>QJSC01014193.1:859390-917622 GCA_003697955.1 Calidris pygmaea
CACTCATCCTTTTGGGGTGGAAAAAAAAGGTGGTTTTCGTGTGTTTTTCGACTAGCTCTTTTCTTTTCTGCTGTGATTTCATCCTGGGGTCTCCCTCCATTCATCGCCAGCTTTCAGCTCCTGCCCACCGGCGGGTGGTTGGGGAAATTTCAGTGGTGAAAATCCTGCCCAGAAACCCCCCCTCCTCACCCTGTGATTCAGTTCAGGGCTGGAGGAGCCAGGGGAAGGGGAGAAAAACTCACTTTTGTAAGAGCATGGTGAAAAAGAGACCGCTTTCGGTTGCAAACAGACCGTGGCCACGGTCAAGCAGCTCTCACTGGAGGGTTTTCCCCCAGGAGTGGGGAGAAGGGGACAACCCAGCGTGTGGGGCAGCGGCATCCCTGAGGAGCTCAGGGCTGAGCACCTGATGCTCGAGGAGATGTTGGGGCCACCCGGAGCACCTCATGGGGAGGATGGACCCAACCAATCCATGCTTTAATCTGAAATAGGGGTGATTTCAGCTCTTTTTAAATTATTATTATCCTGCTCCATCAAACTGAATCTCTTCTTGCTAATTTATTGTGCCCCAGACCTAAAAATTGCCAGGCTGACGCCTGGTTTTTGGGGTCTCTGTGGAGCTGGGATGGGGGTGTCTCACCCTGATGGGACGCATCCTTTGGCTGCGGTGTTCCCTCGGGAATCCCAGGGTGGAAGTTCATGGCTGGAGGGGGGGGAAAAAGGTTTCGCCACGGGGAAGGAGGAGCGTGGCCACGTGGGAGGAAGGCACGCTGGTTTGTCCCGGGTTTAACTTCCTCCAGCATCTCCTGGGTCAGCTCATTTCCAGTAAATGGCTGGGTTTCCCACTCGAGTCGTTGCCTCGGTGGCGTAGCATCCCCCACACCACATCCTCCACGCCCCCGGTGTGGACCACAGGGAAAACGAACCCAGAGCCACCCACGGACAGACGGACACCTGCCCAGGGCTGGCGAAATCCCCAAATCCTCAGGGAAAAGAAAAGGGGGGGGAGGAAAGCTGTGGGGCAGCAAATAACCCCTGCGAACCCAAGGGGATGGGAAAAAGAGGTTGGACAAAGAGAGGGAGGGAGAGAGACGAGTGGGAGGCACCGGAGCCAGACGCATGAGCTGATGTCCCAGGGCAAGCAGGTGGTGACACCCGGAAGGGTGGGCAGGACACCCCCGTGGGGGAGCTGGCCCTGGCTGGGCGGGGGGTGACAGCGTGTGGGAGATGCCACTGGGCTCAACCGTGGCTGGGAAGGGCAGTGTGTGCTGAGCCCAAGATAAGAAAAACGCCAGGAGAAGGCTGTGGCTGGTCAACGGGGAAGCTGGAAGATGTCACCTCGGTGTGGCAGCACCTCTCCATCCCTGGGATCCCAGTATCCCAACTCCAGGCTCCAAGCCAGCTCCTTTGGGGGTTGCTCTGTACCCCCCACCCCGCTGCCCAGGGGGATGCGGTGCCCAGAGACAGCATCTGGGATGAGCCCCACGCACGGTGTATACCCTGGGTGCTCACGTGGAGTGAGAAGCAGCCCAAAAAGCCCCCCGCATCCTGGGCTGCACCCCCAGCAGGGCAACTCAGGGGGGATTCTGCCCCTCTGCTCCGCTCTGGGGAGATCCCCCCCACCCAGTGCTGCCTCCAGCTCTGGGGCCACCAACACCAGAAGGACATGGAGCTGTTGGAGCGGGGCCAGAGGAGGCTCCGGAGATGCTGGGAGGGCTGGAGGACAGGCTGAGAGAGTTGGGGGGCTTCACCCTGGAGAATAGGAAGCTCCGGGGAGACCTTGGGGCCCCTTCCAGTCCCTCAAGGGGCTCCAGGAGAGATGGGGAGGGACTCTGGATCAGGGAGAGGAGCCATAGGAGGAGGGGGAAGGGTTTGACACTGAAAGAGGGGAGATGGAGATGAGATGTGGGGAAGAACTTGTTTGCTGTGAGGGTGGTGAGAGCCTGGCCCAGGTTGGCCAGAGAAGCTGTGGCTGCCCCATCCCTGGAGGGGTTCAAGGCCAGGTTGGAGGGGGCTTGGAGCAACCTGCTTGGTGTGGTGGGAGGTGTCCCTGCCCAGGGCAGGGGGTGTGGGACTGGCTGGTCTTTAATTTCCCTTCCCACCCAAACCGTTCCATGACTCTCAGGAGGTTTCTCACCAGCTCTTGCCTCCGATCCAGGCGGATACAGGATTTCCTGGGTCTATTGTCCTGCCCAGCAAACCCACCTCCCCCAGCAGCCTCCAAGGCTGCCAGCGAGGTCGGAGGCAGAAATAGCCCCCCCAAAACAGTGCTGGGAAAATACTCAAATGCTCTCAAGGCTTTTGTTTCAGGCTTGTGGCCGTCACCCCCCACCCCCCACCTCCTCCGGGGCCGGAGGATGCCGAGAGAAGCCGGTGCTTGACCTTCCTGTCCATGCCTGCTCCCATCGGAAGAAAAATCCCAAAATAACTGGCTGGAACAATGTGGCCACCATTGGGGCGAGGGCAGCGGGGTCTTGGCTTTTCCCCCCAAAGCCCACAATAAACACACACACCCTCCCCCTTGGAGTGAGTCTTCACTCTGCAGCCCCGTGGTTCATCGGGAAGAGCCGGCGGCTGGGGAGAAAACGCATCCCAAAATGCCTGTTTTTTGCTGCTTTCCTCAGGGAATTTAGCAAAAAATGTTCTGTTGTTTGTCCTGGATGTCACCAAGGAGAAGGGGGGACAAGGGCTGGGGAAAGAGATGCTGCTCTAAGGGGATCTCTGTGCTCCCCAGGGACACAGGGCTGCCCCCAGAATCACAGAATGCTATGGGGTTGGAAGGGACCTCTGGAGATCATCTAGTCCANGGCAGCCTCTGCCAGGGCTCTGCCACTCTCACAGGAAAGAAGTTCCTCCTCATGTTTAGGTGGAACTTCTTATGTTAAAGTTTGTGCCCATTTCCTCTTGTCCTGTCCCTGGGCACCACTGGAAAAAGACTGGCCCCATCCTCCTGACACCCACCCTTGAAGTATTTATAGGTGTTGATCAGATCCCCCCTCAGCCTTCCCTTCTCCAGACTAAAAAGCCCCAAGTCCCTCAGCCTCTCCTCGTTAAGGGAGATGCTCCAGGCCCTTGGTGCTCAGTCTGATGTTTAGGCAAAAAAAACAAGCCCAGGCAGCTGAAAGGCCGCTATGGCAGCCCTGTGCCCCACACAACCCCAGCCCATGGCTTCCCACCTCCTCCAGGGGGGTTTCAGCATCATCCCTGGAGGTCTGCTCACAGCCTTTTCCCTTTTCTCTTCCCCGGGCACCACCAGAAAACTTCGGTGTTTGGGTTTTTCAAGCTTTGGTAAAAGGCATTCTCTCCTTTCCCATCCCCGGGCGAGCTCCTCCCTCGCCTCCTTCCCCCCACCACTGAGTCCGGGCTGGAGGGATGGAAAGGGGGAGTTTGGGGGGGGTGGTGGGGTGGGAAACTGCCAGAAATCACACTTCTTGTTTTAGCTCCGCTCAAAGCCGCTCGCCTTTCGGGCTCGTTTCTCCTTCTTTACGTCAAGATGCCGCTACGGCATCTGCTGCCGGCGCCGGCGGGGAGGTTTTCCTGCCAAAGAAAAGAAATAAAGGCAAAGGAAGGGGGCTTGGGCTTTTGGGCTGCCAATTCCCTCGGCAGAGCTGGGACCTGCCAGATCCTGCCATGGGACCTTTCAGCGCAGAGTCCCGGGGGGACAAAGATGTCCCGGGGGGACAAAGATGCCCCTCGTCACCCGCCCCTGCTCCCCCCATCGCCTCCCGTGCTTTAAAAAAAAACGGGAGCTCAGCGGGTACACGGCTGCGAAACGGGGCCGGAGCCCCGGGGGCTCCTACCCCAACCCCAACCCCAAACCTTGGAACATTTCCCACATTCACCTGCAGGAAGGGGCTAAAAATAACGCAGAGAAAAGCAGCCGGGCAGGGGGTTTGGATGAAGCCGTGACCCTTTGAAAGCCCTCCAGAAACACAAAAAAAAAAAAGAGGGGGGGGGGAGGGGAACGTCGTGCTGCCTTTGTGCCGAGGCCCTTTGATGGAGGGTTGGAAAGAGAGAGAGGGAGAAGACATTGTTCTCTCCCCTCTTCTGTTGGCACCTTTCAAAAGCTTCAATCCTTGCTCCCTCCATCCCGAACCCAGCCCTTTCCCCGCCTCCGGCTATGGACCAGCCGCTCATTTTCCCCCCAAAACGGGAAAAAAAAAGAGAGCTGTGAGGGCAGCACCGCTCCGTTTCGGGGCTCTCCGCCGGGCAGCCCATCCCTGAGGCTCCAAAAAGCCATTCCCGACAGGGAAGGGGCAGGATTTGTGGGAGCAGCGGGATGCTGGCACCAGGCAGAATGTGTGGGGAGGGCTCCCTGCCCCCTATTTCTATCCCTCGCTTCCCGGGGACAGCCGACATCCCCATCGGGGAGGCCAACACCCCCTTTTCCTTGGCTTTTTCCAGGGGGAATTTGCCCAGTTTCTGGCTCCCCATGGCGCCAGGCTGAAGGGAGAGACAAGAGGGACCTCACGGCGGTGGGTGACAAGGGAGAGGGGAGACCCCGGCCACTGTCACGGCATCATCCCTCGGCTCCCGCTGACAAACCCCAGCATTCGCCCGCTCTTTTCCATTCTTTATTCCAACAATCACATTCTCGCTTTGGTCACAACCTCTGAAAGGCGGTGTGGGTTTTGTTTTTTTTTTTTTGTTGTTGTTTTTTGGTAGCTGTTTGTTGTTTTTCCTCCTCTCTAATTTGCACCCCCTTTTCTACAACATTATAAAATTATACAAGTACAGTAACCATCAAGCGATAATAAATAGGTATTTGTTAGTTCACAAAGTTAAAGTGCTTTGAGAAGGGATGTAAGAAGCTCTATCCTAGATTTCCGGGGGGGGGGTCGGGGATGGGGGGGGGGGAGGTTCTTGGAAATGTAGTGCAGTAGGAAGCTCTGGCCCGTTGTCCCTTGCCTGTGGCCACCAGAGGCCACCTCTTCCCCCCACCCCTTGCCAAAAAAGACCCCTCCAGCGCTCCCGGGTGTCCCCGAGAGCGGGCACCCAGCAGGAGCTGTGCCAGGTTATTGGAAGCATGAGATAGGGCGCCCGCCCTGTGTTTTTTTGGGGGGGGTGGGGGGGCCGAGAGGGGTGGGAAAGGTTTGGAGAAGGAGCGGGACGGCTCCTCACACACAGGCGCCGGGAGAGCCCCCCGGTTTTTCACAGTTTAGCCTTTGCAGGGAGACCTCGAAGCCCGAGGAAAGCAAACCCTGGTCCCTCCTCCCTCTCTCCCCTTCAAGGGGAGGGAGAGGGACAGATCTGCTCCGGGTGGTGGTGGTGGGGGGGGACACCACAGCCTCCCCCCACCCACCCCAAAAAGCGTGGGCATCGCCCTGAGATCGGCAGCCTCTTTCCCTGAGGAAGCCCGGTCCCTCTCCCGCAGGAGAGGTGTTGGGGGAGCAGGAGGTGCCTGCCCCCCCGCAAATAAATGCCCTTAAGCTGCCTGCAGAGGATTTGTGCGTTTTTAAAGCCTCCTTCTAGGGCCTCCTGGGTTGGGTCTGGGCTCTGGCTTCCACCTTTCCCTTCCTGTCCCCTTCCATCCATCCCGTCCCCATGCCCCCCAAAACCTTCCCGGGCTTTTCCATGCAAAACATCACCCCTTGCACCCACCCCGGCCCGGACGGTTTTCCAGCGCAACTTCCCCATCTCCCTCCCACCTCAAAGCCAGCTGCAAACACAAATAAATAAACCAAACCCTTAAAAACCCCTTTCCAGAGCCCAGTCCTCCAGACCTGAAGGGGACCAGCGTGTGACACCGGCAGCGTTTGCCACCTGCTTGCCAACCCAGATGGATGCTGGCCACTAAAAAAAAACCCCTTGGGAGGCATCAGTCCCCGCCTGGAGTGAAGCTCAACCAGTTGGAAAGACCAAGGGCCGGCTCCTCCTCTTCATCACATGCAGGTTCCCAACGTGAGGAGTCACCGTGCCCTGAGGATCAGTGCATGCACATCGGCAGAAGAAGTCCCCTGAATGTCCCCAACCCAGGCGGAGGACGATGACCGGTACGGAGCCACCAGCGCGAGCTCGGGGAGAAGGTGACCCCACTCCCTTCACGCTGTTGGGTACAGCCAACGTCTCTGACCCTCCCTGTCCCCAAACCCTGCTCCATCTGGCCCTGCCATCGCATCTTCCTTGCCGTGACTCTTCCACCAAGGCCAAAGGCGAAGGGGTTGCTGCCCAGGGTCCCTTTTGGGACGGTCAAAGATGAAGGTCCAAGGAGCAAGAAAGAGAACGAGGATCTCGCCTCAGGAGCAGGCAGAAGTGCAGAAAGAGCGGCGGCAGCCAGGATGGTGGGACCACAGTCCTGTCACGTTCAGTGGAAGAGCTCCACCAACACCACCATCAGGAGCAGCTGCAGCCAAGAGCCAAACGTCATGGTGGCCTGGCCCTTCTGGGACATGAACCTGAGCTGGTTGACCAGGCGCTCCTTCACCAGGGCTTGCTTGAAGCCGTCCTCCTCCGAGATGCAGACATAGTGGCCGTAGTGAAGGTGGCTCACGTTCTGGATGAAGTGCAAGCAGGCCTGCTGGGGGTGGGTGGTGTTGCAGGTCTTGATGAGGCTGTCGTTGTGGTACCAGTTGTAGGTGGCATAGTGGGACTCGATAGGACAGTTGAGGTAGTAGCGGGAGAAAGGGACGACGGTGATGTTCTGATAGTCGTCTACTGGAAGAGATTGAGAAGGAGGAGATGAGACGGGCGTGTTCAGGAACCGCTGATTCCCCCACAGGTCCAGAGGGACCAAGAGTTGGGCCGATGGGGACACGTTACATGGCCATTTAATGGCAACGGAAGGCTTGACCACACCTGGTGGAGTCCACAGGACTCTTCTCCCAGGACACCTCCGTAAGTTTAAGCCTTCTTAAATAGATTTATCGAGCCATTGACTCAAAGCTGAGACTTCCTCGGTGCCTTGGCTTCAGCCCCATCGTTCCCAGTTTCCCCAGCAATGAGCTGCAACAGCCGGCACAGCACTACAAAGGCCTGAGAATCTGTCCCTCTGCCCCCAACACCCCCCCCAACACCCCCCCCAGCCAAGATAAATGGCCCACAGCTCAAAACCTTTACGTTACCTTCTTTAATATCCCCATTCCGGCACTTTCCTCGCCCCGAGTCTAGGTTCAGGTTCTGATACACCTCCCTGGAGGACAGAAGAAGCGTTAAGGAAGGCAGGGAGGGAAAGCGGCGCCTCCGCCAATCAGATAAGGAAGTTTAAACACGAAGTGCAAAGTAGGGAAACCCACCACACACACACACACACACACACACACCCCCAGCTACACCCACGCTTGGGAGGCTGGTGGATGACAAAACACGAGACACAGGGCGCTCACCACAATCAGCTGCTTTAAAAGAGCACCAAAACCAGCATTGTACTGGCAAAAGAGGGTGCTCAGAACCCATTAACCTCTCCCTCCCCGGAGCTGGGGTGCTGTGGGAGGGACGGATCCCCGCAGGGACAGAGCTCCTGGGGACACCATGGATGTCCGGGAGATGGGCTCACCTCGTTTTCTCCGTGACCGGCCTCAAAACCATGGGAGGCCCTTGCCAGGGAGGGGAATAATGAGGGGTGTGGGTGCTTGGGAGGTTGAAGCCACCAGGCGAGGGCGATGGGGAAACGGCAAGCTCTCGGCGCCACACGTACCGGTTTAGATAAACGGACTGGCAGCTCCCGTTGGACCACCCGCAGTAGGGGTCCTTGGCCAGCAAGCAGCTCTCGCAGTTGTTGCGATACACCCCGCACATGTCCATGGGGATCTCCACGACTTTACTGGTCGAGCCCACGTAGAGCACGGCCTGCGGGAGGAGAGCAGAGGGGCTTGAACCTCCCGGTGCCACCTTACCAGGGTCCTCCTGCAGCTTCACTGGGATTCCTTGGGGGGGATCTCACGCGGGGAGCAAACAGCCACGTTCCTCCTGCGCCTCCGGGACAGGAGGTGTTGGAAAAACTCCTTTTCCCACTGGCCTGAACAAAGTTACCCAGGACTGGGGACATGGGGATTAAGGACACTGCGGGGCCACCCACAAACCCACCCAGAAGCTACTTCCAGACGCAGGGGCTGTCATCAAACATCACTCCCTGCCTCCCCTGCTGTCTGCTTTTAATTCTGCTTTTCATTCCGAGCCCACTGGTTTTCTTTCTCCGGAGCAAGCGGAGACCCACCCTCTTGTGGTCCAGGATCATGGACTGGATGGGGTCCTTCTTCGGGAAGACCTGGAGCTCCATGATGTTCTGCACCCCATCCGGCAACTCCACCACCTTGTGGATGGATCCCTTGTCTGGAAAGAAGGAAGGGAGAGCCCCAATGAAGCAAGGGTGGGCAGAGGGGCTGCGGGCAGGGACGGGGACACCAGGCAGAGAATCAGCTCTGCTTCCAGCCACATGGAGAAGCAGAGCCTTGTCATCCTGTCCAGGGAAGTTGTGGCTGCCCCATCCCCGGAGAGGTTCAAGGCCAGGCTGGATGGGGCTTTGAGCAACCTGGTCTGGTGGGAGGTGGGTTGGAACTTGATGGCAGGGGGGTTGGAACGTGATGATCTTTAAGATCCCTTCCAACCCAAACCATTCTATGATTCTATGATTCTCCCGGCCAAGAGCCACAAGGAACCATTTCCCACCACCGTGAGGACTTGGCTTTGATCAGCTCTAATGGCACCAGTACAAAAAACCAACTGCCCTGGAGCTCTGCTGGGCTTTGGTCACCAGCCTCTTCCCGCCTGACCCTCATCCCACCCCTCGCCTGGGGCTGAAACTTGGGGTTTTGGGGTTTTTTTTTGCCTTTCTGCTTTTTTTAATTAAACTGCCTTCCCCTCCCCAGTTAAAAGTGGTGATGTAAGAAAACGAGCCAGTTTGGCGGAAAGGTGGAAAGACAGATCCTGAGGGAACAGGGCTCAGGAAATCCTCATCGTTCAGCCTCTTTTATGGTTTCCCCTTCCCGAACAGTCGCTCCCTTCTCCCCCATCAGCCAGGGAGAGGTGAAAGACGGCACCCCAGGTCAGGTAGGGGTGGGGACCCCCTACCCCCAGGTGCTGGCTCTCACCTCTGTGCCCGCCCCAGCTGCCTTGCCAAGCCCTGCACGGTGGAGCAAGCTCCCCGGAGGGACTCGCCAAGGCGTTAGCTGCATTTAAACGCAGACTTTCGGCAGGCGTGGGCCCTAATCCAACGCGGGCCACCTACGGAGAGCCCGGTGCATCTCTTTTAATCGAAGATTAGGAAATAAACGCCCCAGAAAGTCCCTCCAGAAGTGCCAGGGAACAAATCCCAGCGCAGGAAAAGGGCTGAGCCCAGCTGTAAGGAGCAAACCTGGAGAGGCAGAGAAGAGAGGGACCTTTGCACCTTCTGGGTATCCCCCTCACAGAGCTCCCCTGATTTTTTGCTCTGCCCTCCTTCTCCCCCTGCAGCTGGGTTGCCCTGGCCCAGCTCTGCAGCATCTCCAGCTGCCCCAGGACCCCCAGCAGGAAGCCCACCCTGCCGCGCCAGAGCAAGCAGGGACAGGAGAGGACAGAGAGGGGTCCCTTCGCGAAGGATTTCTGCTTGACAGTGTAAAGCTGCACCAGGGGAGATCTGGGCTACCCCCACCCCTTTCCCCTAAAAACCTGAGACCTTCCCCAGGCTGAAGCAGCCCAACCGGCTAAATTCCACGTGCTGGGATTCTGCTTTCAGCCTGTCTTTGCCAAATGGGATGTATTTAGCCCTACTGGGACTTGGCAGCTCTTTTCTGCTCGACAACCATATGCCAAGCTGGGAACGCAGCCCCCCGCTTCGCTCTGCCCTGGTGGGGATGGAGTTGGGGAGGGGGGAAGAGAGGGTCTCGTCCGCTTCCCTCGGGTTCCCTGCCCTCCAGGGGAAAAGCCAGCTCCGAGGAGCTCCCCAGGGAATGGTTCCTGGTACCTGTTGCCAGGTAGAGCACGTTGTAGCGGCGCCCGTCGCCTGCAGAGACCTCGTGCACCCCGATCTTCTGGTAGCGGTGCTTGTTGTGGAACAGGGGGCTCCTGGTAGGGGAGAGGGGCTCCACCCGATCCTCCACCTCCGGGTGGCTGTCGGCGATCTTGAAGGTCTCGCTGGGGGTGTGCTGTCCGGAGGAAACGCACTGGGAGCAAGAGGGGACAAAAGCCACCGTCAGTCAGGGTCAGACAGGTCCCCAGGGATGAGGCACGAGGGTCAGGAGAGCAAAGCAGGACACAGGGCGGGCACCTCACCCAAGAGGGGGGTAAAAACAAGCCCTGGGGCTGCTGTGATAGTGCTTGGGCCAGGTCCTGCCACTGATCTGCCCTCCAGAAGTCCCAGTTGAGAAGACTCACGCCCTGTCACACACCCCCCACCACCACCCCAAGGTTTAGGGGAGCCTCTCCCCACCCTGCTCTTTGCTGCAGGGTCAGTGGGGCGCCCATAACACAGGGATGTGTCCTCCAGCCCCTCTCCCCTTGCTTTCTACGAAGACATCGGGCCTCATCCAGCCTCCTTTTGTTTCCAGCAGCAAAGCTCAGAGCCTTCTCATGGCACCTACAACCTTTGGGGGTTGGTCTCTTCTCCCAAGGACAAGAGGAAATAGCCTCAAGTTGCCCCAGGGGAGGTTTAGGATGGATATGAGGAAAAAATTTTTAACTGAAAGGGTTATTACGCCTTGGAACAGGCTGCACAGGGAGGTGGTGGAGTCCCCAACCCTGGGGGTATTTAAAAGCCGGGCAGACTTGGTGCTGAGGGACATGGGTTAGCAGTGGGTTTTGTCAGTGTTGGGTTGATGGTTGGACTCGATGATCTGAAAGGTCCCTTCCAACAATTCTACGATTCCATGATTCTGTTCCCCAGGAAGTCTCTCCACTTCCTCTGGGCATCTCTTATTACTCACTCACCTGCCCAGGCTTGATCTCTGGGTTGGGACCATTATAGCCTTTGAGTTTGGATGTCCGAAACACGTTGTCAATGTCCCCAAAGGAATAGACACAAACAGCAGAGCTTCCCCTGCAGACAACAAGACGAAGAGAGGGTCAGGGAGACATTGGCCATCACCCCTACGGCTGGGGCATGGCTGTGTCCATCGTGCCTTCGCCAACCGTCTCCACTCTGGCTGTTTTCCGCCCAAGTGCTTGCCAGAGAGACTAAAGGGCCCAGAGAAGAAAGGCTTTGGCCCACGGGACAGGACATCCCCCTGGTTTTGCAAAGCTCCTCACCAGGTGTTCGTGAAGAGCCCGTAGACTTTGGAGTGCCGCCAGTTGCTCGCAGGGACAAAGAAGACATCCTGCAACCAGTTGAAGTTGCCCTTGGTGACCGGGTCAACACAAATCAAGCTGGCCTTCAGGAAGGTGGTCCATTTGGAAGCAGAGAGCGAACTGGTTCCTCCTTTATCTTCCTGGAGGAGAGGGAAAATAGGGAGTCAGGGTTTTGCAGAGAAGAAAACAGAGTCCCACCCTGTCCAGCATCTCGGATGGACAACTGGGGGATGCTTTGGAGGTGTATTTGATGCTGGTCACTGCAACAATCATGTACCTCTCTAACATTTCTCCCCTACAGGCAAGATGGGAGGGCCAAAGGACACAGCCTTACCCCACGCAAACTCTGTGGCAGAGGAAAGAATTGAGCCAGAGGGGCCAAATCATGGGCCAATAACTCCAGGCGAGCTGGCATCTCCATTTCTCAGCCCGGTAACACTCTTGATTCCCCACCATACACTGTCCCCATGGTACCTTACACAGCTGGGCCACTCGGGAGATGTTTCTGGGGGCCTCAGGACTCTTGTCTGGGTTGTCTTCACGGAAAAAGTAGTAAATCTTGTCCTGGTGAGGCTCTTCATGCCTTAACGTGGTGGCTTTGACAAACTGAGGATCTGAAAAGGGAAGTGAGCCGTCAGAAAACCTCGATGTGAACACACACATTTCGTCTGAAAAGCCACCAGCGGGGACCAAACCACTCACTCTCAGGCAAGATGAGGGAATTCAAACACCGTCTGTGCTCCGGGCAGAGGATGGCTCCGAGCCCATCTTCCACACCTGATCGGTGTATGGTACCAACAACCACTCTTCACAAGGGTGTTCTCCTTCCTCTCCCTCCTGCCCAACTCCACGCACCCCTTCCCTTAGAAGCATAGAATCGTCTAGGTTGGAAGAGACCCTTGGGATCATTGAGTCCAACCATCTACCCTACTCTACAAAGTTCTCCCCTAATAGGGGAGAAGGTCCTTGAAGGCCAAGTCCCTGGAGCTCCGTGAAGAAGCCTCGGGTGACGCCCTGGCCGCTTAGGAACAAAGGAAACCCCTTCTCCCTTCTCGTGCAGCGGAGCTGTAATCACACAGGAAGGTTTCCTCCGTGGCAACAAGCTGTGCTGTTTGTGTTGGCCGTGGAAAACCCTGTGATGCTCTTCCTATTAATACGCCGCTGCCACAACGGGCATCCCCAGTAGCAGCAGGGTCCCTCTGAGCATCGTTAGCTGCTGTCCCCGAGGCAGGGAGCTCTGTGTGAGTGTGGAATTGGCCTTGTGGCTCCGGGTCTGTCAGGTTTCTTTGCCGGTGCCTTGGTTGCCCCCCCCCAAACAAGTCCTGGTTTTCCCTGGTGTCGTTTTGATTTGCTTTTTTTTTTGGCTTTGGCCAGGGGTTCAATAATCTCCCACTCCCCAGTGTCACCGGGGGAAGGCAACGTCATAAGCTCATGTAAAATTGAGGAGGGTCCTTTCTATCCCCCACCCTGTCCCACGCACAGCCCAACGTGTTCCTGCCTCAAGGTCTCACCCTGGCCCGGGGGGATTTGGAAAGACTCGCTGCCCGGAGTGGAAGTGGTTCTTCCTGTTTTTACCCACCACATGGCAGCTGATGGGCACCTTTACACAACCGTATTTCATTTCAGCATCTGACAGGGGACTTGCCACCTATTTCTCTTCATTTCCCCATCTCCTCACCCCATGCAAGAGGAACTCACTTGTTCTGTTGGTTTGTCCCCGAAGCAAAGAGGTGAAATTCCCCCCAGCTGGCAGCAAGAGAGCTGGAAGGTCCCTCCTCACCAGCACTCCAGATCAGCCCTCTCTGAAGTTCTAGGGGTGACCAAACCCAAGCAAGAAGCTCTGGGCGGAGAGGATGTACCCCTCTGAGCTGTGCTGTGTACTTATGGCCCACAGTTGTGGACAGAGAGGGAGTCTAATTTATCTACTTGGTGGGTCCCAAGCCTTCAAGGATTGTCCCCACACTCACTCTGCATCACTGTGTCGCTCGTGTAGAGCTCCCCACCACCTCTCACTCGACGGAAACGGGGTATCTTGCCGTTCTGCTGGCTCTTCTTGATGGTGGAGTAGATGTCATGACCTGTGGGGACAGGAAGGCTCACTTGCAGTGGGTTGTTTCCGGAGGGGGCAGAAAGATTTGTGTGAAGAAAACAAAGACCCAAGAACTCTGTGGGCACACAGACTCACAGGGATGGTGGATGCAGGTCAAGAAACCCTGCCTAGGACTGAGCAGGCCTGGTAGGACTCCACTTAAAGAGTGTCAGGGGCAGATTCTTGCTCTGCTTCTGGGAAGGATCCTCAGCTGTCTTTCTGCGAGGTCCAGAGTGGTGGAGCAACTGCAGGACCCTCCTTCCCTCCTGTTTCCATCGCACTCCACCCTCCCACACCAAGACCCAACCCCATGCCCTGGAGAGGAATAAACCAACTTCTGCCACGCTCTGTTCCTAGAACAAAGAGCATTTCGATGAGGCAAAAGCAAGAAGTGCTAAGGCCGATGGCCAACTGGAGCAGACAAAACCCTTGGAGCAGCCTTTTTTTTTTGTCAGAGCGAGCCCAGCCTTCCCCCACAGCACCACAACTTGGAAATATGTGAGTAATTAGACCTACCGTCCACGACGACGAGGGTATTAGAGTCAGGGGCGAAAGGAGCGATACCTCTGCCATCCCACGAGGTGCTCTCCCTCCTCTGCGTCTGGGGAAGGACAGAAACAGCCCCCTCAGAAGCGTGGCAATCCACCATCCATCCCCAGGGCAGGAGGAAAGAGGCTCTCCTTGGCTGGCACAGCCCACACCAGGGAAGGACACAGCCCATCTTCTACCTGCAGAGCCACCGCCGCAGGCAGGAGGCGAGGAAAGAGGGGCTATGCCAACTGAGGACAGAGGTGGCACGTGTGGACCTCTGTTCATGGGGGCTGTCCCATGTTGTCACGACACGCAGCCCAAGTGAGCTGGGGTTTGGGCATTTCGGAGCACTCTGAGAAGGAGGGAGGGGGGGATCAGGGTACCCTTTTACAGATGGAAATTTCACAAAGCAAACCAGCAAGTGCTTTGCTCTGGTCCCATCACTGGTGGCCCCAACGTACCAAGTTCCAGCAGGTGGGAGTGCAGGCGCCGGTCCCACACACTAACAGCCCGTCTCCGTACTTCTCCACTAAGGTGAGGTAATTTTTATTGTCCTCCTGCAAGAGAAAGAAGAGGAGCAAGACCGTGAGCAGCAGCCTAAGGCAGCTCCAAGCCCACAGCACTACCAAGCTCATCACTACATGGCTTCCTTCTTCATGGGTCTTAATCATAGAATCATAGAATGGTTGGGGTTGGAAGGGACCTTACAGATGATTTAAAGATCCTAAAACCAGAGGAGGACATCTAATATCATCTCATATGATCTCCTGCTCCACAGGCACTAGAGGTCTTCACCCAGAAAGAGCATGTGAGGAGCAAACACAGTTCCTTTCCCAGCAGTCCTATAACCCAGCTTCTCCAACCCTCACCCATCCGGCTACTCCATCATTAGGTAGGACGTACCGAACTCCCAGGCATCAAGCAATGTCCTTCATTTTTCACCGGGAAGTCTTCCTAGGATGAAAGAGAAAGAGAATTGCTTTCATTCCTTCCCTCTCAAAGCCAACCGACATGGGCTCAGCCCCACGTGCTACACGCTAGCCACTCTCTTCACAAGAAGCAAAGCAAAAACGTCGGTGAGAAGGTTGTTAGACACCACAACTCAGCCCTTTTCCCCCACCTCAGCGTTTGAAAACCCTTGGGGAAGCTGGGCTGGATCTCTCAGCCCCTTGAGATGATGAGGGATGCAGGGCCAAAGCCAGCTTGGGCTGCTCTCCAAAGGATTTCGGGAAAGGATCTGTCATTGTGGGGAACAGGCGTTCAATAGAGGGTGGTGGTGTCCAAGGACTGAAACGCGTGAACCACACTGTTTCTGGGAACAAGAAGGGAAGTTTCTGGGCTCCAACTTCAGCAACCAACTTGTTTGAGAAGAACAAGAAGGGGTCATGAGAAAGCCAAGTGTCCTGGAGGTTTTTCCTGCCGTTTTAACTCAGTGCTCAACTGATCCAGAACTTCCTGCTTTTGAGGAAAAGCAGCATGGGCTCCAGCAGAGGGAACGTAGCTTCCGAGCATCCCTTCTCACGCTAAAGAAAGGGTCCCCCACTGGAAAAATCTGGGACCAAGGAGGTCCCAGAGGACCACGGCCTGGAAAGAACTCACCCACAACTAGCGTAGGAGACTCCCCCCTTGCTGCAGCCATTCATCATGCTGACATCGCAGCTTCCCAGGTGGACTGGGCAGAGACCAGACCCTTCCAGGCCTGATTTCGCTGCTGGCAAAGACACCAAGGAAGGTACCCAGCACTGGGGCTGCGAGGAAGATGCTGGACACCTCATTAGAGGGCTCCTTGTTAGCGGAGCATCCTTACCGTGTAGTTCTCATAGGTCGCAAAGTCGTAGTAATAAAGCTTTCCCTCTCCCCCGATGTAGATGGCCGAGCTGTTTTCTTTATGGTAGAAGACCGGGTACTTCTCGCTCCTGGGAAATGTATATTCTTTGGGACCTGGGAACGGCAAAGAGGAGACGTCAGGAGAGCACCCGCAGTCAACGCAGGTCCATCAGCTCCATTCGCCGTGTCCTTGGTTCCAGCGATGAGAAAAACAAAGCTGGGGGCCCTCTGGGAGGGCTGGCACGGCACCAGGCAGGCAGGGAAAGGCAGCTCCCAGGCTCAGAGCTGAGCTATTGTCCCCTTGGCCCCAGGGGACAGCAGAGCTGCACAATGGAGTAGAGCCCCGCCTGGCCCCTGCAGCGCTGGTGATGGAGGAGGAGGAGGAGGAAGAGAAACTCTGCTGCAGGAGCTCCTGTAGGAGAGCAGAAGCTCAAAGTGACTGAGAAGTGGCTCCACAGCAGGCTCTGGGCTGCCTCCTCGCCTGCTCTAATGGCCAAGTGCCTCCCAGCTTTGAGATGAAGGGCTCCTTCCCCTCTCTGGCCATCTCCCTTCCCTCTCTGGCCATCCTCTGACAACCACCCCAGGCAACTGCCTCAAAGATTTGGCTCCTGCACCCTCTTGCACTTGACGTGCCACCAGCTTTTTGTGCCTTGGGACCAGGGGTTAGATCCTGCCAGGCACAGCCCAGCATCACCCCTCTCCTCACCAGCCTCCAGCTGCACCGTCAGCATCCTCCCTCCAAGGGCCAGGAGGGATGGACAGGGTTTTTGGAGCCCTCTCCCTGCCCGAGGCCAAACCCCACACGTGACAGGGGAAAGGTGCGGGTGAAGCCACAACTCACGGGCTCCACGCCCCAGCCGTGAACAAGAAATGAGCTGCAAGACCCAGGACTCATGTCACAAGCAGTTGCTGCCGATGGGAAGCTTCGGAGGCCCAGCTGGGAGGAAGAACTGCCCGTCCTCCCCTCTTTCCTTCCTCTTTTGCCTTCTTTCCAGCTCCTCTTCCCTAAAAACATCCTCCCTTCCCTGGCCCTCCATGGGTTCTGTGGGTCCTGCATCCCTCGCTGGGACGGTGGAGCCACATCTGGGCAGCTTGAGCTTGGAGCACGAGAGAAATTCTCCTCCAGGGGGGAATTAAAAAAACCAACAAGATTTCCCGTCAGGGCTGACCTCTGGCTTAGGGCAAGAGGGCGTTCCGTTTCCATCTCTCCCTCTTTTCTAAATTTCCAAAGAAGAGGGGGGCTCTCCCCTGGCAAGCGCCCGCCGCTCCCGGCAGACAAAGGCTGCCTCTGCCTCGGGAGGAGCTGGCTGCCTGCGCAGACAGGCAATTAATCAGTGGCACGTGTCCCTCTCTATTTATAGGGCCACTTGGCAGGAGAGGCAAAGGACAATCTTTGCACGGGCCAGCATCCCCCCCCCACCCCCCAACAACCTCCGCCCGGAGCAGGCTGCGGGGGGGTCCCGCCAAGGCTCTGCAGAGCCAAAGGGAAAAATGGCTTTATTAGAGGTCACCAGGGCTACGGGATGCTAGAACTGTGGGTTTTTTTCTTTCTCCACTTCACTACGCTGGTGGCACCTCCTGGGGAGTCTGCAACCCCCATGGCACCTCCCGGGGGGGGGGGGGGGGGTGGGTCTGTAGCCCCCATGGCACCCAGCCAGCCAGGCTTGCCCATCACCGGTTGGGCTAACGGAGAGGAGGGATGCTGCCAGCCAGCACCTCGTGATGGGAAACCCTGCCAGCCCCCCGGGGGCTGCCGTTTCACAAGGGCACTTCAGCCGCAGAGAGAGAGAGAGAGGGAGGGAAGGGGCGTTTCATGGTACAGAAACCATCAGAGCTTCTCCCTAACGCAACACCTCTGGGGCTGCCCCCACTGTGGGGGGACGGAGGCCACCGGGCTCGGTTGGGACCCTGCAGCTAGGAAAGCCCAGTTGGGTGATGGTCCCTGTCTCCTCCTCCCATCTTTCTCCTCTGTCCAAGGACTTGGAGACCAACTCCTGAGCATGTGCTTTTCCTGCTGGAGGAGCTTGGCATCCAGTCTTTTCGGAGTGACTGCGCAATTCATTTGCCTAAGTGGCCCTGCGAAGAGGGAAGCCAGCCTGGCATGCCAGCTAGCCCCAGGAATCAGCCACAGACTCAAGTCTCTGCTGGCCGAAGAGGAGAGGACTAACCACCTTGTCACCACCCCTCTTCCCCAGAGGTCCTCAAAATGCCCCTCTTGGCCCAACCTGCGGAGCAGCCCACGCACGCAGGAGCCACGAAAGCCACCCTTGCCCATCCGGCCACCGCTGCCAGCACAGCCCATCGTCACCAACACCCCACAAGCGGGTCTGGCCGGACTTTGGCAAACTTTGCTCTTCTTTTCGAACCCTACAGCCCAGCCCCTACATTTGCTGCTGGTCCAGGAAAACCTGCGGAAAGAATGGGTCGGGGAGCAGCCCTGAGAGGAAGGACTTGGGGGTGTTGGTGGATGAGAAGCTCAACGTGAGCCAACAATGTGTGGTTGCAGCCCAGAAACCACCTGCATCCTGGGCTGCATCAAAAGCAGAGTGGCCAGCAGGGCAACTGGGTGGGATTCTGCCCCTCTGCTCTGCTCTGGGGAGACAGCCCCCTTAGTGCTACCTCCAGCTCTGGGGCCACCAACAGCAGAAGGACATGGTGGGTCCAGAGGAGGCCCCGGAGATGCCAGGAGGGCTGGAGCCCCTCTGCTGGGAGGACAGGCTGAGAGAGTTGGGGGGTTCAACCTGGAGAAGAGAAGGCTCCGGGGAGAACTTCAAGCCCCTTCCAGTCCCTGAAGGGGCTCCAGGAGAGATGGGGAGGCACTCTGGATCAGGGAGGGGAGCCATAGGAGGAGGGGGAAGGGTTTTAAACTGAAAGAGGGGAGATGGAGATGAGATGTGGGGAAGAACTTCTTTGCTGTGAGGGTGGTGAGAGCCTGGCCCAGGTTGCCCCGAGAAGCTGTGGCTGCCCCATCCCTGGAGGGATTGAAGGCCAAGTTGGAGGGGGCTTGGAGCAACCTGGTCTGGTGGGAGGTGTCCCTGCCCAGGGCAGGAGGGTGAAACACGATGATCTTTGAGGTCCCTTCCCACCCCAAACCATTCTGTGATGATTCTGTGATCCCCCATTCCTCTTCCTCCATCCTCACCCTTTTGCACACACTTCAGCCCTCGTGCTCCGGTTTGTCACCGTCGCTTTGATTTTGCAGTTTTTTCGCACAACGCTGCCTCGCTCTTCAAGCCCAGCCCCGCGAGCTGTGCCAACCTGCGAGGAGACACTTCTCCCCAAACAGCCAGAAACAAACAAGGCCAAAACAATAACTCGTTTGGCGCCAAGGTATTGTTTATCCTGCTGCTCCCCCGGGCACCGCAGGGAATGACTAAGCCGGGAGTAAACAGCTCTGCTCTCTTTGCGGCTCCGGCGTTGATTTAACTCCATCTGGAAGGGAGCCTTGAAAGGTGTTTCTGTGAGCAGCCGCCAGGGACCCTCTGCCTCCTCCTCAGCCCTTTGGCTGACCCACAACGCTGGCCTTCATCCCCTCCTCCTCCTCCTCAAACAGCTCAGCCATGGAGAGCTGTTTGGTCCCCTTCGCCTCTGCTTTTCCTCCGGCAGGATCAGGGGGAGCAGCCCAGCACCCCCAAACTTGTGGCCTGGGGTATAAATGGCTTCAAGAGCTGGGGATGATGAGGCGGAGGGCACCTAATGGCCCACACAATGTCCCCAAAGGAGGGGACATGCCTCTCCTAAGCAAGTCTGAAGCTTCTTTTGACGCTGCAAAGAAAGGCTTGCCCTGTGGGAAGGGAAAAGGCACGACCCCGCCACTATCCTGCCTCTAAAATCCAGCCCGGAGCTCCAGAAGACACCAGGCTCCTTTTCCAGTGCCTGGCTCACCCCAACGTGTCCCCTTCGCCTGGCATTTACTGCCTACCCCACCGCCAGCGCCCGAATCAATGGTACAATTGTCCATTGAAATGCTAACCCCGGGCAGGGAGGAATGAAAGGGAGAAAGAGCGGCTTTGTGCTTTGCCGGGGAGATGGGGAGCAACGCGCTGGGCTGAAGAAGAATATGAAATGCGGGAGGAAGGAGAAGAATATGAAATGCGGGAGGAAGGAGGGAGCCCGGTGCATCTCGGAAGGATGCCCGTAGGGTGAGGTAATGGAGGAGGAGGGAAAAGAAGATGGTCTGGTGGAGATGAGGGCAGGGAAGCCCATCTGAAACACATGGAGATAACGCAGGTAACGGAGGGAGCAATCCTGCTTCCATCTGATCTGATCTTTGGTGTGAGGGTGGTGAGAGCCTGGCCCAGGTTGCTCCGAGAAGCTGTGGCTGCCCCATCCCTGGAGGGGTTCAAAGCCAGGTTGGAGGGGGCTTGGAGCAACCTGGTGTGGTAGGAGGTGTCCCTGCTCATGGCAGGGAGTGGCACTGGATGGGCTTTAAGGTCCTTTCCCACCCGAACCATTCCATAATTCTATGAAATGTGCCACCTCCCTACACAAATCCAGCTTTAAGGACATGCTGAAGGGCTCTCTGGCTCATTTTGGGTCCAGGAGCCCGCTTTGGGAAGTCACCAAGAGCCCGGGCAGAGCCTGGCCCTCCCCAGCACCACGGAGCGGTTGGATTCCCAGAGCATCCCCGAGCTTTGCGCAGGGGGGACCAGCGTGTCCACCACCTCCAGAACAGATGCACCGACGGGAAAAGCGCCGTGGGCGAGCAGCCGGGTTGCAGGGAAATCTCAACCACCACCTCTCTTCCCGGCTGGAGGGCTGACTCAGCTTTGGCAGTCCTTCTCCTCTCCACGCTCCATCCATCCATCCATCCATCCAGCAACCGGCTCCGGCATCCCAGACGCTGGGCTTAGTCACCGGCTCACCCAGCTCCCAGCACCGGGAGCGGGCAAGTCTGTGTGGGTCTATGGTTTACTGGTGCTGGGGGACGACTGCGTCTCCCGAAAAATGGAGGTGAGGGTTCTGATCTGCTCCAGGGCCAGCATTTTAAAGTAAGGAACCGAAATAAAGCCTGGGAAAAATAAGGGAAGGAGGATGCGCGCTTGCAGCCAGGAAAGCCCCCCGCATCCTGGGCTGCACCCCCAGCAGGGCAACTCGGGGGGGGGGGATTCTGCCCCTCTGCTCTGCTCTGGAGAAATCCCCCCCACCCAGTGCCACCTCCAGGTCTGGGGCCACCAACAGCAGAAGGATATGGAGCTGTTGGAGCGGGGCCAGAGGAGGCCCTGGAGATGCTGGGAGGGCTGGAGCCCCTCTGCTGGGAGGACAGGCTGAGAGAGTTGGGGGGGTTCAGCCTGGAGAAGAGAAGGCTCCAGGGAGACCTTGGAGCCCCTTCCAGTCCCTCAAGGGGTTCCAGGAGAGATGGGGGGGGACTCTGGATCAGGGAGGGGAGCCATAGGAGGAGGGGGAAGGGTTTTAAACTGAAAGAGGGGAGATGGAGATGAGATGTGGGGAAGAACTTCTTTGCTGTGAGGGTGGTGAGAGCGTGGCCCAGGTTGCCCAGAGAAGCTGTGGCTGCCCCATCCCTGGAGGGGTTCAAGGGCAGGTTGGAGGGGGCTCAGAGCAACCTGGTCTGGTGGGAGGTGTCCCTGCCCAGGGCAAGGGGGTTGGAACTCGATGAGCTTTAAGGCCCCTTCCCACCCAAACCATTCTATGAGTCTATGAAGCTGCTGGATCCTGGGAGCAGCGCTGATGCAGATCCTTTACTTGCAGCTCATATAACCCTCGTTAATTGAGACACCCCTTGGAATACAAATAAGGGAAACCAGGCAGGGCATGGGGTTTACCTGCTCCCTGGCATTATCCCCGCCCCTCGCATGCCGTGCTGCCATGAGCTGGCAAAGTCTAGCTTTTGCTGAGCTGCTTGCCCTGTCGCAAGCCCTCCCACTGCTGCCGTGGGATGGGGATGTGGGGCTGGGCCACCCACCAGGAGGGCGAAGTGACAAAACGGGATTTACGCTGGTACAGAGCCCAAACACGCTCAGGGAGGCAGCCAAGTCTCCGGGACCCCGATGCGCAGGCAACTCTTCTCCCTCTAACACAGGGTAACGCTGTCATTTGTCACCCTCGGGCGGTCCCTGCCCTCCCTGGCACCACACTGGTGACACCACCACCTGGCTCTGCAGGTCTGGCAGCGAGCACCCTCCTGCCTGAATCACCACCCCGGCTGGACCTTTTCCTGCTTCCCGCCTGGCCCAAACGATTTGTCACTTCCCAGGTTTTGCTTCTTCCTTCCTTTTATTCTGGAAAAGATTGAACGATGACAACCCCAGCAGCGGGACGTCCCTGCTGCAATCCGGCTGGGATTGATTGGCTGGGAGGGCAGGAAGACTCACAGACACCCAGCCGGGGGGGTCCCCGCGGGGGTCTTGTCATCTCCCACCCGTGCCAGGAGCCCTCACCTCCCAGCAATGCGCGAGTCAGGGCTGACTGATGTGCTCCAGGGCTCCTGAGCATCATCACCCCGGGCTTCTGGAAACACGAAAGCGGTCTCGGCTCCGTTACGCCAATCCCGCTTCCCCAGCGCACGCAGGACGCATGACAAACAGCCCAGCACGGGCACATCCACCGCCTTCCTTTAAGGGCTGGGAATAGGATTCGGGTCCACCGCCTCAGGGGAGCACTTTGGGGTCAGAAATCCCAGTCCCAGCTCTGTCACCACTCCACAGTGCGGTTCCAGTTTCACTATGCCACCCCACCCCGAACCCCTGGCAAAACCAGGAGAAGAACCCCTGGATTTCCTACCTGCTTGGCCAAGATACCAACCCCGGGGAGCTCCACCAGCAGAAAGTCCCCTCTATGGGGAGCGTTGGAAGTCACAGCACCCACCCCAGAGGGACGGGGACACCCCACCCACCACCCCCCCTCCATCCCTAGGGGAAGGATGGGACCGAACCACACTTCTCCCATCCAAGAGCCCCGCGCCGTCTGTCTCCCCAGCTCCGCCACGGACGCCGGCAGGAAGCCAAGCTTCTGGGTTTTATTTTAGATGATCTATAAATTCCCAAGCCGAGACATTTCGGAAGGAGGAAGTATGCCTCCGGGGAGCTGCTAGGTTTTCCTTCCCCCTCCCACCCTGCCGTGACTTTGCCCCCAAAGGGAGCAACGTGACACAAGGGAAAGCAATGTGACACAAGAAAAGCTCCCGAGAGCATCGTCCCCTTCCCAAGGGATGAATGCCTTGAGGGGTCGGACGGGCTCCAGGGACCACGCAGATCCTGCAGAAATAGAAGGGTGGGGGTTTTTTTTAATAGGAAAAATTTGCCCTCTAAATGAGACGACCCGGGAGGGACACTCTGGGAAGGTTTGCTCTGACCTGCCACGGAATAATTGAAGGGCTGGGAGTTGCGAGGTCTCCTCCTCACGGAAAATGATACACTTTCACAGGAGGGGGTTTCTGAGAAAGAGGTGAAAAGGGCAATAAAATGTGGGAAACCACTTCCTTCCCATTGCTGACGAAAAGAAACCTGGCCCCATTGTTCCCTTCTCTCCCCACCTTATGCCACCAGCACCCCTGAGAGCTGGGATTCTCTCGCTGCTGGGGACACAGAGGCTGAAAGTTCCCCCCTCGGTGACACAGGGGGACATCGCTCGGTGCGCGGGGCAGCTCCACACCTTTTCATAGGTCCATAGAACGTTTTGGGTTGGAAGGGAAATTAAAAACCATCCAGTTCCATCCCCTTGCCCTGGGCAGGGACACCTCCCACCAGACCAGGTTGCTCCAAGCCCCCTCCAACCTGCCCTTGAACCCCTCCAGGGATGGGGCAGCCACAGCTTCTCGGGGCAACCTGGGCCAGGCTCTCACCACCCTCACACCAAAGAATTTCCTCCCCACATCTCATCTCAATCTCCTCTCTTCCAGTTTAAAGCCATTCCTCCTCCTCCTGTGGCTCCCCTCCCTCATCCAGAGTCCCTTCCCATCTCTCCTGGAGCCCCTTCAGGGACTGGAAGGAGCTCCAAGGTCTCCCTGGAGCCTTCTCTTCTCCAGGCTGAACCCCCCCAATTCTCTCAGCCTGTCCTCCCAGCAGAAGGGCTCCAGCCCTCCCAGCATCTCCGGGGCCTCCTCTGGCCCCACTCCAACAGCTCCATCTCCATTTTGGTTCAACCTACGCTCCAGCATCAGTCGTTTCTTAAAGAACGCAAAATTAAAACACAGCAGAACCAATTCAGCTCCATCCACTATGGATTTCCATCCTGGATCACTAAGAGCTCCCCCTGGAGCCCTCCCAGGGCCAAATATAATTCTTGTCCCCTTTTTAATCCCTCCCTGTCCCTTACCTATTCATGGCACGATGTGGCAGACTGGGAGCATGGCCATGAGCTGGTGCCCATCAACCTGGTACCTGGCATGTCTCAGAAGGGTTTTGTGCCACCCACCTTTCCCTGCCAGTCTCCCCTCTCCCCTGCCCTCTTTTCAGGGTGCTCGTAGGGACCTCCCCCCCCCCAAAACTCCTCTGCAGTATTATTGAAAAAAAAAGCATTTGGGGAGCAGCAGCAGAAACCAAGCAACAGAAAAAGCGCTAAAAATGTCTCTTGCTGAAGTAGGACCAGACAGGTCTGTGTAGGACACAGGTGTCTGTGTTTGGTGTTTCCTGCTCCTTAACGCCCCCCGTGCTCTCCAGGGGACCAAGCAGAGCCCCCCCAGCTCATCCCCGAGCCCACCCTGAGAACCTCACGCAGCATCCAAGCCCCTTCGCATCTCTTCTCTCCCTGCCCCGAGCAGGAAAACCCCCCAACAAACACAGGGACACTAATTTCTAGCACCGACTGATGGGGTCCAAGAGCAATCACCGGCCACGAGCAACAGCTCTGGAAAGGGCAGGGTGTGGAAAAACAGATTAAACAAGCTCCATCAGTCATCCCCTATGTATTTCAGAACCGGCACCGCAGGAAAAGGCGCTGGTCAGGCAGGGCAGCCACGCCGAGGCCAGAGCAGCCGCCTCTGCTTTAGCCAGACCATCCCACAGACTCATCCCAAAAGCACGTGCGTGCGGCCAGAAAGGGCAGAGCAAGTCAAAAAGGTTTCCCAAGCGACGGCAAAGTGCTTTTTCCATCAGTTGAAAGCCCTGACCGCGAGGTTCCTGCGCCCTCTCTCCTGTAGGAAACACCACGGGTGGGTTCCCACCAGCAGCACAGCAGAGAGGCAGGGCTTGGGCTGTGTTCCTCCATCTGCCACCATCGTCCTTCCTGTGGAGAACCAGTGAGACCAGCACAGGCGGGGGACGTGCAACCCTGAACCCTTACAAAGGTGGTCACACGCTTGTGGGAAACCCAGAAGAAAAAATAGAGGTGTGAAAGAACAGAGTGAGGGGACATGCAACTGGGAAGCCCACGTTACTCAAATCCAGACCTTAAACGTTTCAATCCTCTTTCTTATTTTAAGTTTGCAGCAAGTCAGAACGAGGGGTTTAATCTGCTTGGTATTTCTCATCCTGTCTCTCCCCCAAGACAGCATGGAGACGAGCAGCATTTAATCATCTGGTGGATGAGAAGCTCGACATGAGCCGGCAACGTGCAGTTGCAACCCAGAAACCACCTGCATCCTGGGCTGCATCAAAAGCAGAGTGGCCAGCAGGGCAACTGGGTGGGATTCTGCCCCTCTGCTCCGCTCTGGGGAGATTCCCCACCCAGTGCTGTCTCCAGTTCTGGGGCCACCAACAGCAGAAGGACATGGAGCTGTTGGAGCAGGGCCAGAGGAGGCCACGGAGATGCTGGGAGGGCTGGAGCCCCTCTGCTGGGAGGACAGGCTGAGAGAGTTGAGGGGGTTCAGCCTGGAGAAGAGAAGGTTCCGGGGAGAACTTCAAGCCCCTTCCAGTCCCTCAAGGGGCTCCAGGAGAGATGGGGAGGGACTCTGGATGAGGGAGGGGAGCCGTAGGACAAGGAGGAATGGCTTTAAACTGGAAGAGGGGAGATGGAGATGAGATGTGGGGAAGAACTTCTTTGCTGTGAGGGTGGTGAGAGCCTGGCCCTGGTTGCCCCAAGAAGCTGTGGCTGCCCCATCCCTGGAGGGGTTCAAGGCCAGGTTGGAGGAGGCTTGGAGCAACCTGGTGTGGTGGGAGGTGTCCCTGCCCAGGGCAGAGGGTGTTACTGGGTGGTCTTTAAGGTCCCTTCCAATCCAAACCATTCTATGATTCCATCTTTTCTCCTGACTTTTCTCAGCTCCCCCTGAGCACCCCCCAAAGGGAAGAGCGAGGCTGTGGATATTCCAGTAACACCAACATCCTCTCTGCAGCGGGACTTTTCCACCCTTGGCCAAGCTACATCCCCGGCTGCTGCCATCCGATGCTGCTTGCCTTTTCTTTGGCTTCTTCCCCAATGGCTTCTGAGGAGCCTGCAATCCTGGGGTGCTTTCTTGCTGCCCTCGAGAGATCCCTCCCATCAACAGCAAAATGCTCCGGAGCAGAGGAAACAATCCAGCCCGCATTATGGGGGATATATCCTACAAAAGCTCTCAGCCTGTGTGCAATCCAAATGCCCGGGAGGGCCAGCGCAGAAGAAAGGCTCGAGCTTGCTCGCAGAGTACACTCATAACTAAATAAATACGCTTTTTTAGAGTTACACTACAGAAGGCAAATATTCCGGCGCGGTAATGATTTCCACTCTATTTCTGGTAAGCTCTGGAGCGTCTTGGCAGAGGATTCAGCGCAGGGGTGAGAGAGAGCAGGAAGAAAGAGAGGAGGGGGGAAAAAAAAAACCCAACCCCTCTGGGTTTGGTAGCCCAGTTGCTGGGCACGGACATGCCTGCTCAAAAGCTCTTCTGAGAGCTAGAGCCCTTACGTGAGGGGCCTCTGAGCCGGAGTGAGAGCCGGCAGCGATCCCAACCACCCACTCAGCAAGCCACAAAAGAGCCCCCCCTTAACCTGCAAGCCGGGAAGGAACAAGCCTGGAATTCCAAACCTCTGCCATCAAGCAGGGTCTCGCCTAGACGGGCAGGTCTGCGGGGCTCCACTCGCCCTCCCAAGGCTCCAACCCGAGCTCTCCGTGCTCCAGGAAAAGACAGGTTTCTCCTTTTTTTTTTTTTTTTTGAACACACAACGACCGTGATTCGGGGAGGGCAGGGTTTTCCACGTGTGCTACCGCATCACTGATATCCCTTGCGTGCTCACAACCTCCCCCCTCCTCCCCCCTTCTCCTCCCCAAATTCTGCAGCACTGAAGCCTGTGCCACTGCAGGATGAGTCCGGAGCTTTGATTTCAGGTGCAGCTGGCAGCAAAGCTTGTCATCTAGAAGGTACATTTTTCCTCTGCCGGCCCCAAATCCGAGCAGCTGGCTGCACCCTACGGATATGCAGGTGCTAAATTTAGAGCCAGGTTTTGTTATTTCCCCCTCAAAAAAAAAGGGAAAAAAAAAAACCACAAAAAACCAACCAAAACCCACCCCCACGTTCTCTGTAATGACAGTCCCGAGGTGTGCCGTGTTCCTGCTGGAAGCTGGGGAACTTTGGCCTGTGATTATGGTATTTTATTATTATACGGTCACTGGAACGACGGCAGAACAACAAAAGGATGCTTTTAGCAGGAGAGCTGCTAGCTGGAGAGCACGGCTACCCCTCCCACTAGGAAGACTCGCTTTCCAGAGGCTGATTTATCTTAAAAAGCCTGCCAGAATAAAAATTGCCCCGGGCACCTCTATAAGCATCCACCAGCAAAAAGCAGCCGCTTTACCTTTTAGCTTAATTGGCAGCCATCTCCCTCCTCCCTGCGGCTGGGTGAGGGCAGGGCAGCCCAGAAACCCTTCTTGGGGACATTCTCTCTTCTCCCAGCCCTTGGAAGGGGACGAGGGGACGCACAGCCAAGAGGTGGACACGGGCCAAGGGGACCTGTGCAGTCCCCCGCGGAGCCTCCAGCCTCTGGAGAGGTTTAAAGGTGGGAAGAAAGATCTATGGCTCTAGCGTGAGGATGAAGTTTCAGTTCCCCACAGAATCATAGAATCGTCTAGGTTGGAAGGGACCTTAAAGATCATCTAGTCCAACCATCAACCTAACTCTGACAAAGAAAAAAGATGCAGCAAAAGGGACTTTCTCCCTAAATTGAGAGGGCCCCGCGATACTCTTTGCAGTCCCTTCTACCTGGTTCCTCTAGGCTTCCCACCCCTGTAACGAGTTCCTGCCAGGTCTCAGCCCTGTAGCCTCCTGGCTACAGTAGGGGAAGGCTGTGCAGAGCGTCCCCTTTCTGCCTGCTTGTCCCCCGCTGGCAGGAACACACAAGATCCAAGCTTCCCACATCCATCTTTGGCCGTGGTGATGCGTTACTCACACTTGGAAAGTCAGTCATCTGAAACCAAGACGCTCCTGATCAGACTTTCCAAAACTCGCCTTATCCAAGAGATGAGCAAACCCACAGCCACGGCTGCCACGTGAGCAGCCCAAGGGCAAGCGTCTGGCTTGGCTTGTCCACGCATTGCCCCCAAGGAAACTCCGACAGCCCACAGAATCACAGAATGCTACNGGGTGGGAAGGGACGTCTGGAGATCACCTAGTCCAACCCCCCACCCAAAGCAGGGCCACCCAGAGCAGGTCCCACAGAAACGTGTCCAGGTGGGGTTTGAATGTCTCCAGAAAAGGAGACTCCACCTCTCTGGGGAGGAGGTGGTGGGGTTGGAGGAGATGATCTCCAGAGGTCCCTTCCAACCTCTCTGGGCAGCCTCTTCCAGGGCTCTGCCACTCTGCCACCCTGCCACCCTCACAGGAATGGAAGTTCCTCCTCACATTGAGGTAGAACTTCTTATGTTCAAGTTTGTGCCCGTTTCTTCTTGTCCTGTCACTGGACACCACTGAAAAAAGACTGGCCCCATCCTCCTGACACCCACCCTTTAAGTATTTATAGGTGTTGATCAGATCCCCCCTCAGCCTTCTCTTCTCCAGACTAAAAAGCCCTGAGTCCCTCAACCTCTCCTTCTAAGAGAGATGCTCCAGGGCCCTCATTATCTTTGTAGCCCTCTGCTGTCTCCTCTCCAGCAGTTCCCTGTCCTTCTGGAACTGGGGAGCCCACAACTGGACCCAGTGCTCCAGATGGGGCCTCCCCAGAGCAGAGCAGAGGGGGAAGATGACCTCCTTCCTTCAGCTTTCCATGCTCTGTCCCTCCCAGTACACACACGCCTGATAAAGGAGAATAATTTCACCCCAGTGCAGAATTAGCCATGGAATCATTGCTCCAGGAGGATGCTGACGCCAAGTTAACAAAGGTTCAAACTGGGGGCTGGATATTTATAGCACTGGTGAGCCAGAGCCGTCATTAAGGGCAATATTAGATTTATTATAACAAAGCCTGTCTCTCCAGACTTGAGCTGCTCTGAAATAAGCGGAGACGGCAGGAGATGCTCCTGCATCCAGCTCCTGTGGCACTTCTTCCCACATCTCCGTGTCACTCCGGGCACGGGACGCAGCGGGACGCAGCGGGACGCAGCCCACGACACCGGGTGGAGCTGGGATCGACAAAGCAAACATTGCCCAACAGGAGGAACGAGTCCTATTCTTGGAGCCACCAGGAATAGCCACACACCACGGGATGCAGCTCAACAGGAGAGAGCTGGCTGCAAAAGGAGCAATTTCCTCCCTCCAACTCACCTTCCAGCTCTTTTTCTGGATACAAAGCTTCTTTAAAAAGCCTCTTGTACTCAGTACTTCGATTTAGTTTGTACTCGAGCTTAGATTTAGCTCATACTCAGGCTTAGATTGAGTTTGTTCCGCTTTAAGGCTTAGATTTAGTTTGTTCTGCCAGACTACATCAACTACCCAAAAAAAAAGCCACCTTCCTAAGCACATTTTCTGCAGTTCTGACCCCGATTTGGCCCCGAGGGCTGGCACGGAGCTGGGCAGCGGGTCAGCAATTTGCCTCTGGCTGCCTTTCCCAGCCCTCAGTGCTTCAACGAAGCGGCCACAACTCCCATTAGCTCCCCCGTGCCTGTTGTTTTTGCACCGGGCTCTCGCAACAGGAGGCGGTTGTGATTCACTCCCCTGGGTTTGTTTGGTTTTGTTTGCTTTTCCAATCTGCGCCCAGCAAAAAATAAAATAAAATAAAATAAAAAAACACAACAAAAAAAATATTTGCAAGCAACATTTTCTGGTACCAGCACCACCCCATCGTGTGAAAACGAGCCGGCTGCGGAAAATAGACTGGCTGGGAAAGTGAGAAGCTTTCTTCTGGAAACGCTGATGCTCCGCGAGCTTGATGTGAAACTGTCCTACAAAGATGTTTCACGCTCGTGGGGCCGCAGCTCCCAAGGAAACAGTCACTGAGGAGTAAAAGCAGGTGTTGGCAGCACCATTTCTTATTTTGCCACCACTCTGAGCTCGGACTCGCCTCTGGCCGGCTCTCCTCTTCCTTCCCTTGCTGAATGCAGCCCCGTTGCACGGAGAGATCCTAGAAGGGGATCTTCCTGGGGAGGAAGAACCCCAGGCACCACTAGAGGTTAGGGGCGGACCTGCTGGAAAGCACTTCTGAGAAGGATCTGAGGGTCCTGGTGGATAGTAAACTCTCCATGAGCCAGCAATGTGCCCTTGTGGCCAAGAGGCCAATGGGAGCCCGGGCTGCGGAGGGAAGAGTGTGGCCAGGAGGTGGAGGGAGGTCATCCTCCCCCTCTGCTCTGCACTGGGGAGGCCACAACTGGAATCCTGCGTCCAGTTCTGGGCTCCCCAGTTCAAGAGAGACAGGGAACTGCTGGAGAGAGTCCAGCGTAGGGCAACAGAGATGATGGAGGGATTGGAGCATCTCCCTGATGAGGAAAGGCTGAGAGAGCTGGGGCTCTTTAGCCTGGAGAAGAGAAGGCTGAGGGGAGACCTTATTCATGCTTCCAAGGATCTAAAGGGTGGGTTGAAGGAGGATGGAGCTGGACTCTTCTCAGTGGTTCCCAGTAACAGGACGAGAGGCAATGGGCACAAGCTGGAACATGGGAAGTTTCACTCCAATCTGAGGAAGAACTTGTTTGGGGTGAGGGTGTCAGAGCCCTGGAAGAGGCTGCCCAGGGAGGGTGTGGACTCCCCTTCTCTGGAGATCTTCAAGCCCCGCCTGGATGCTCCTGAGTGATGTGCTCTGGGCAACCCTGCTTTGGCAGGGGAGTTGGGCTGGATGATCTCTAGAAGGTCCCTTCCAACTCTGACAATTCTGTGATTCCATGAAGAGCACTCGGAGGTGCTCGCTGGCACGGTTCTCCCATGGCAAGGAGAGGCAGCTGAGCTTGGCAAAGCCCAGGAGACATTACAGGCAGCGTGGGCCATTTCCAGGAACTGCTATTTCAATTTCTCTCCCCCCCTCCATGATCCAGGGACAGGCTCGGACGAGAGCACCCAGTGGAGGCAGCCAAAGGTCAGGTGTATAATCTTTCTTTTCCCCCTGCAGGACCTGCTTGTCTCCCTGAGAGCTACAGACCAGCTCAGAACCAGCCCCCCTCCAGCTTCCATCCTCCTCTGCTAATGAAAAAGAGGGGAATAATTAAACCTTCGGACCCCCATCCCACCCCAAGCAACCATAGACGAGGCTGTAAGTTTGCCTCAGGTGGGGTAAGGCAGGAGAAAACCTCAAGCAGCAGCCAAAAACTATTCCCATCCTGCCACAAAGACCCTGAGGGTGCAGGAGCCTGACCCAGCCCTGGGGCTCCTTGTTGTCCTCGTTGCTCTCCCCATGCTCGGTGACTTTCCGGTCAGGAGACAGCCAGCCTGGGATGTCACCCTCCCGCTCCCCTCCGTCACCCCAGCCCCGGGACACAGCAGACAGATCAGGAAAATAAACACAATATCCGTACTGACAAGCAAAAGCTCCGGGTGGGATGGGATCGCACCTTCCCCTCCCCCTCCCCCCCCCAAAGCAAAGCCCAGTTGGTCAGCGTTTAGTTCGGAAAAATCCAGGGAAGCAGGGGGAGGATGGAAATAAAAGGGAAGAGAAGGCAGAGCACAGGGTGCCAGGCTGAAGCACTGCCTTCTGCACCAGCCCAGGCTGCCGGGGCTGAACTCGCACCCACTCTGCAAATCTCAGCAGAGAGGGAACTCGTCGTTTACAACCTCCCTTCATTGGGACACGGTCAGAAGAGACTCATCTGGGTGCTGGCTCAGCTGCAAAGGGGAAGGTGGCGGAGGGGGGGTAAAGCCCTTGTCAGTAAAAAGGATCTTAAGCACTTCAGATATGACCAGTGGTCCGCAGCTGACCTCAGCGCCGAGTGTCTTTTCCCCTAAGAGGAAGAAATTCTGCAGAGTCAGACGTGTTTTCAAATAATTGCTGGCCCAGACGGACCCCAGAGCGGGCAGTCACCTGCGCCCGCTGCCGGGAAGGCTCTGGGGGTCCCCCCCCCCTACCGTGCCTTCCCTGGCAAACGCTCCCCAGCTTGGGAAAATCCTGCCCTTTCCTTGTCCCCTCCTGCACTGCGGCATCGGGGAGGCAAAAGACAGGCAGAACAAGCAGCCCCAGCTGATGCCCCAGGGCTGGCTTTACAGGAGGAGAAAGGCAGAGCTGGGGGGGGTCCAGCAAGTCCCAGTCCCCAGGACGGCCAAATGACTGAAACCCAGGCAGCTCCAAGCACCCAGAGGGGCCAACTTGGTTTCTTTGTCTTCAGACCTCGCCACCTGAGCCCAGCTACAGTTATTTTTTTGGTTTTTTTCCTCACCCTGTCCCCTCACCTATTTCTTGCTACCAAACTGGAGACCACCAAGGACCGTGGGGGCTGAAGAGCAGAGCGGTTCGGCTGCCCCCAGCGAGGCCAGGGCTCTTCTCCATGGCTCTGGTGGAACGTTGGTGAGGGGAGCAAGGCTGAGAGACGAGTGGGCGGCTGCAGCTTCGCCCAAAACCCATTTCCCCCTCTCCCCCAAGCGCTGCAGCCCTGGGGAGGGATCCCACACACATTCCCTTCCCTCCTAGAGGGATCCAGGCTGAGATTCCACCTTGGGAATATCTCCCTTCTCTAGGTGTCTTTGCTGAGGCTGCCATACCTGGTGCTCGCAGTGGGCTGTGGCGTGTAAGAAATTTAATTACGTTGACGAGCTGCCAGCTCCCGCAGAGCCCAGGGCTGAGGCCAGCGCTGCACCACGGCAAAGGCTGCCCGCCAAACCCACCCAAACCTCCCGCATCCCTGCTCCTCATCCCATTCCCAGCCTCCAGGACCAGGGATGGAGCCACAAAGCGAGCCTGGCGAGGGATACGTCTCTCTTTGCGGATGCCCAAGAGCAGGAGTCTTGCTGACCTGCAGGTTTTGCTCAAGATGCTGTGCTTGCCTTTTGCTGCGCCAGGGGCGTTGGGGAAGTCAGAGAGCTCCCCGCCACACACCATGTGTCCCTTTTTGCCCCTGTCCCATTTCTTCACCCGCCTCCAGAGCCTCCTCCCCACACACAGCCCCACTTCCTAAAGGGCAGAGGTTACAAAATGCAATCATGTTAAACAGGACAGATGAGTGATACTTAATTAGCGCTCCACGCAGCTACCTCTGACACCTCCCTCATCGAAATCCCTCTCAGCCCATGTCCCAGCTTAAGCTCCCGCTCGAAAAGAAAAGAGAAACGGAGATAAGCACAAGCTGATCCCTTTTACAGGGGAAGTGTCCTAACGCTAATTGGCTTTGGTGTTTCTCAGTGACGGATCCTTGCTGGGAAGGCCACCGTCTGAGACGGAGGCAGGGAAGGGAGCGCAGGGCGCGTGGATGCCAAGCACAGCCCACAGAGGCAGGTGGGAACCAGCCACCCAGGCTGGCTCTAACCTCCCGGCGCAGTTTTACTCCCCAAAAGCCATTTCCATACCCACCAAAGCCCCCTGAAATTCAATTTCCCCCTCCGCCATCCCCAAAAATGGGAGAAATAGGTGACGCCCCCGCCTCCTCCTCTGTTCGGTCTCAGGCTCTTCTCCCCTCTCTTGCAGCCCTTTCCGAACACAATAAATGACGCAGTCCCAGGAGCAACCCCTTTGGCTGCCCTCCCTGCCGGTGTCTCTCCCCTTTGTGCGAGGGAGGTGGCCACCTCCGAGCCACCCACACCCCTCAAACCCACCCAACCTCCTCCCGGCTCCGGCTCCCGAGCAGGAGAAGGGCAATAATAACTAACTAACGGCAGCAGAATAACAGATGGCGCAGAATAAACCGGGGCGGGGGGGGGGGGGGGGGGGGGGGGCACTCGCCCCCTCTGAAGTTGCCGGCGAAGAGGGAGGACAGAGGAGCTGTTGTACCGCAGAGCAGCGTGAGATCCTTGCAGCAAAGGCCAGCACCGCCGGGGAGAAGACGGGGTCTTTTGTTAAAGCCTCCCTGGAGGGTATTAATCAAAAAAGCTTGGAAGAGACAGGATAAAACCCAGTAAACGTTAGTCTGCTCTTTTTCTTTCTTTTTTTTTTTTTTTGGGGGGGGGACGACTGTGCTCTAAGCTGGCTCCTTAAAAAACATTTCTTTGTTCAGCTTCTGCTAATTTGGGGTCTGGTTGTAAGTCCTCACGTGTCACCTCAGCTGTGGATATTTTCTGGGCGAGCCTCCACAAATATTTACTCGCAGAACTCATTTGCAGCGAACAGGGCATCAGCTGAATAAGAAAATTAACTGTATTATGCAAACATACTTCTCCATTTCCCCCTGCAAGTTTCAGGGAAATGGTTACTGCCCCTGTTTCAGGGCTTTTAGACAGGCTTTAATACACCCAGCTTGTAGGAAAACATTTTTTAGAATATACAGAATAAAAGGACTTGGCAGGAAGAGGGATGTAAAAATTCAATTAAAAGCAAATCAAGGAAGCCAGGAGCCTTTTCCTGAGATCACAGGCGTTTCAGCTCATTAAAACGAGAGCCAAAAGTCTCTTCGAAGAGACAAAAGAGAGAGGGGAAAAAAAAAAAAAAAAGGAGACCAACTCTTCTCAAAATGACATGACATGGGTAGAAAATACCCGGCGCAGGGAGCCAGCTGCAGAGATTGCGACAACTCCGGGCTGCAGCCCGCCCCCCTCCCGCCCCCCTTTCAGCCCTTACCTTGATGATCAAGGTGATGATCAGCCACGATGATCCTGGGGTTCACCTTGGAGCGCCCCGCCGCCCACACGGCTAGCTGGCCGGCCCACAGGGCCACCAAGAGAGCCACGGGCGACCTCCTGCCCATTTTGGCTTCTCCGGCGAGCGGCGGGGATCATGAGCCTGTGAGACTGAGGGCTGCATCGCCTTATACAAAAGAGGACGCATCCAGAGCAACCAATGACTGCGACGGAGGGGGTGGGACTATGCTTAACTTAGGAAGCAAACCCTCCTACAAACACCAAAAAAAAAAAAAACCCAAAAAAACCACCCCCAAAAGTCAAAATCGACTCTCTTTAAGCACTTCGACCCCACCTGCAGGCTTTGCTGGGGGGGTTTTTGGTCCTACTTTCTTCTCTCCCCCTCCGCCTCCTTCCCCTTTCTGGAAGGTGGGAGCCCGATGGCTTTGTTCGCAGCCGAGCCGAGCCCTGCGACTTATCCCGGAGGCTCCTAAGAGGAATGTCGAGCTTGATGCCAATGAAATAAGAGGGAAAATATGCCGAAGAACAGACCTGAGGCACCAGCAAGGGTGCTGAGAGCGATAAGAAAGGATGTCGTGTGAGTAGAGAGGTGTGTGGAGGCCAGAAAGCTGCACTGGGATATCGGGACCGGCTCAGGAGGAGAAGACCTTTCTCTGCCATCAGGAGGATGCAGCGAGGCATCTCCCCTCTGCCAGCACCACAGTTAAGACAATAAAAAGGCCCCCTCCTCACAATACAGAACACTGCCCAAAATTAATTCTTCCTTATGAGTCAGGAAGGCTCTGAGACAAACGTGACGACTCAACGGTGTCCATTCCCCTGTGTCACACACACACACACCCCCCACCACCGGTCCAACTGGTGGGAGCAAGTGAGCATCATCCAGGTAGGAAATCCTTCGGGAGCTGGGGGTGGAAAAATCCTCCATTTCTCCCTAAGATTCCTGCCCTAACTTTTTCCGTGCTGATGCCTCCTCCCTGGAAAAGGACAGGATGATGCTGAGCACACCCCACCCCAAAACCTTCAGAAAGTCAACTTTGCTTGACTCAAACCCCTCTCCATCCTCCCGCTTCCCCATGGGGAAAGGCCGGGAAAGGCTGAGGGGGGGTGCTTTGTGAAGGGCGGTGAGGTTTGTTAACGAGAAGAGAAGAGCATTAACGCGCAAGGAAGGGGAGGTGGGACGTGAGCTGAATAGGAGAGCCCCACGGGGAACCCACAAGGGCGGGAGACGCAGCTGCGTTCTTTAAAGTCGGTATTGAAGCGAGAGCCAGGACTGCTCTGCTCCTGCAGGAGATGAACAGGGCAAAAGGCTGGGGGGGAAAGGGAGGGGGCATTTTGGAGGATGCAAAAAAAAATTTAATGAGCCGGCTAATGGTGAATTTTAAAGACCCAGAGGAATTCCCCACCAACTCGAAGCCCGGGGGTTTCATCTTTCTCTTTAAGCAAATATGTGCTTGGGTAATTTACAGCGTGATAACACACAGATCATTCTGGGTTTTCGCTTTTGGACATGGTGATTCCCAGCTTTGAAGCATTTTTTCCTCGCTGCTCACCTCGAAACACCACCCCACCAGAGGCAGATGTACTCCTCTACCTGCCCCATCACTCCCAGGGCTGCCGAACCCTGTTACCGCTTGTTTTTCTTCCCGAAAAACACCAAATCCATTAAGGCTCTTCCCCACAGTCAGGAACAGAAAAGAAACGTGGTTTGTAACTCAACAGCCTGAGCCATACGACCCATGCTGGTGCCTTAGTAAACACAAAGACTTGGCATTTTGCATCCACCCCAAAAATTTGGGCTACACCACCGGAGCTGCACACGTTATTCCCCATTTTGCCTTTTCTGACACGACGCAGCTGGTGGGCCGGGAAACGGGCTTCCAACTCCCACTCTTGACAGAGTTGCCAACTGGAAACACAGAAGGGTTCTGCTCGGAGACGAAGGAGGACAGTTTCTGCCTTATTAGAACAGTAAATTCCTTTGCTTTTCCCTTCCCCTTGCCCCCGACACATGCAGCTGGGGACTCTGCATGGTGAGTTTTCTTTCAGGGCTTTTCCCCCCCGCCGCCACCCTACCTACAGCTAAATGCAATGCTCCCATGTACGGAATTCAGCTCCAAACTCCTCCAAGACTTTGGAAGCGTTCAGTTTTGGTTCTTTCTGCCTCAAGGCACGATCCTACCCCCGTCTCCTCCACCAGGAGCTGAGCCACCCCGTGAACGTTGTGGTCCTGGGGTCAGAATGATGCTGTAACATTTTTTTTGCGCTGAGCAAGAGGCTCAGCCGACAGCTCGGTGTGTATCAATTAAATACAAAGCTGTGGCGAGATCTCTGACAGCTCACCACAGCAAAGCACCCTGCAGCAGAGGAGAAAAGAGTGACAGCGGTGGAACAGGCGAGGACACAGGAGCACGACACCCAAAACGCCGGTTACAACCCTCCAAATGAATGGTCTTCGTTAAAACTGAGCTTTCACCCTCCTTTCAGAAGCTCCATCTCCCCCCTTTTTCCTCTCCCCAAGCTCCTTTGGGACTGATCGGGGTGAGTCCTGCTCCCACTGACGCAGGAATATCACATCATCACACAGGGCATTGAGAAGGTGACTTCAGCATGCTGGGCGAGGCCTGAAGAGTCAGAGGACTGGCACGACATACTGTGCAAAGGGGAAAATAACCCCGCCACCAGTCCCTCCCCACGGCAGGGCTGTCCCACAGAGACACACGAAGTGGCGGAGAACGACACTGGATGGGTTTCATCCAGGAGCAGCCCAGTTTGGGAGGAGCAAAGGAGCCGACTTCAGGGCTGTTCCAACCCTGTAGGAGTTTGCAAGGGGGTGATGAAGACACAACAGCACCCTGAAAACAGCCAGAGACCACGCCGTGCATTAAATACACACAAACACCCCCTCTCCCCATCCCAAAACAGGCAGGCTCTTCCCTTGAGAGAGTTTGCTCAGGACCTTGCCGAGCCACATGCCACGTCTTCCCGCAACCCCACGAAAGGAATTTGTACACAAGCGATCGGATTCCAGGTGCCAATCCCTCCCTGCAAAGGTTTCCATCCGCTATCAAAAACTTCCACGGCGCAAATTATGCCCAGGTTGGTTTGGTTTTGGGTTTGGTTTGTTTTTTTTTTTTTCCCAGATCACACTACTCGGTTCCAACGTGGATCAGAGGCAGCTTCCTCTGAGGTATCTTGGAAAAATAAGTATCGAGCACAGATTTTCCTGAAGAGGAACAGTTTTATTCACCACCGCAGAGTAGAGAGATTGCTCCAATGCTCTTATGAAACCTCCCCTTCTCTCCGGTATTTTTTCACTGGAGAAGAGAAGGTGTGTTAAAACATCGCTCACAACAACATACCTATTAACCCCAGGCCAGGAATGCGACCTTGGGAAACAACCAGTAGGTGTGATGGCTTTTGAACACTGGGAAATAACATATGGAAAATATTCCCAAGAACAAACACCCTTATCCCTGATGAAAGTCAGGGATTGTGCCATCACTTCCAGACACCTGACAAGAACATCTCGCTCTCTGGCTGTTACCAGCCACAGGAAAGAGAGGGACCTTTTTTGAACATGTCACACATATGCATCCCTTTCCACAGTCCCTCCCCAGTAGGAGACTGGGAACCTGCATGTTTTGGCACAGGAATCCTCTGTTAAACCCTGCTTGCTGCAGGGTGGACTGGTGTCCCAATGACCATTACAGAGCTTTGGAAGACCAGAACTTCTATTGCTTTTCCTTGCATTTTGCTTTTAGGAGCAAGTACTCATAAGCACGGACTTTGGGAGGAAAAAAAAAAGTGAAATTCCACTCATTGCTTTCTTTTGGCACTGACCAACAAGTCACTCAGTCCTCAGATGACAAAGTGAGGTGGGAAGGAAGATAAGTGGAGCGTTTATCAGCAAATTGCTGCCTTCTGCTTCCAGCACACCAATCCTCCCCCCGAACTCACATTCCTCGCAGCTACCTCAGCCATCCGCTCCCAGAGCCACAACCCTGGCTGTTATTCTTCAGCCTCTCCAGGCATGTTTTTGTTTGTGCCAACTCATCTCCATCAGCTGCTGAAGCTGGACTGAGCCTGGGGGAGGAGGAGTTGGTGTATGTCCCCCTCCCAGTTCTGCCATGATGCTGAAGGACAGCAGAGTAAAGCTAAAGCCCTGAGAAGGGTCAACCAAAGGGGTCGGAAGCCCCCATGGGCTAAATACCACTTCCAGGTCTTTAAAAATGGTTCAGGGAAGGGGAGAAGGAACCACGTTCCCCCAGGACATCCTTTTCTAGTAGGTCAACCCCTTAGATTTGCCAAGGGAAGCCTGTGCCGGAGCCATCTCACACTCAGCTCCTCGGAGAGCAGCGCAAAACCCTGAGCTGGGACTCCCCTTCTTCAGTGCCACTGAGGAAACCGCCCCCCGGGGCTCACCCCCCAGGCAGGACCTCCCAGACCAGAGCTTCACAGCTCTGTTCACTGTTCCCAGCAGCTTCCAGAGGTCCCACCCAAGGATAAGCCGCAGACAAATTCAGCTCACCTAGATGACCCCAAAGCACACCTCATTTTTTCCATTGCAAACATCCATTTGGTTGGCAAATGAGTTTCAGCCAAATGCTCGTCACGTTAACGAGCGGCGCTGTCAATAGGGATTCAGCCAGAACTCGCTGACGGAGCAGGAAAGGAGGTAAAACAGATGCACATCAGTGATGGAAAGTGCACATCCCCCAGAAGAGGGGTGCCAAAGGCTTTATTTAAATAAATAAAACCTAACGCAGAGTCCTACCCAATTAAAAGAAAGCTACAACAACAACAACAAAAAAAGAAAGAACACAGAAATAATCCACTTTGTTGAGACTGATCTGCCACACTCCCATGGCAAGAGCTGTATATTGATATATTAATGCCCAACAGCCCAGACTGGGGTTTGCTCACCTGAAATTCCTGGAGTTTCTTTTCCTGACCCCTGTGCTCCTCCGCTTCCTTCCTGGCAGGGCCTGGGTCTCAGGGCAGCATCCTCAGGTGCTGCTGAGCAGGTACCACGCTCTCCTGCAGGAATGGTTACGTTTCAGCAGGCAAAGCCTCCTCAGTAGTACCCATTCCCACAGCCCTAAGAAGGGTCCAGCACCCACCATCCCACACACAAGCTTTTCAGCCCCCCCGCCCTCCTCCCCGCCGCTTTATCAGCTCCGTTAAACCCACGAGTCCCCCTGGTAATAAGCAAATTAAGATTCAATCTCTGCAATCTGTTCTCCCATTCCCTGCCATAATATGGGTTGGAATTTCAGGCCACATTTTTATTCTGGGAAATCAAAGCAGGGCACCTGGTCCCCAAGAAGCCGCTTCAAATGGCCGCCGGGAGAAACGCCAACGCAATCTCCTGGACAGACACGAAGGCTAAGTGGAAACTGCTCAGGAAAGTAAACTCATTTAAAGATACTAGAGTTGACCTTGTAGTGTTCAAGTACTTCCAGCAGCGATATCTGTCTCGCCAGGGAGGGATAGACGTCTAAGAAATGGTGTATCTCCTGCTCCTCCTCCTCATTCTGGCCCCTGCAAGCCAGCCCTGGGCCAAATGACGCAGGAGGTAAGTGTCTGCGGCTCAGCGCTGTCCTTGGCTCTAAATCCAGAGCCTGCCTGGCGACACGAAGGCTCGGCACCACAGATGCACCGGTTTCTCTTTCCATCCGACACGGGAAGCCCGCCATCTCTTCCAGCAGGAGAGTGGGAACAGCTCAGGATCTCACCATGTGCTGGACCCATTTGACTTATTTTTGCTCTGTGACCTGTCAAAGCTCTTCCAAGGGACACTGGCCCGGGCAGGGAAGAGCTTTCCTCTTTCTTCCTGCCTCCCATCTGCCCTTCCTTTATGCAGGCTTCATGCCTGTCACCTGCTTCCTGGTCATTATGTGTCCAGATAACTCCCACATGGCTCCCTTGGGACAGGGACTGCAGGAAGCCATAAGCAACCAGGTCACCGGCTCTTGGGAGGGGAGGAAAAGAAGAATAAAATAATGAGGTGGAGGAAGAATAAACGGGCATGAACTCATGCGAGCAGACACCAGCTGGCAGGATCTAGGGGATGATTTAATTATGCGTAATAGAAGGATCCTTTGGGATCAAAGCATTTAATGCTGGGGAGCTCCACCTGGGAAAGGAATCCTCAGGATGGTCAGCGCTCCCGCCCTTCCCTGGAACGGGGCTGGACACAAACCAGTTCAGACAAAAAAGTAAACAGTTTGGAGCCTGTTGTGTGGAACGTCATGGTAGCACAAGAGCACTGCTGGGGGGTCACACAGCTCTGCCGTCATCGACAACCCTTTCTGCTTTAGGGAGATTAAGTGACAATTTTCTACCCGACTGCCCAACTCCCCTCCGTCAAATGTTGCTGCTTCGGCAGCCGCACCACTCCCAGGCACCCCACAATTAAATCTCAGCGCTTCACTGGGACCACCACCTCCCTTTTAGAGTGTGACAGCCCACAAGTTACCTGTGCCGCCGTCCCAGGGCTGCGCCTCATCTCCTCCTTCCAGAGGCTGAACGTTCCTGTGGGTCACGGAGCTTGAACCTGGGGCTAAACTCCTCCCTGCGGGGTGGCCTGGAGGCTACAAGTTCATCTGTGTTCAAAGGAAAAAAAAATAATCCTGTGGGGCCTGCTAACTGTTCCCACCTGATTTCTAGCTCTAGAAGTCCCTAAACTTCAGATGAGTGGATGCTGGAAAAATCTATTAGAGATGGATCTTCCTCTTGTTCTTGCGGTTTTTCCACAGGATCTGTTATTGCTGCAGGAAGACGGGACTCTGGCTCTGATCCTACATTCGATGCTTTTATCCCCCACAGCTCTCCAGCTTCTCCCTCAAACTCAACACCTAAACTAACACACCCTGCTCAACAAGCGGACCACGCTCTTAAATCAGCAAGGGAGGGGAAAAAAATAGCCTTCAAGTGATTTTGGGACAAGCTTTCTGCTTGCTGGCAGCTTGGCACACCCAGACAGCAGCTAGAGAGGCTGTGTGGTCACAAACGCTTCCCAAAATCCCTGATCTCACCTTAAAAGCGTTTGTTGGGTGGGTTTTTAATTTCATTTAAAGCTTCCAGGCTCGGTTCAAGAGGACTAGAGCCAGGAAGCGTCATGTTCAAAGCCGGCGGCTCAGGAATTGTCTTGACTTCAGGGGATGTTTATCTTCTTCCCTCTCAACTTTGCTTTTTGCTTAGCATACTCTTAAACACCAACATCCTTGTAAGGCAGAACGACACACACTACCACAAATCAAAGGATTATTCATAAACACTGCGATTTATAAATATTAGAGTACTATAAATACAGAAGAAAATACTAGGAAATAGAAATATTTTCATGGTGTGACATTTTCAGTTCGTCTCTGCTTTCAGGATGTTAAGACAGAGTTAGCTGCCTTAAAACGGCGCCTTTTTATTGTGCTGCTCTCCAGACAGCATCACAGGGACTCTCAGCGCTGCAAAGCACAGCTCCTTAAAAGGATGCTTTGATGACTGGAGTCAGAGAGCTCCCTTTTTTTATCACTTCTAAAGAAAAACGTTGATTCATGCTAGGAAAGGGACCGAGTCCCAAGGGACGCAGGCTGCTGGGAAGCCGGGCTCTATCACCTGTCCTCATCTCTGGGCTCTCACCTTATTCCTGACCAGTCGTCCCAGCAGCAGGAAAAATTTCCTCCTTTCTCACAAGTTTGCCTGAGAAAGAGTAAGACCAGGATTTCGTTATTGCCAAGGAAATCCCACCAGCCCTCTCTTCCCTTCGCCCTGGAACCAGCCTGTTCCCCCCCCACCTCCACCCGGAGAGACCACTCAGCTCGCACTGAACCAGCACAAAGCTAATTTAAGAAGAGAAACTAAAAAATGATTAAGCTTCCTGATACTTTGGCGTTCCCCACAAGGGCAAAGCTGAAAGCAGCCAGGAAAGCACCGAGACCTTTGCAAAGAAAGCAAAGTCAATGGGCACGGGCTCTGCCAGGCAAGTTCCCTGCTCCTGTTCATGACAGGGATTCATCCCTCCGGGCTGCCCAAGCAAATCCCAAGGGATTTGCTGAGCATCCTGGAGCGCTGGAGAGGGTCAGCTTCACCAGTCTTCTGAATTAAGGTGCCAGAGAGGAGCTGGGGGGCCAAGGCAGGTAGCCCCACACTGCACCGGGGGATAAAAGAACGCATCCTGGGCTGCATCAAAAGAAGTGTGGCCAGAAGGTTGCGGGAGGTGATTCTACCCCTCTGCTCTTGTGAGACCCCACCTGGATGAGACCCCTGTGTCCAGCTCTGGAGTCCTCAGCACAGGAAGGACACGAACCTGTTGGAACGGGGCCAGAGGAGGGCCAGGAAGATGGTCAGAGGGATGGAGCATCTCTCCTATGAGGACAGGCTGAGAGAGTTGGGGGGTTCAGCCTGGAGAAGAGGAGGCTCCAGGGAGACCTTGGAGCCCCTTCCAGTCCCTCAAGGGGCTCCAGGAGAGATGGGGAGGCACTCTGGATCAGGGAGGGGAGCCACAGGAGGAGGGGGAAGGGTTTGACACTGAAAGAGGGGAGATGGAGATGAGATGTGGGGCAGAACTTCTTTGGTGTGAGGGTGGTGAGAGCCTGGCCCAGGTTGCCCCGAGAAGCTGTGGCTGCCCCATCCCTGGAGGGATTGAAGGCCAAGTTGGAGGGGGCTTGGAGCAACCTGGTCTGGTGGGAGGTGTCCCTGCCCAGGGCAGGGGGTTGGAACTCGATGATCGTTGAGGTCCCTTCCCACCCAAACCATTCTATGATTCTATGAGAAGAGGTTTAGTTTCCGTACACTGTGGTTGGTCGATTTTTGTGCTGTGTGAGACTCATCTGGGACAATTCCTCCCCTGGGCCTCTCCCAACCAAGCGTGTGTAACGACTGTTGGTACCAGAGTGCTGTGGCCTCTTGTTTCGTGCCAACGATGGGCCTGACCTGCCTTTCACTGACCTGCTGCAAATGGACTGGTTGGTGCTGAGGCCTCAGTCCTAACCAGAGTGCCAAATGGGGCTGAGTCTGGCTGCTGGGCCACCCAGGACTCCATAGGATTCTCGCCTGGTGCCTGACTCCTGCCAGCACCCCGTTTTCTCCATGTTGTTCCACCTTTCTTTTGCAGGTGGCTTTCTCTTTGAAGGGGTGGAACTCAATGATCTTTAAGGTCCCTTCCAACTCTAACTATTCTATGATTCTGTATTCCCCAAGACATCCACAACGAGCAGGGCCATCACAACAGTCAGTCCCCTGGCTCCTGCATGATTTTGTTGGTGGATGGAGCTGGGGAAAACAGCAACGCTGGTTTAAGGTGCCCTGTTGCCTGGCCCAGATGGGGACTCAGCTCCTGTGCTGGGGTCCTTTGTTTGGCTGGGGGAGGGAAAGGAAGAAACATTTATTCTGAAATACTGGAGAGGATGAGGGGAAGGACAGCGGTTTACAATCTGATCCAACAAATCACCCAAGCCCACACCAGAGAGACCACGTCTGCACACCAGCTGATACCTCAAACATCAACGTCTCCTCCTGGGATAGATCTTGCCGGCTGCATTCACGTCACACACGGGTAAGCTCCAGCATCATCAGGAAAGCAGAAGAAGATGGAGGTGGGCGGTCACCCAGACAAAAGCCATTGGGGACAGGAAGCCTGGGAGGTTCTGCTCCATCTCCATTTCACTCCTCTGCTGGAAAATTACACCCCCACTTTGTTCCTCATGGACACAGTCAGCTCGGGACTGTCTTAGGGAAAAAGAGACGAGGCGGAAACGGCGGAAAAGCCATCAGCCAAAGTGGAAAAGCAGGGGCACACGTGGTGAGGAACCTAGAGGCCAGCCAAATTGCCAACCCTCTGCAGGCATCCATGACGCGCCAGCGCTGACGGTCAAGCAGCAGAACAAATAACAAGATTATCGAAAACACAGGGGGGACAAACAGCTGCTCCCGTTACTTCTGAGAGCAGAACATCCAGTGTCACTGCTTCCCTTGTCAGCTCTGTTCCAGGCAAAGGAGGAACTAAACCAAACATTTCTCTTTGATGTCAGAACCAGAAAGTTCCTATTGAAGGCGCTTACGTCGGGGAACCACGCTCTGACCTCCATGTCTTCCAAAAAGGTCAGCCAAGCACCTCCCAGGCCACAGACGCTTGGCTGGGGAATAGAGAGTGGTGGAGGTTGGGCAGGAGACAGATAAAGTGAGATCCAGAAGAATGGAGGCACCTCAAACCCAAGCATAGAAATCGCAAGAGCAGGAGGGAAAGGTGCCAGGGCAGTGGCACCAAGGATGGACCACAGGTCTGGACATCTCCTGGAGTCATTCCAGGTTTGTTCCGGCATCTCTCTTGGCATTTTGGCTCCTCCACTGACTGTGGAAGTCAGGACAACTGGTTTGGACAAGACTAGTCCTCACACTACCGCCCCATAAGCCACATTCAGGCTACTATATCCAGGCAAAGGGCCTCTCCAAATGAGCATGTGCCTCCTGCAGCCTTCCCCCAGCCTATTTCTGCCCTCCCCCAGCAGAGGCTGTACTGGCTGAGACACAGAGGTGGCTGCCAGCGTGGTGTTCATCTCAAATCTGAGAGGCAGGAAGCACTCGCCCATCAGAGCAGGCCATGCTCCGGCTGCTGCAGAGCCAGTTCTGAGCCACTCTGAGCTTCCCGCTCTCCTACGAGAGCTCCTGCATCAAAGTTTCCCCTTCCTCCTCCTCCTCCATCACCAGCCCTGCAGGTGCCAGGCAGAGCCTCTCTTCCCATCCCTGCAGCTCTAAATTTATTTGCCTGGTTGCTGAGCACGTCTATTCTAGGCAGCCAAAGGCAGGCGAGACGAGGGAAGCGAAGCGCACGCATCCGCCGCGTCGTGAACAACATCGCTGCCAAGTTCTGCTCTGCTCGCGCCGGTTCAGAGCGAGAACGTGTCTGATGCGGCTCTCCCAGCCAAGTGCCGCCGGCTTGCGAGAGAAATTAAGAGAAAAGTTCTCCCTGTACGAAACAGCCAGGCAATTCTCAATTATCTGGGGCAACGGGGTGAAGCAGAAATAGCCATTACAGCAGAAGGAAAATACTTAATGCAAAACGTGGGTCGGCAAAGCGATGAAATCCTAAGAGCAAGGTCAGCACTGAAAAGAAATACTATTTTGGGACACCGAGAACTCCAAGCTGGCCTAAGCTGAGAACTGATGGGGGACAGCAAAGCACACTGGTGGTACTGGTCCCAAAGCAAGTCCTGCCGGCCCCGAGCAGGTCTGTGAGAGCCCATAAATGCTTTTCCAGCTCTGGGCAGCAGCATCTGCGATACAGCTAATCCTCAGTTAGCCCGGGGAGGATTGAGGGCTGACCCACAGCGGGAAAGGGAGGGAGGATGCTGTGCAGGCACTATCCGCTCCCCCAGCAAAGCAAAGAGGGCAGGGACAGGAACAAACAAATCTGTTTTCATGCACATCAGAAAAATCAGGGCCATCATCTGGACTGGGTTTCCAAAGCAAGTAACGAGGGCAGTAACCCGGAAGGGCGTACGGAGCCAGGAAAGCCGGCTACATCCATCCCATCTTATCTCCCCCATATTGAAAAAATCAAAACAGACCCTCCCCTCCCAAGAGACTTAATCCTCTAGACAGGATTAAAGTCCTGGACAGAACAATCCAGCGTTCACTGGGCGATAGCTGAGATGGTATCAGCGAAGGATCCCAGCCCTTGGAGAGGAACAGGAGGGGAGCGCGGGCAGCCTGAAGGCAAGAAAGCATTTTCTGCTTTTAGCTTCCCTGCTAACGCAGGGTGGCATTTCAGGCAAACCAGCTCCCATCATTTTCATGCCTTGTTAATCTCAGTGGTACAATCGGAGCGATGCCAAGCCCAGTTCCGGTTCTGCCTTCCCTCAGCTCTCACTGACAGTAATTAGAGGCAAACGCCTTCGATTGCCTTTGCAACTCGGGGCTTAGGCAACTCAAAACGTGGCACGTGGGATTAGAAAACACTTGCAAAACACCAGCTGCAGCCAGAATAACCAGTGTCACAGACAAGGCGTTTCTCCCAAGTCATTTGGTGGCACCTCATGCCGTTTGGCAACTGTCTCAACCCTCGTGCTCATCATTTATCATCACCCTGTGGTGGCCATGAACACCTGCACCCTTGTTCTTGTCACCTTACAGGATCCTACCAGCCTCACCCAACACAACCGAGAACAGGTTTCTGCTAAGAAGGAGACACGAGCACCTTCTTGGAGAACATCTGCAGGACAAATAACTCTTTTGTCTTGGCATAACTCGGGACAGGACGCTCCGAAGCAGGTCTGCTGTGCCCCAAACACCGCTCTCCCAACAGATAGAGATTTGCTCTGGGAGAGGAGAGCCCTCTGCTGGCAAAAATAACAGCCCGAAAAGAGGCAAAGCATCTTTCTCCGGTTCCCTTCACGCAAGGAGCAAGTCGCCTCGCAGATCTGGAGCACAACCCGGGACAGATCACAACAGGCAAGTGAATACACTCTGTTTAATACAGTCAAACACAGAGGGACCACAACAGCAGAACAAGCCGGACTGAGGCACGTCAGGCGGGCAGGAATGAAACAACAGGCAGGAGAAGGCATTGACAGATCTAAGACTGCAGAACCGTAGGTTCCACATCTCCCCAACACACACAGCCATCTCTTTTTCCAGAGCTGGACAAAGTTCTGAGATCTCATCCCTGGTGGCCAGAAGGAGGAGGCTGGAGAGAAGAAGCTGGAGCTGGAGAAGCCGCCCTCGGCATGGCCAGGGCTCTCAACCAGGAGCATGCTGCCCAACCACGAGGAGAGGAGCGGCCACCTCGACTGCTCCACGCTGGAGAGAGGAACCCCAGGGCACAGAAGAGTTTTCGGGGCTAAATCCCAGCCCGAGGAATGTCCCAGCTGCCTCAGTGCCACTCACCAGTCCAGCCTCTCCCAACCAGAAAAGCTAGGGAGCCCCACCGGCGAAGATGAGCTCCAGGGCAGCCTGAATGTCCCCTCCTGTGGCTTGCAGGGCCCGGAGACTCAGCTCATCATCATGTATGCCCATATCTCGCAGCTGCTGAAGCTGTGGTTGCCACTGGCTCTACAGAGAGAAACCAAAGGTAGGTGCGAGAGTCCAAGCAGAAACAAAACAGCCTTCTCCACAGCTCACTCTTCCGTGCTGGATTCTCCCACCTCTCTCCAGCTCACAAGTACAACGCTAAGCGCGCAAACAGATCTTGAAAGCTCTAAGTCTTGCGGCAAACTCCCCAAATCCACCAGCCCACCTCTCCCGCTTCCACCCACGTGGGTCTACGGTGGCTCCCTGCAACCACCACTTCTCCAGCTCCACAGGAGGTGCCTGGAAGAAGCGCCTCCACCCTGCAACACGGGGTTTTCTCGGGGTCCCAAAGGAAGAAGGAACTCTGACCTGCAGGCTGGGCTGCCCTGAGGCCTGCAGGGCGTGCTGCAAGGCCTGGCTGAAGAGGTCGTTGGTGATGGGTGTTCCTGACTGGACACTGGAGGACATCGGGGAGGTCCCGGAGGAGTGACCCTAGGAGGAATTAAGTTGTGTATGGATCAGAAGGCTTAGAATCATAGCATTGCCCAGGTTGGAAGGGATCTTTCAGGTTGTCGAGTCCAACCATCAACCCAACACTGACAAAAACCACCGCTAACCCATGCCCCTCAGCATCACGTCTGCCTGGCTTTTAAATACCTCCAGGGATGGGGACTCCACCACCTCCCTGGGCTTCCAAGGCTTAATAACCCTTTCAGTGTAAAAATTCTCCCTAATATCCATCCTAAACCTCCCCTGGTGCAACTTGAGGCCATCTCCTCTTGTCCTTGGGAGAAGAGACCGACCCCCACCTCAATACAACCTTCTTTCAGGCAGTTGTAGAGAGTGAGAAGGTCTCCCCCTCAGCCTCCTTTTCTCCAGGCTGAACGTTCCCAGCTCCCTCAGCCTCTCCTCAAACACTTGTCACAGCAAACAGAACCAGCACAGGGCAACGTCTGCTGTACCCTCACTATCACGCCTCCCCAAGCCCATATGAAGACCCCAACCATAAGAAAATAAACCAGTGAGGACTTCCAGACCGGAGCTGGGATTGTGCTCGCTCAAGCGCTGGTTTTTTGACCCAGGAGGATGCCCTTCTCCACAGCACTGCTCTCGTACCTGGGTGCCAGGGGTGGGGGTGTGGGAGCTGCTCTCTGGGGTGCTCGCCAGCGCCAGAGCAGTCGCCAGCTCGCTCTGGGTGATGGGTCGGGGTCCTGCAGCCCCAGCGTAGCCGAGGGAAGCTGGACGGGAACCAGAAGTGCTGCTGGACGGGGTAGATCTGGTGCTCTGCGTGGAGGAAACAAAACCAACACCCATCGCCGGTGTCGGTGTGATCCGACTCATGCACTCACTCCTTCCCAGGGATCCCTCTCATCAAAACTCACAAGCCCAGAACTTTTCAAAAAATAAAGGTGACAGAATGGGACCTGTTTTTTCCCCACAAACTCAGCCATTACAGAGCCATGGAAACCGGCACTAAACCTTATCATAAATCAGCTTAAACACAAAGTGTTATTGGTCTATAACAAAACAATTAACCACCAACAGGCACTTTTTTGGCCTAAACAGTTAACTTCTCTTTACAAAAGACTTTGTCCTTTGGAGAGGAAAGCTATTCTACATTACAAAAGGGCAGGGACCAACATTCCCATCCTCTAAGCCACGCTCTTCTGCACACAACTCTGGCCCTGCGTCAATTTGGCTACATCTCCACAATTTGGCTACATCTCCACAACAACCGCAGGAGCCAGAGCAGCTCCCGCTGTGCTTGAGACAGCAAATAAAAAAAAACCACCTTTGGAGTCTTTAAGGACGACAAGTTAAACCCGTATTACAAGTCCAAAACAGACGTTCCACCCAAGCTGGCCGTTCCACCCAAGCTGGCCACTTACCTGGTGGAAGTCATCTTCATCATCAGAGAGACCTTCAAAGAGAAAGCCACCTGCAAAAGAAAGGTGGAACAACATGGAGAAAACGGGATGCTGGCAGGAGTCAGGCACCAGGCGAGAATCCTATGGAGTCCTGGGTGGCTCAGCAGCCAGGCTTGGCCCCATTTGGCACTCTGGTTAGGACTGAGGCCTCAGCACCAACCAGTCCATTTGCAGCAGGTCAGTGAAAGGCAGGTCAGGCCCATCGTTGGCACGAAACAAGAGGCCAGAGCACTCTGGTACCAACAGTCGTTACACACGCTTGGTTGGGAGAGGCTCAGGGGAGGAATTGTCCCAGATGAGTCTCACACAGCACAAAAATCGACCAACCACAGTGTACGGAAACTAAACCTCTTCTCATAGAATGGTTTGGGTGGGAAGGGACCTCAACGATCATCGAGTTCCAACCCCCTGCCCTGGGCAGGGACACCTCCCACCAGACCAGGTTGCTCCAAGCCCCCTCCAACTTGGCCTTCAATCCCTCCAGGGATGGGGCAGCCACAGCTTCTCGGGGCAACCTGGGCCAGGCTCTCACCACCCTCACACCAAAGAAGTTCTGCCCCACATCTCAGCTCAATCTCCTCTCTTTCAGTGTCAAACCCTTCCCCCTCCTCCTAGGGCTCCCCTCCCTGATCCAGAGTCCCTCCCCATCTCTCCTGGAGCCCCTTGAGGGACTGGAAGGGGCTCCAAGGTCTCCCCGGAGCCTTCTCTTCTCCAGGCTGAACCCCCCCAACTCTCTCGGCCTGTCCTCCCAGCAGAGGGGCTCCAGCCCTCCTGGCATCTCCGGGGCCTCCTCCGGCCCCGCTCCAACAGCTCCATGTCCTTCCTTTGCTTTCCTCCCAGCCTGATTAATAACTGCATCAGCACAGCCCAGATTTGTCTGCAAATCCCACAGCACACCAGCTCTGCAGGTTCCTCACCCATCTGTGCAGCTGAACGTACCTGGCATGTCCCGGTAGGAGCCAGAGGACATGCCTCGGGAGGAGGTCTCTGGGGCTGGAAGCGGAGTGCTGCCAGCCACCGAGTGCAGAACAAGGACAATGGCATTCACGAGCGCAGGGTGGGCTGGGATCAGCCTGGGGAGAAAGAGAAGAAGAATAAATCACCTACACGGGGAAACTAAGAAATCAGCAGCTCGATAGCAGCAAAGAACCGATGTCAGGAATGGCAGAGCCATCCTCGCTGGTTGTAGCAGCACCACCTCAGACACGGCCTTTGGCTGTCCAGCCACAAACACCTCCCCAGCGTGTTCCACAGAATCACACAGAGTCACAGAATGCTATGGGGTTGGAAGGGACCTCTGGAGATCATCTCCTCCAACCCGCTGCCAAAGCAGGGCCACCCAGAGCAGGTCCCACAGGAACGTGTCCAGGTGGGGTTTGAATGTCTTCAGAGATGGAGACTCCACCACCTCCCTGGGCAGCCTCTGCCAGGGCTCTGCCACCCTCACAGCAAAGAAGTTCCTCCTCATGTTAGGTGGAACTTCTTATCTTCAAGTTTGTGCCCATTTCCTTGTCCTGTCACTGGGCACCACTGGAAAAAGACTGGCCCCATCCTCCTGACACCCACCCTTTAAGGATTTATAGCCATTGATCAGATCCCTCCCCAGCCTTCTCCTCTCCAGACTAAAAAGCCCCAAGTCCCTCATTGTCTCCTCATAAGAGAGATGCTCCAGGCCCCTCATCATCTTTGTAGCCTCTGCTGTCCCCTCTCCAGCAGTTCCCTGTCCTCCTTGAACTGGGGAGCCCAGAACTGCACCCAGTGCTCTGGGGAGCCCAGAACTGGACCCAGATGGGACCTCCCCAGGGCAGAGCAGAGGAGCAGGATGACCTCCCTCAACCTGCTGGTCACGCTCTTCCTGATGCCCCCCAGGACGCCATTGGCCTTCCCATTGTGTACATCTGCCATATGCTCTCACGGGAGCAACTCCCTGCTGGGAGCAACCAGATCGGGATTTGAGCCCACGATCCGGATGCGATCACGATCCTGTCTCCCACTAAATGCTCCAAGCCAGCAGCAGAGACAGATGTGTATCAAAGTCCCCTCTTCCCTGCTGCTGAGGAAGAAGAGTCCCATCCTGCACTCCTGGCCAGAAATAGCTCTCCCACCCAGAGAGAAGTGATTTCATACAACAGCGTGACAAAGACATTGCTTAGTCACTGCCTCTGCGTGTGTGAACTTACGTGTCCAGCATGTTGGGGTCTGCAAACACCGAGAAGAGATCCTTGTCCTGTAGGACTCCTGGGAGGGATCAGGAAACACGAGGAGTAAAAGACAGGATACCAGCAACAGGAGTCAGTCAAGCAAGAACCATGGAAAAAAACACAAGAATTAATTGTTTTTCAGGAACTGAGTCACTAGCAGACACCATAAATACTCCATTATTGTTCTCTCTGAAATATTTTACATCTTCCTGGGGTGAGACTTGATCACAGCCACGCACACCCAAGGGATGGGGCTTTCCCAGCACAGGTTGTGCTCCAGCTCCCACAGTTTCACCTTAAGGTGGCAACCCACAGCGAGGTGTCAAAAGAGATGGTAACATCCCGGGCCAGAACAAACTAGATTTAGTGAACGTTTTTGTAACACTTTGCAGCAGGGAAGAACCATCAATCCCCACCGCTCTACTTTGGGCTCCGCGTTCTCTAGTCCTTTCCAAGGCAGTGCCCATCCCCAAACATTACCAACAGAGCACAACACTGACACTTACTCCTACGCTCCACAAAGGAACCAAAAAAGACACTTTCTCCAGAGAAGGGGAACTCTCCCTTCCCCATCTCAGGAGTTAAATAAACACTGACTATATTTGGCTTTCCTCAGACTCTCTGGCTCACATCTGGACTCACCCAAAGCAACAGGGTCGCTGCTGAGGCCGGGAGTAGCTACGATGATCTGATCCAACGACTCCTTGTTCCCCAGCATTTTGAAGACCTGTCAGAGGAATCAGAGCAGATCAGTAATGTCACGCAACAAAGCTCTGCTCAAGGACTCTCTTCACAGAGAGGGGACAGACCGAAAGACACCCAGAGAGCAAAGGATGAAGCCCCACTCACTGCATCTCTGTAGGCAGGACTGCTGTGCAGGGCAGTGTGAAGGACCCGGAACTCTCGTACTGCTGCCACCTTATCCACAGGCTCTGAGGGAGGAAAAATAACAGAACAGAACATGGTTCTCCCTCTGTCAGCTTCACGAGCCGTTTTACACGCTGTTGGGACTCTCACTTTATTCTTTAATTACCCTGGATTCGACCAACCAAGAGAGAAAGGACACAGAATAGTGACTGGCAATGTCTCTGTACATTTACCATAGTGTAACAGGGAACCACACTCAGCTTCCAGATACATAAAAATATACAGATATAGACTTTCCTACACATAAAAAAGGAGCTGGATTAAAGTAACAACTCAAAACTAACTCGAGCAGACCAGGAACACACACAAGCCTGCTCATTCCTCAAGCTGAGTAACCAGTCACGTTGTTCCTGATTCTCTGGCAACACCCTAAAATTGGCCACAGTCGATTAAGGAAGGGATATTCACTCTCCCCATTACAAAGCTCATTCCCAGCAAGAAAACATAACACCCATTTGCTGCTGTCAGAGATGAAGAGCTCCCACACAAACATATGGATCAATTCCTCCTCCAAACCCCACATCAGCCCCCCAGAAACAAATCACGAGAGAAGCTGTTCCTCGGTCACCAGGGACCCACACCAAACACAACCCGAGGAGACCTGAGGGGTAACCCACGCTGTCTCCTTCTCCTCCTCCTCACCTGGCTTCTGGTCAGGCTCAGGCCACGACTTGCGCAGGACATGAACAGTGGAGCCAGACTGGATGCCATAAAAATCAAGCGTCTGGTCATCCCTCAGTTTACGGCCACAGTAGATCAGATCTAGGAGAGAGAGAAACACGTAAAATCCCCGGAGAGGGACTCTTTGTCAGGAAGTGTAGTGACAGGACAAGGGGTAATGGTTTTAAATTGGAAGAGGAGAGATTTAGATTAGATACCAGAAATAAATTCTTTACTGTGAGGGTGGTGAAGCACAGGAACAGGTTGCCCAGGGAAGCCCCATCCCTGGAAGTGTTCAAGACCAGGCTGGATGGGGCTTTGGGCAACCTGGTCTGGTGGGAAGTGTCCCCACCCAGGGCAGGGGGGTTGGAACTCAATGATCTCTAAGGTCCCTTCCAACTCTAACCGTTCTATGATTCTATAAATATCTACTGCAGGCTCAGAAAGGGCCCGGGGTTTTTAAGAACTGAGGGCAGTCTGAGGGTTATCGCTCTGCCTCTGTAGCTTCCTTCCTCTGGTCCACAGCAGAGGGATGCCTTAACGCAGGGAAATCACGGAGCTGAGATTCAGGGAGGAAATCACGGAGTTGAGGCTCACAGAATGTGACTTTGCCACCTCCTTTAGAATCACAGAATGACACAGGGTCGGAAAGGACCTCTGGAGATTATCCCCTCCAACCCCCTTTCAAAGCAGGGTCACCCAGTGCAGGTTAGACAGGAACATGTCCAGGTGGGTTTGGAATATCTCCGGAGAAGGAGAGTCTACTACCTCTCTGGGCGGCCTCTTCCAGGGCTCTGCCACCCTCACAGGAAAGAATTTTTTCCCCCATGTTCAGACAAAATTTCCTATGTTCCAGCTTGTCCTGTCCCCAGGCACCACTGAGAAGAGTCTGACACCATCCTCTTGCCACTTGCCCTTTAGATATTGCTCAGCATTGATGAGATCCCCTCTCAGCCTGCTCTTCTCTGGGCTGAACAGCCCCAGGTCCCTCAGCCTCTCCTCAGCAGAGAGATGCTTCACTCCCTCATCATCTTTGTAGCCCTTCACGGGACTCTCTCCAGCAGTTCCCTGTCCTTCTTGAACCAGGGAGGCCAGAACTGGACCCAGTGCTCCAGATGCAATCTCACAAGGGCAGAGTAGAGGGGAAGGATAACATCCTGGACCCGTTCACCACACTTTTCAATGCACCCCAGGACACCAGAAGGGCTCATAAGAGATCTCACAAGGACACGTTGGTGTTGGCAAGTAAAAAAATTTCTTAACAAGGGCACTGCCGCTGCAGGATACAAGCAAAAGCAGAACAAACTACCCAAATACTACTCATACCAAGACTGCTGCAGCGCAGCAGGGTCTCTGGAGCAAGCTTGGAACCCCCACACCGTGCTATCTGGTTGCACCAAGACTCACCCCGCAGCCCAACACCACTAACAACAGGATGTTTGTGTCCCGGCTGCAGCAAGGAGAGGAAGAGGGTGGCCCCAAGCGGCAGGACTTTGACACGACCCACACAGGGCACCTACCGATGAGCTCGGGGTCCGGGACGGACTCCTGCAGTTTGCCGGTGATAAGCTGCTTGAGGTAAGAGATGCTGCACCCACCCAGCGGGCACTCCCCCAGCTCTGTCTCCGGCAACCGTAAGATGGATTTGGGAGCCAGCGGCTGATCCGCCAGCTTCACGGCGATGTGCCACTCCGGCAGGGCCATGGCGGCCTCCCCGCTGAACGCGGCCTCAAGCCCAGAAAGCTCTGGAAAGGCAGGAAAACAAATCAAAGGGAGATTCTCCCCCAGCCAAATAAAAAAAAAAAAAAAAAAACAAAAAAACAAACAAACCAAACCACAAACTTATAATAAATTTGCTGGGAAGCACGCAGGAAGCTCACAGGAGGCCCGACCCCAACGCACAGCCGCGCTTTTCAGGCTCCTACCTCAGCCTTAGGCCACACCGGGGAAGGCAGGAACACCCCTGCGGGCCTCACCACCCAGCCGAGGGAGAAGAGAAGCCAAGAGCAAGGCCCGACGCGATTCTCCCCGGCAGGCACATCCCCCAGCCGTTTCCCGGCACAGAGAGGGTGGAGATGAGGGGCTGCCCCCCCCCGAAACCCCCTCAGCAACTGCCCCTCAGCTCCCAGCCACCCGCAGCCCCTGGCCGCGCCGGAAGCGGAAGTGCTGCCCGTCCGCAGCGGTGCACGCTGGGAAGTGGAGTCCGCCAGAGAAAGGCGGAGCCGTATGGCTAAGGAGGCCGCCCATTGGCTGGCCCTACCGCGTCCAGCCAATAGGCGGGCGGCTGGGGGTTTAAAAGGGGGAGCGCGGCGGGCGGTGCCGTTGCCGAGGGCGTGAGGGCGATGGGTCGCCACATCGTCTCCCGCCGCTCCCCCCATCCCAAAAAAGGCGAAGCCGCTGCTCCCCCGGTCACCAAAACATCTGCCAAGGGCCCGGCTTTTTTGTGACAAGAAGAGCTGTTTGCGTTCTAAAAAAAGCCGCCTTACCATGAAAGTCCAGGCCAGCCGCAGCAGCCACATACCAGCCACGCTTCCCTCCCCAACAGCGCTGGAAAGGGCCCGCAGCTTCCAAAGGTGCCCTTACATGGTTTAGAAAATAAAAATTTTGGGGGGTAAACACTCCGCTAAGTCAGTGTGTGTCAAGGTTGGAGTCCAAAACTACGTATGGGGCAGTAAACTCCCCACCGCGAGGAGATGCGAGCCCACCCCAAAAGAAGGCAAAATAACCTCTTGTGGTTTTTAAGCCTAAGAAGTTTATTTGTTTTCCTACAAAGGAGTCAGTTGTGACAAACCTAAAGGTGACAAGTCTAAACTTTAGTGTTATCCTACCAGTGTTAACATAGGAGAAGCGAGCAACCCTCCAGAGGAGGAGGAAGAGGAGGAGGAGCAGCTTAAGCCAGCCCCAGGAGAACTACAGCCTACACTCAGTACCTCAACACATGGGATAAAACACGAACTAATTAACAGTCGAACAATTCTGGTCCAACGTAGGAGAAGGTTGACACCTCGGGTGACTGCCAGCAGCCCCTCTAGAAGCACTTGCGATGGACGATGGAAGGGCCAGACTCATCGTACTCCTGCTTGCTGATCCACATCTGCTGGAAGGTGGAGAGAGAGGCCAAGATGGAGCCCCCAATCCAGACGGAGTATTTCCGCTCCGGTGGGGCGATGATCTTGATCTTCATGGTGCTGGGTGCCAGGGCAGTGATTTCCTTCTGCATCCTGTCAGCGATGCCGGGGTACATGGTGGTACCCCCGGAGAGGACGGTGTTGGCATACAGGTCCTTCCTGATGTCCACGTCGCACTTCATGATGGAGTTGAAGGTGGTCTCGTGGATGCCACAGGACTCCATGCCCAAGAAGGAAGGCTGGAAGATGGCCTCAGGGCATCGGAAACGCTCATTCCCAATGGTGATCACCTGCCCATCTGGCAACTCATAGCTCTTCTCCAGGGAGGAGGAGGAGGCAGCTGTAGCCATCTCCTGCTCAAAGTCCAGAGCGACATAGCAGAGCTTCTCCTTGATGTCCCTCACAATCTCTCTCTCGGCCGTGGTGGTGAAGCTGTAGCCCCGCTCCGTGAGGATCTTCATGAGGTAGTCGGTGAGGTCACGGCCAGCCAAGTCTAGACGCAGGATGGCATGGGGCAGCGCGTAGCCTTCATAGATGGGCACAGTGTGGGTGACGCCATCCCCAGAGTCCATGACAATGCCGGTGGTGCGGCCAGAGGCATAGAGGGACAGCACGGCCTGGATGGCGACATACATAGCTGGGGTGTTGAAGGTCTCAAACATGATCTGGGTCATCTTCTCCCGGTTGGCCTTGGGGTTCAAGGGGGCCTCAGTGAGCAGGACAGGGTGCTCCTCTGGGGCAACACGCAGCTCATTGTAGAAGGTGTGATGCCAGATCTTCTCCATGTCATCCCAGTTGGTGACGATGCCGTGCTCAATGGGGTACTTCAGGGTGAGGATGCCCCTCTTGCTCTGGGCTTCATCCCCTACATAGCTGTCCTTCTGCCCCATGCCCACCATGACACCCTGGTGCCGGGGGCGTCCCACAATGGAGGGGAACACAGCACGGGGNCATTGTAGAAGGTGTGATGCCAGATCTTCTCCATGTCATCCCAGTTGGTGACGATGCCGTGCTCAATGGGGTACTTCAGGGTGAGGATGCCCCTCTTGCTCTGGGCTTCATCCCCTACATAGCTGTCCTTCTGCCCCATGCCCACCATGACACCCTGGTGCCGGGGGCGTCCCACAATGGAGGGGAACACAGCACGGGGGGCATCGTCCCCTGCAAAGCCTGCCTTGCACATGCCAGAGCCATTGTCCACCACCAGGGCAGCGATCTCCTCATCAGCCATGCTGACCGGGCCTGAGGTGAGCAGGGACACAGAAATGTCACCAAGCCCCTCCCCAGAGGGAACACAGCAGGACCATCAAGGAGCCCTGAAACTATGGAGCCCCCATATACTATATGCTAGGAAGGAATTAATATACGAGGAAGCCTCAAAATACACAGATATCATAGAAGGTTGCTCCAAGCCCCCTCCAACCTAGCCTTGAACCCCTCCAGAGATGGGGCAGCCACAGCTTCTCAAGGCAACCTGGGCCAGGTTCTCACCACCCTCACAGCAAAGTTCTCCCTAGTATATTATCTCAGTCTCCCCTCTTTTAATTTAAAGCCATTACACCCCATCCTATGGCTCCCCTCCCCAATCCATCTCTGGATCTCTGGATCAATCCCCATCTCTGCTGGAGCCCCTTGAGGGACTGGAAGGGGCTCCAAGGTCTCCCCGGAGCCTTCTTTTCTCCAGGCTGAACCCCCCCCCCCAACTCTCTCAGCCTGTGCTTATATATAGACATTCAGCCCCTAAGGGGACAAGGGCAGACCCTCCTTAACTGCTCCCCCAAGGACCTGAGGGGACCCCCCCCC
>QJSC01014193.1:918269-957306 GCA_003697955.1 Calidris pygmaea
AAAAAAACCCTCTTTCCAAGTGGTGTTGGGGTGCAGGCAGGCGTTTGCCTAATTAAGCCGCGCGTGGAGCTAGTTAAAAATTCAAATTGGGGGGGGCGCGGTTTAATTAAACTGCTCTCCCAGGGATTAAAAGCCACACAAAGGCTGGTGCGGGAGGACCTGAAGGTTAAAGCGAGTCCTTTCTCTGCCTCGGTTGGGAGGGAGGTAAGAAGTAAGCAAATAGCCCCGCCGAGGGGAAAATGGAGGTTAAAACCTGGGATGGTTTCATGGCATCGGTCTAATTGCTGTCCCCAAACTCCGTTGCGGTGTCGTGACTTCATTATTTGCAGTGCATCTCCTTCCTCGCTCTAAAGCTGGCTGCCTCTTCACGCTAACGATTTCTTATCCACAAATCCATCTTTTTTGGGGGGGAGCTCGGGAGTTTTTTGCACCAGGTTGTGCCGCAACCTCTCAGCAGCCCCGTAGAAATCCTGCCATAACCTGTCACGGGCTTTTTGTACCCGAGCTCCGGGAAAACAGGCTGGCGCCCGCATACCAGGGTGTTGCTGCACCCGAGGTGTGTTTGCTCGGCGTCTTAACCCCGGTATCAGGTCATTTCTTTCTTCTTGTTAACCAACCCGAGGCGCGTATTAAAACCGCACGCCCTGCTGAATGTGTGTGTCCCCCCCTCCTCCCCGGGCGGGAGAGGTGACACCTCACCCCGCCTCAGAGTGCCGAGGCTATTTCAGCCGGGTTGGGGGCTTGGAGGGTCTCCCTCTGAGTGTGCAACACCCGCACCAGTTCGTGGCCGAGTGTGCGTTGCGTGGAGCTGGGCCAGATGGTGTCTTGTGCCTTCCCCCAGGAGCCGAAGGCTGGTTGCAGCTGGCAGGTAATGCGTTCTTGCTCCTGACATTCAAACCCCTCGTCCACTTGATATCGTTTCGTTTGCCACCTAAAGCTCCGCCACTGCCGGATAGATAAAAAAAACAAAAAAAAAAATGCAAATGCTTTTCATTTCGGTGCTGGGCTGTTATTTAGCGCGGGGGAAAATGAGTTGGGGAAGAGTTTGAGGAGAGAAAATGAGCTGGGGAAGAGTTTGTGGATGAGCTGGGGAAGAGTTTGTGGAGGGAAAAATGCGTCGGGGAAGAGTTTGCGGAGGGAAAAAGAGTTATGGAAGAGTTTGCGGAGGGAAAAAGAGTTATGGAAGAGTTTGCGGAGGGAAAAAGAGTTATGGAAGAGTTTGCGGAGGGAAAAAGAGTTATGGAAGAGTTTGCGGAGGGAAAAAGAGTTATGGAAGAGTTTGCGGAGGGAAAATGAGTGGGGGGGAAGAGTTTGCGGAGGGAAAAATGTGTTGGAGAAGAGTTTGCGGAGGGAAAACTGAATCAGAAGGAAGAGTTTGCGGAGGGAAGGTGAGTTGGGGAAGAGTTTGCGGAGAGAAAATGAGTTGGGGAAGAGTTTGCGGAGAGAAAATGAGTTGGGGAAGAGTTTGAGGAGAGAAAATGAGCTGGGGAAGAATTTGTGGATGAGTTGGTGGAAGAGTTTGCGGAGCGAAAAATGAGTCGGTGGAAGAGTTTGCAGAGGGAAAAATGAGTTGGGGAAGGAGTTTGCGGAGGAAAAATGGGTCGGGGAAGAGTTTCCGGAGGGAAAAATGGTTCGGGGAAGAGTTTGTGGATGGAAAAATGAGTCAGGGAAGAGTTTGCGGAGGAAAAATGAGTCGGGGAAGAGTTTGCAGAGGGAAAACGAGTCATGGAGGAGTTTGCGGAGGGAAAAATTAATCAGAAGGAAGAGTTTGCGGAGGGAAGGTGAGCTGGGGAAGAGTTTGCGGAGGGAAGGTGAGCTGGGGAAGAGTTTGCGGAGGGAAGGTGAGCTGGGGAAGAGTTTGCGGAGGGAAGGTGAGTTGGGGAAGAGTTTGCGGAGGGAAAATGAGCTGGGGAGAAGAGATTGCGGAGAGAAAAATGAGTTGGTGGAAGAGTTTGCGGAGAGAAAAAGGAGTCAGGGAGGAGTTTGTGGATGGAAAAATGAGTTGGGGGAAGAGTTTGTGGAGGGGAAAAATGAGCTGGTAAAGAGTTTGCAGAGAGAAAATGTATTGCCCCTCGGAGCTCGCAGGCTCTTTGCGCAAGGGACACGCTCTGACCCACCTTAGAGGAAGACTCGGAGTGGCGCTGGGGGCACTGGGAGTTGTCTTTTTGTTTTGAAAACTGGTATTTGGTAGGTCATTTGTTGTTTTAGAACAGAACTGTGTCCGTTTTGAAACTGTACATTAGCTAAATAGCCTTTTTTTTTTTTTTTTTTTCCAAGCCTGTGGCTGGAATAGCCCAGTGCTGGTTGTAAACAGGGTGGTGGGAGGTGGCCAGGAGACTCCGTGGCTTGTTTGTAGCTGGCCTTTCCTTTGTTTCTCTGTATTTTGATCTCAGTGAACCTTGAAGGGCAGCGAGTGAGATCGGTTTAAGCATCTTTTTACGTTAAAAAAAGCCGAGAAGGACTGGCTTTGGCAGCTGGTCCAGTTGGTGACACAATCCAAAATGCACACGGTGTTTTTAATGGTTGGGGATTAAAGGGCGTAGTCATCTTTCTAGGGTTTACTGTAGATCTGAGCTGTGTTTCTGGTGGTCCTTGCTCAAGAGGGAGGCTAGTGCTGGCTCAGCGTGGGCTAGCTGCAGGTCAGAATGGAGGGCTGGGAGTGCTCTCAGGTCCTTGCGCTGGGAAGAGCAAAGGGAGGCCACCGCCGGGGCTGGAGTTGCACTGGTGACTCCGGGAACCAGGCGTGAGTTGCTCAGTTCTCAGCAGTGGCCTTTCCTTTACTCTCGTCTCTCTCTCTTTGGGAAAATAACAGCTAAATATAGCGTAAAGAATTTAGTGATGTAATGAAAACATAAAAGAATTGAGACATAACTGATGCGCGATAAATTCCAGCCCATTTCTTAATAGAAATATGGCCCAGCTTATCATCCCGGCTATTTCCTTTTAAGGTAGTGGTTTCAGAAGCACCCAAGCCCTCGATGTTAAACCTAATGTTTCAAAAGTAATTATTTAGGAAGTGTGGAAGGATTCTGACAAAAAAAAAAAAAAACTGCTGGGACAGTGGACAAAGGCATTTGAGATGCTGTCTTTGGGGTATATGAAACTGAGGTTCTAGCAAACGTGTTCAGCTTGAAAATACAATTAAACAGTCTGAAAATTGAATGCAAGTTTGAGCCTGGGGCTGTTAAACATGAAGCTGATTGTTTCACGGTCTCCTGCACAGGAAAGAGTATTGGCTTTGCACTCTATTTATCCTCTTCCTGGGGAAAAGATGAAAGCATTTTATATTCATACGGACAAATATTTGTCTATCTTTTCAGATTCTGCCAATCTCCCAAGGTCGGGGCTTGAACCCTGCCAGATAAAGTCAAAACCGCCCCCCCCTCTCCTCCCTGCCCCCCTCTTTTTTTTTCCCCAGCCATGCAAACGGCGGGATGAAGCTGGAAGCTGTGGTGGAGCAGCTGCAGAAGCAGCAGCAGAAGCAGCAGACGCCTCTGCAGATGGATTCCAGGGAGAGACAGCAGAGGCAGATGAGAGAAGCCCAACTGCTCTACACCCAACAGCTGGCCGTGCAGCAGGCTGTCCTCGCGGCCACATCTGGCAGGGCTTCGGGAGGCACTTCTCTCGGTCCCTTGGCCAGAGGCCCACCTGCAGCCGGAGCTACGCGGGCTTTTGATCAGAGCAGCATGAATTCCGAGCCGGAAGAGGAAGAGGAGGAGGAAGAAGAGGAGGACGAAGAGGAGGAGGAGGAGGAAGAGGAAGAAGAAGGGGGTTTGGAAGGTGGCGATCTGGAGGATGGGGCTGACGTGACTGGCAAAGAAAGCTGCTCGACTCTGAAATATTTTCACGCTCCCAAAGTTGCCCATCACAACCAAAGAGTGGCCTCTACCTCCAACGCTCTGCCGGCTCCGGGGCAGCAGCGGGGACAGCAGGGCAAAGAAGAACAGGGTAAAGACACTACTAAGCAACCGTATTCCGGTTCCCCGTCTGGACGCCAGAACTGGCGGTTGGACGAGCAGCTCAAACAGGTCAGTGGTAACGTCGCTTCCTTCTGAATGAGAGTGACCCTGGGCAGGATTTCTTTAGCCCCGTGTCCCTCTCCCAAGCGCTGGCTGCGGTTGGAAGGGCTTTGGAAAGAGCGCAAGAACCGGGCTCGTGCAGAGTGCTGCTTCCCCGGTTCGCTCTTCCAGGTTTATTCTTTTATCAAGAGATTTTTCTTCACAGCCAGAGATTTGTAGCTGATGACACAGAAACCCCAATGTGTAAGAACCTTTGTGGGGAGGTAGAGGTTTGCTCTTTGGCTCCTTTATCTTCCCTCTCGCTGCTGCCGTGCCGTTCAGAATGGAACAAGCTGGTGTTATATTTATTTTTGATCCAGGCGCTTGCCTGCTAATGTCTCACTCCCGAGTTTTTTCACCTACAGCATCTATAACCCCTTTGTGTAGGAGCTCTGGGATGCAGCCACCGTGGCTGGATCTCTGGTTGGTGGCAAAAAGGGAGAAGCGTGTGTCCTGCCACCGCTCCCGGGAGTCAGCAGGGCCACTTTATATCTCACCTGTGGGGAAGGGAAGGGGCTTGGTTTCGGTAGGAGGTTAATTCTGTATTTGAAAGAAGAATTACTACTCCTTGTAGATAAATGCCAGAGGATCAAGAATTCTTTTCTGTGTTGTGAGTGGGTGTTCCGGTTAATGTGCTGGTTTGTTAGAGCTGACTTGAGCAGACTTTGAGACTTTTACAGTATTTATGTGTGTTGAAGTGGAGCCAAAGGTTTAAATAAAGAAGAAAAAAGTTGGACTTCATTGTCCTTTTCTACAGATGTTAGCCTGAGCGTGAAGAGAGTCTGGGTTTGCTTCAGATGGGAGTTCTTCAAGCTAAGAAACCTTCTATGGATGAAACCAGAGCTGGTTTTTTTTCCTTCCCTCCTGCAAACCCTATGAAGTGAAAAAAGTAGGAGCTTCTTGGTGGTGGCTGGTGAAGCCCGAGGTGTTTGAAACTTTGCTGTTTGGGCGCTCGGGGTGGGCTGGTGGTTCCACGCAGGAGATAATTCCTTCTGTGCTTTCACAGGCAGCAGTTTGAGGCGGAACTGCTAAATCTCAGTGAGCTTTATTTCTTCTCCCGTTCCATATAGTGTGGCCTGCAGGCTCCTGGCCCGGCTTGCTCCTGCAAACCCATCCCAGTTTTGGTGTTTCTACTCCAGCACACGTGGTGGGAACTCCTCTAAGTTGCCAGGTGAATGGGGTTTGTACTACGAAAGGCTCCCTGGTGCAGGGAGGAGGCAGCAGGCAGCCAGTTGCTGGCGTGTTTTCTTTGCGCTTGGCTTGTCCAGATGGGTTGGGTTGGGAAAAAAAACAACAAACCAAACCCACCCAAGAGTTACTCAAGCTGTTGTAGGGAAATGAGGTGGGGTTTGTCGGTCAGGGGCCGGACGCTCGAGAAATTGCTTCAGAATTTACTGGATAGGAGCGACTGGTGAAAACTTCCTCTTTCAGGTCTCAGGGTGGAGAATAATAGGCAGGACTTCGGTGTTGGGGGGATCACTTGATTAAAAAAAAAGCCCCAATAAACTCAGGGTTTGGCTGGTTTTATTTCTAGCTCGGCCGGTGCTAACAAGCACGTCCTTGTGCTTCGTTGTAATACTTGTTTATCTTGTGAGAGTCCTGTGGATCTTCCCGAATTAATAGGCTTTGATTCTTGGGATGTTTGCCCTGTTCTGGCATAAACGTGCCAGATCTGGTCTTAGTTGAAAAAAAAAAAAGAATAAGACGACTGTTTTCCAATTGCACTAATACTGATCTGGTTACTTTGGCCCGTTTCAGCAATAATGAAGTATTTTGATAGTAGGTTGCAGCTTAATCTGATTTCAGGCTGACTTGTTCTGGAAGCCAAAGCGCACAAGGCTCCACCGGGAAGGAAAATTAAAAGAAAAAAAACAACCTCTGTTGCTGCTGTGTTAAAGGAATCCGTTTCGCTGCTGGGGAGGCAGACTGTGAAAAAAAAACAGCGAGGGATTGGAGAAATTAATGAATATCAAGTTAAGGAATGGGTTGTAAAGGTATCCTAGGGATGTGCTGTGCTATAATTTTTTCGGATGACAGGAAAGCGGGACAGAAAGTGGGCAGGTTCACGTGTTGTCCCAAAATACCACGTCCCAGTGCCGTTACAGAAGGTGGAATACTGGCCTAGATCGAGTGGCCGGTCTGAGTGATGCTGGTGCAGTATATTCACCTTGAGGAGGGTAAATATTGCAGAGCCACTTGTTTGCCATTCACCGCCGGAGCCTGCATACCAGGGAGTAAAAATTTAACTGGCGGCGTTACCGGTTCAGAGCTGGTGTGTGGAGCTAGAATAAACTGGGGGCGGGGGGGACACACACACGACACAGACACGATCTTTTAGCTGGCGTGACAGTGAAGGGGGAAGAAATGCACGCGCATGACTGGGGATCGTCCACGAAATTCTGCGCTGCCTTGCTTGAAATTTTGCATTTCAAAGGCGTGGTTGAAAGATGCTGGGCTTTTTCTTTTTCTCTTTGTCTAAAATGGTCGTGTTCAGCGGAAAAAAAAAAGGGGGACGAAAATGCAGAAGTACCTGCCTTCTCCGGTTGTTTTTCGAAATGATTCCTGAACTTGTCTGTTTTGGGTTTTTTTTTGTTGTTGTTGTGTTGTTGTTTTTTTTAGCTTGAGATGGAGGTTCATAACCAGTCAGAATTGGCTGCTTCCAGCTTGCTCTGCTCTGGGAGTATTTGTGGTATGTGGAATGGCTTGCGGAAGAGAGAGGGAGGAGGCATCGGGGGGGTGGAAAAATCACTTTTATTTCTTCTTTCAAGCACGGATTGTTCTCCAAGTGAGGGGAAAAAAAAAAAAAAAAATGTATCTGGCCGGGATTGCCTGGAAGGTGTGTGTGGGGTGAGGATGGCAGAAAGATGGAAACTACCAGGAGGGGGGATGAAGCCCCCCGTTCTGTTCCCTCCCCGGACGACCAAGTCAATAATTGTAGAACAAGCCGGCGGACAAAAGAGCTGGCTCAGCTCATGACACAGGGGCGGTGGGAATCCTGTCAGCACAAAACAACAAGGGAGTGGAGTTGCTTGTCGGGGAGTTAGTTGCCATCCCGAAAGAAGAGCCAGGGCCAGGGGGTGGGTGGGTGGGTGTGATCCTCAGATTTGCTCGAATCCCCTGCAAAAATCCATCATGGCTCCGACAGCCAGAGGTTCCTCCTGGGGAAAAAAGGGTGTTGTGGGCCTGTCTTTTGAAGGGGGAAAAAAAAAAAAGTTTTTAATTCCATGGGTGAAAAATGGGTGCTTTTAGCAGCTGGTTGGGGGTGTGGGTCCTCATCCCCCTGGGTTCCCAGCATTGCTCGGCGATGGCTCTGGTTACCCGGGAGAGCCGAGTAGGAAAGGCAGGACCACAGCCACCGTCTTACTGGTGCTGCTGGTTCCTTTTCCCCTCCAGGCTGTTACGACAGCGCGCACTTTAGGACACGCATTCCTTCGTGGAATGTAAAAAATAAAGCCGAGGTTTTATTTATCAGCTGATACTTAATGCCTGCTTTAAACGCAGCAAGGTAAGTCTCCCTAAAGCAGCTGCCAGGCTTTGAGAGTGGCTTGTGGGCCGTTTTTATTTTGGGGAGGGGGGAGATGTCTCAGGTTAGATTCTCAGAAATCACCAGTCACTCCTGAAAATCCTGACCTAAACTTTTACAAAGGTCACGGTGTTTATTAAGATAAGTCAGCTTAAAATAATTGCTTTGCTTTTGCTCTAGGGGTCTAGGAATCGAGTGGCTGAGATTCCATAACCTTAAGTATGTGCCTCAAGTGGTGCGTGGATCTGAGGTATTGCTCAGGAGATACTCATTAATCCAGGGGGGTTGAAGGTCCTAGGAATAAAAAAAAAAAGTTGCATTTCACGCAGTGTACTTTTTATCTACTGGTTATTTCAGATACCCAGGGCCCAATTCGAGGATTTTTAATTCCTTACGCAGGTCACTGGTTATTCTGCTTTAGATGATGCAGCAGGAGGAGAATTCTTCATTAATAGCCTGACGTTAGCTATTTGGTTTCTCTTTTACTGAAAGCTGGTTTCCATTTGCCGGTTGCTGCTTCTCCCGATTTTACGGTTTAGGTTTGTTTTGATGAAGTCTTCATCCCCGTGACAGCCTGCTTTCTGCTGAAACACCTCACTGGGAGTTCACGCTGATCTGTAACTTCAAGTCCAGCATCAGTGGCTGGAGCAGAGCAGGGTCTTGGTCACAAAAATTCCTTATTTATTTATTTATTTATTTTAATATAGCCGGTAATATATGGGAGAAGAGAAGCGAGAAACTGCTCGTGACGATGAGCGTAGGCAGCAGAGAATTCCCCCAGATCTTCATCTCGTGGAGCAACTCATCAGGGTTATGCTGTATCGCAGCCCCTGGGCTATATCGGGAGGAGAAGAGCGAGGAGCTCATTTATATCCTGGGGAAAAGACGGCTCATTTTAGGATTTGTCGGGGCACTAAATTTATCTTTGGGAGAAATAGTTGCAGCTTGTCTCCTTCGGTGCCAATTTATGGGAATTGTAGTTAACACTGGGGAAGGAGAGGTGGAAAGAGCTGGAATGTGTTGTATCCTTACACTTCTGTTTTTCTCACTTCGGGGTGAATCTGAGACTCTCTCTCGTGACAGTGAGAGTTTCTCTTCCCACAGCCATATAGCACTGAACAAATCTTCTTGTCACTTAGGTTTGAGTTAATTCCTCCTGGTGTTTTGTGAATAGGAGTCATTCACAAAGGCTGCAACTTTTCCTTAAGGAGAAGGAAGCAGATTCCTGTTTTTGCAAAGAATTGTGTTGGTGGTGCAGTCGCTAGCTCACACGAAAGAGCACGTAAAAGAAACTTAATAAAAAATAGGTAATTAATCCGTTTGCTTCAACCCATTCTTTTTCTTTCCTTCCCCATTCTCCCTGTTGTTCCTGAAATCACTAAAATGTTTTTTCAAAACCCGTCTTTGAAGCTCGTAGATATTGAATTGAGTTCTGTTATTAGGAAGACTGGGAAGGGTTTATTCCAATTTTCGGCCGAGCTTTACCAGGCGGCTTGTGCAACGCTGTAATTATAACTTGGGTTCTCCGCGCTTGAGAACTTGCAGCTCAGGGCAGTCGTCCTGATCTTATCAGCGTTTTGTAGTACAACAGTTTTCTTTATAATAGCATCTGTTTCACTTCCTAAGGCTTAACTCTACCCACAAAAGGAATTTCGGTGGATTCTCTGATAATCCTGAAATTGCTGCCCCTGTACCTTTTCATTGACTCGGTGCTTTCAGTTAACCCATGGGGTAGGGGAGGGGCTGCCTTTTTTTTTTCCACTGCAACATTTAGCCTAGTCCTTAAGAGGATATTTCAGATTTCTGGCCTGAAACCTCCGTCAAAACTGCAGATCTGCAGCAGGGAGGTGCAGAACAAGTTTGAGTTTCGTGCCAGAATCGTTTTCTTCCTCTTTTTCTTTTACATATTGGAGCTTTCCTGGGTTCTCTCCAGAGTTTGCCATTTGAATAAAACTTTCTAATCCAGTAAAACCTTTATCCAAGCCCCTCAAACAGCTGCACAAAAATGGGGTGGGGGAGAAGGGAAGGATTTGGAAAAAGGAGCATTTCCAGTTTCTCTGCAATGTCCCTCTTTGCCCAGTAACTGCAATTTGTGCGGGCAAAACCAGAGGAGGAGGCAATGAGCTGCTGTTTTACCTTAATACTTTTTTTTTTTTATCGAGCACAGAATTTGATCAGTTCTCTTGCCTCTCTGGGAGGGGCAGACGTGTGAGCTGGCAATATTTGAGAGGTAGGTGTCCTGCAGGGAGGGGGTTGAGGTTTGCCTGTTTGCAAGGTCTTTTTTTTGTCCTCCAAAGAATGGGGTGGACGAAGCAGGAAGGCGTTTGTCATCTCCTTTTCTGTCTGCTTGGCAACTCAGGGTTAACTCTGCCTTTTCAATGTGGGATTGGAAACCAAAATTGCTCTGGACATCTGAGCTTCCCTCTAATAAGATATTCCAGGTGGTTAGGGAGTAATCCTAAAATAGCTCTAGATATAATTGCTTCTGAAGCCAGGCCGGCAGCCTCTCGGGGAGGGGGTGGTCCAGGGTGTGAGGGGGGGCTTTGGTGGCCTACGAGGTGTTTCCAGCAGCTCCTGGAGGTGGCCAGCCCTTCCCAACACCTCTGCTTTCCCACCCAAGGAAGCATCAGGGGCTCAAGCACTTAAAAGTAGCACTTTTACTACCTTTTTTTTTTTTTACTGCAAGAAACCAGATAAATTCCTCCCCATGGTAACGCCCAGGCTGTTTGTCAAACATCAGCAAATTCCCTTGGTAAGAAGGGGTGGAGGGAGAGGCAGGACTCTCCCCAGAGAACAACCTGCCTCTCTGAACAGTGTTTTTTCCTTCCTGCTACCATTGCCTGACTTCTACAAAGGTCTTTTAATGACTTGTGAGGATATATTGATTTCTCAGGTTCCTGCTGTTCATGCGGAGGAGGGCTTCTCAGCGGAGGGTGACTTTGTTTTCCTGGGAGGAACGGGAAGGAAGCTTGATACCAAAGCTCCCACCGAGCTCTCTCGCTGTGCAAAATGTAGTTTATTTTGCAGATGGAGCACCTCTTTAGCTGAATTTACCCTCTTCCAGTTGTGCTCGAGTCGCTCTTCTGGATGTTTGATTTCTTTGGTTGTAGCCTTGGAGCGGACTCATAGGTTTTTTTGGTGAGCAGAGTAAGTCCCTCAAGATCACAGAATCACAGAATGCTGTGGGGTTGGAAGGGACCTCTGGAGGTCGTCCAGTCCAACCCCGTGCTAAAGCAGGTCCACCCAGAGCAGGTTGCACAAGAACGTGGAGACGGAGACTCCACCACCTCCCTGGGCAGCCTCTGCCAGGGCTCTGCCACCCTCTAAGTGAAGAAGTTTCTCCTCATGTTGAGATGGAACTTCTTATGTTCAAGTTTGTGCCCATTTCCTCTTGTCCTGTCACTGGGCACCACTGAAAAAAGACCGGCCCCATCCTCCTGACACCCACCCTTTAAGTATTTATAGGCGTTGATCAGATCCCCCCTCAGCCTTCTCTTCTCCAGATTGAAAAGCCCCAAGTCCCTCAGCCTTTCCTCCTAAGAGAGATGCTCCAGGCCCCTCATCATCTTTGTAGCCCTAAGATCAAAGCTGGGGCCTGGGAAAGTGCCTGCGCTCTGTTCTCTGAATAAATACAGCTTTATTCCCCGGCTGCTGAGCTGACATTTCATTCTAGCCTGAGACTTTGCTCACTCTGCCACCCAAACCCAGCCTGTGCTCTGTCCTCGCGTAGATCCTTGCTGATCTACGCCGTGGCAGGCGAGGAGGACTCTCCTTATCTCTTCCCAGAGCTTAACCTGGGGAGGGGTAACTGGCTTTAAACCTTTCCAGCTCTCGGCAGGAGGAAATGCCAACGCTGAGCGCTGTCTCTCACCTCGCATCACTCCGTGTCACGCCAGGTGATACCCGGCTCCGCCAATTTTCTGGACATATGGTAAAACCCTGCTGGGTTCAGCTGGTTTTAAGCTCCTTTTCACTAGCAAGATTGGGGGGGACACACCATTATTCTGTGCTCTCCAGCATCTCCGGGTGTAGGGATGGGATTTTTAGGGTGCTTCCATTCTTTTTTCCCCCTGTATCAAACCTTAATCTTATTTATTTTTCCCGATTACAAAGAAAACAACTAAAAGAACTTCCAAAGAATCTTTAATCCCATGGAAGAGTTTTGTTTCTGGCAATTTTATCAAGTTCAAGCCCACTGGAAGTTGAGCATTGTATCTCCTTTAAAACCCTCTTCTCTTTCCTGCCCTCAAATGTAGCGGAATAAGCTCTCAGCATGACCAGAGTTCCCTATAAAAGTGAGTGTTTTGCTTCTTGCAGCGCCCAGTTTAGCACCAAGAGTGGTTTTGCTCTCTGGATTTATAACCAATACAGGCTCGGGAAGGAAGCAGCTCAGCCGTGGAGGGTGTGAGGATGAGGATGAGCTGCCTTCTGAAGGGCCGGTCCGTCTCGTATTCTGCCTGTTCCCCTAGGTTTCTTGATCTGAGTTAACCATCGGTGGGGTTTTAGGAGCAGCTGGATGTTACCTTAATTAGCAAAAACCCTGTGTTTTTAATCTCTGCTGGCAAAGGACACCCAGATGAATCCTCCTGTGAACAAAAAACCCGGCTTCAGATCTCTTCCTAGAGAGGGCTGGGAATTGATCTGCTGTAATAAACAGCTGACATAACAGAAGTGGCAATAATCCCCCATTAAATATCTTTCAGTTGATGGGACTCACTGGATAATTGACTTTCCAGCAGGAATTACTGGCTCAAACTAAATCAGCAGGCATTAGGGCAGCTCACTGCGGTGGGTTTTAAAGGGGGGAAACGTAGCTTTGCCTGGCCTTGACAAGGGCTATTCATCTTTCTAATTCAATGTATGTGTCACAACCAGATGACTCCGAGATTTCAGATATTGGACCCCCCCCTCTCTTAATTCGCACGTTTGGTATTTTTTGCTGAAACCTCTTGTTATCTTCAGTGCTTTTCTGGCTGCCTTAGGACACTGGGTGTTTATTAGGACAGGGTAGTCCAAGCTGGGTGGATTTGGCTTGTTCTCATTCCTCCGGTGGCTCTGGAGCATTTGCTCGACCGGAGCTTTATGAAGTTGATGGTTTAAAGATGCTTAAATGGTTTTGCAGCATTGTTCATCTGGTCTGGGTCCTGCCGTAGAGCCAGAGGCTGCCTCTGCTGGTTTCCAGCCCCGGCGATCACTTCAGGATAATGATTTACCAAGCAGAATAGCCCTAACTAGAGTAATCCATTTAATACCTAAGAAGAATGAACCTTAATCCAGCAAAGCTGAGCTTTCCATTTCTGCGAGGAAAATCCACATCCAGGAGCTTCTAGGAAATAAGGGTCCTGGCTTGGAGAGAAGCTTTCCACTGGGATTATCTCCCTCTTTTTTCGACGTACTCTGGTTTGGGGTTTTTAGGCACGTAGGTGAGAGGACAGAAGAGCATTTCTCACTGTGTTTTGTGTCACCTGTGATGGGCCCTTGGGGAAAAAGATGGGCACAGAGACCTCTCTATGTAGGTGTTGGACCTCATTATAGCAGAGCCACCTCCCATTTGGTGTCAGAGATTCTGGGAAAGTGTGCTGTGACCCAGGTACAAATGTCCCACATCTTTCTCTAAGCCAGCAGCCCAAAAATGCCCGTTTGCAAGCTTTCTGGAATCGCCTGTAAAGCCTTGCCCAGGCCATCCTTTCACCCTTCCCTTTCTCTGTCCCTAGAACGGCAGCGTGACCTGGAGCGATGAAGGTGATGGGTGCCGAGGAAGAGAAATCTCACGAGACTTTGCCAAGGTCAGTCTGATTCATGGGGATTTGGGGGAAGGGGTAACTTTGGGGATTTCTTCCCCTGCTCTGTGACAGGGGGTGACTACAGACCCCCCGGCTATTCCTCTATAGTGAATTTGTAAAGAAAACTTACTTTATCCTGCAGCCCTCTGCCTCCAAACCTGCTGTTTTGTTGGGTTTGGGGCTAATTTGTTGCTGTTGGTCACTGGAATATAGTTTGAACTAAGACTTAATCACCAAACTTTTGACATTGCAAATTCCAGTCAACTGTTTCTCCAGCTGGGAGAAGAGTATTTCATTTCTCGAAGCTGGTGAGCGTTGTGGTGGTGGATTTGAATGTGGCAGCTGTGTGTCACATCAGGCCCAGGAATTCATTTTAAACTAAGCTGGCTCTTTTTAAAAGGGGGCAGCTGAGTGCTCTGCAAATACACTGCTGCGTTTTCTTCCCAGAGCTCAGGGGGGTGAGAAAGCTCCTTCCTTCACAGCAAATTAGCCCAAAAACCCCTTTTTGGGGGGAGGTGGATGAATACCAAGTAGCCAGCAGCACTCACAGAGAGGCTGAAATACATATTTCCCAGTGAATCTTTGCTCTTCCGTTGGGCTGCTCCACAAGAATAGCTACAACCAGGAAAAAAATTCCCTGGAGAGATGCTGGATTCTTCCTCCGATGCAAACGAGAGGAGGAATTGAATTCTTCTCTTTGTACAGTGTTGTCTTCTGTCTTGTTCTGTATCCTCCTGTATCTCATTGAGAGACCGGCTTCAGCCCTTTCAGCCTGTCACTTTGTGGCCTCGCAGGGTTCTTGAGGTGAAAATTAGACATTTTTTTCTGTTGGAGAGGTAGTTACGAGGTGACACTCAGGCCTGTCCCTTCTGAGAAATCAGTTGGATAACGCTGCCATACGGAGCCTCTCTTTTGGAATAAGCTGCCTGTGGGACTTTATTTTAAATGCTTGGGGTTTTTAAACCTTTTGGTAAAATGATTTCTGCAGCAAAACGGTTCCAGGCTGGTTTCTGATATTTTTGAAGGGTTTTTTGGCTTAATTTGGAGAAGCCTTTCATGCCAGGCATTAGTAGTTACAGGAAAGCTTGATCCTTTCATCTCCTCCTTCAAGGGACTTGGAGTTTGTCACTTACGTGACAATCCCTGAAGGGCCAGGAGAAGCTGCAGAGAAGTTTTACCTCCCTGGTTGCCTCAAAGGTACGGGCCACTAATCTGCCCTGAGCCACTGTGACCTTCCTTTTGGATGCCTCATCTTTCTTTCCAGCTTGTTTTTAACAGTTTCCTCCCCCCTTTGCTTCCAGGTGGTTTCAAACCCTTGTCCACCAAAATTGCTGGGGGATCCTTTCCTCTTTTCCCTCTCTTCTTGCGGTTCCTTTTTGCTACTCCCCCCAGTACAATCACCAGCTCGCCTATGGGAAGGAGCTAATTTTATTTATTTTCAGACTCCTTGTGGATTTTGCCTTCATTTTTATCTTTTTTTTCTTCCAGCTCTATGAACTGGATAGTGACCCCGAACGGAAAGAGTTCCTGGATGACCTCTTCGTCTTCATGCAGAAGAGGGGTGAGTGAGCGCTTGTTTGAACTCCACAGGGTAAAACGGGGCCGCGGGGTGTTGCTGCCCTTTGAATTCGTCCCTCCTGAGTTTGAAGGAACAAATCCAGCCCGTGAAGTGGCAGATCAGACCCCCATCATTCCACGACAGGAATATCTCAAGTCTCAAATATCTCAGACTTGAGATACTTGCCTTGGGAGATAAGGAACACAGTAGGAAAGAGCTCTCCTGCCCCAGAACTGAATTTCACATGCTATTTCTTTGCCCTCCTACCTAATACTGATGTTGTCTGTGCACTGGAGAGCCCAAGAAGCCTGGATCCCCCAGGATTTTTGAACCAAGGCTGAGTACCACCAGGGATTCTCCGGTTTCCTCTTCAGGTAGCGCGACCACGCATCTTCTCGTGTTTGATTTCAACAGTGTGTTGGGAGCAGAGTGTGAGTGCCTCCACAGTCTGCACAGAGCAGTGGCCACACCATCTGGAGACTGGGAAAATAGACCCCGAGCCCCATTTTCCTGTAGATTCTCACAACGTGTCAGCTTTCCGTGCGGAAACCGCGTGCAGTTTCTCACATATTCTTGCCCATGCTGTCGGCAACTTGCCTCTCTCCTTGCTGCAGGTGTGAAGTAGCTCAGCTGGGATGACACAAAAGTCTCTTTCTGTCCCTTAGTTATCAAAGCTCAGCTCCCTTGTTGCAAATAATTCATAACAAAAATCTATTTATATATGGTATTGTATAAAACACCCTTCTCTGAGCAGAAATCCTTTGTGGGGCTCTCCCTTCCTTTCCCCCTCCAAACACGCCAGGCTGGATAGACTCTTCCAGCAAAGATCCTTCTGCCAAAAAGTGTTAAATTGTCCTAGAGACCTTTTCCTTGTTTCCAAAACGTCTGCTGGAGGAGGGTGTGAAGAGCAGACATAAAAAGGACCTTTTGCTTCCTCTTGGCATAAAGCTCTCTGAGTGTCCTGGACACTCAGCTGTCCAGGGAAGAGTGTGGCCCGGAGGTGGAGGGAGGTCATTCTCCCCCTCTGCTCTGCACTGGGGAGGCCACAACTGGAATCCTGCGTCCGGTTCTGGGCTCCCCAGTTCAAGAGAGACAGGGAACTGCTGGAGAGAGTCCAGCGTAGGGCAACAGAGATGATGGAGGGATTGGAACATCTCCCTGATGAGGGAAAAGCTGAGAGAGCTGGGGCTCTTTAGCCTGGAGAAGAGAAGGCTGAGGGGAGACCTTATTCATGCTTCCAAGGATCTAAAGGGTGGGTTGAAGGAGGATGGAGCCAGACTCTTTCCAGTGGTTCCCAGCGACAGGACGAGGGGCAACGGGCACAAGCTGGACCATGGGAAGTTCCACTCCAATCTGAGGAAGAACTTCTTTGGGGTGAGAGTGGCAGAGCCCTGGAAGAGGCTGCCCAGGGAGGGTGTGGAGTCCCCTTCTCTGGAGATCTTCAAGCCCCGCCTGGATGCTCCTGAGTGATGTGCTCTGGGCAGCCCTGCTTTGGCAGGGGAGTTGGGCTGGGTGATCTCTAGAAGGTCCCTCCCAACTCCAACAATTTCGTGATTCCATGACCAAACAAGCCAGGCTGGGCTTATCTGGAAGGGGGGGTTGCCTTGGTGTGCTCCGAGAGTCTAACAAAGCATAAAGATGCAACAGCTCGGCCTCATCTATTTAAAAAATTAACTGTTTGCTGGCTTGGAGCGAAAGTCTGAGTTCTGGTGGTCTTTTAAGGCCTGAATTTTGAGGTGCATCCCCCTCTGTGGATGAGAAGCAGAGGAAACGCTCTCCCAAATGCAGCTATTCCAACTGCTCCTCGTATCCGTGTCCGTTTTTCCTGGAGAGCTGGGGGCTGACCTGGCGGGGAGGGAATTTTCATTCTTCAGGTTCTGCTTCTGAGTCACTTAACAATTAGAGGCGGGTTTTGCTGGCGTTTTTGGCTTCTGTGTGCGGAGGCATAACTGGGCTTAATTAGTTGACTTGCAAATGTTAACCTGAGCTCATGCGTTACCGCGAGGGCTGGGATGACTGACAAGACAAGACAATAATCTGAAGGGTGTGATTGGCAGCAATAGAAACCTCCAGATACCTGGAGAGAAATCTGCTTCATACTTCAGTGTCTCCTTCCTATTACCTTTTAATTATTTATAATTGACGCATTCCCGGCGCAGGGGCTGAGCTGGTCACCAGCTGGTTGCTGTAGGAGTTGAGCTTTTAATCAGATGGGCATTTCCAAGTGTATTTGTTTTCTGGAGGCTCCCTTGTTTTTTGCCTGCTCGCTAGAAGGCTGAAAATGAAATCTAAGAGCCCGGCACCTGTGGGAGGAGAGACGCCTTGAACTGCCAGCCCTCTGCCAGGGGGAAATGCAGGGTATGGGACAGCTGGGGGCTTGCTTTGTGTTTTGGCACCCCCAAAAGGAATAGGCAGAAGGACTCTGGGGGAGCTAAGGTTCTTCAGGTGGATAGAAGGGAACAGCAGGCACTGAGCGACTTCTCTTCTGTCTCTCTCTTCTGCACCTGGGTCACGGCAATCCCAGGCACAAATCCAGGCTGGGAGGAGAATGGCTGGAGAGCGGCCCTGAGGAGAAGGGCTTTGGGGTTTTGGTGGATGAGAAGCATAACGTGAGCTGGCAACATGCGCTGGCAACCCAGAAAGCCCCCCGCATCCTGGGCTGCACCCCCAGCAGGGCGAGAGGGGATTCTGCTCCTCTGCTCCGCTCTGGGGAGACACCCCCCACCCAGTGCTGCCTCCAGCTCTGGGGCCACCAACAGCAGAAGGACATGGAGCTGTTGGAGTGGGACCAGAGGAGGCCCCAGAGATGCTGGGAGGGCTGGAGCCCCTCTGCTGGGAGGACAGGCTGAGAGAGTTGAGGGGTTCAGCCTGGAGAAGAGAAGGCTCCAGGGAGACCTTGGAGCCCCTTCCAGTCCCTCAAGGGGTTCCAGGAGAGATGGGGGGGGACTCTGGATCAGGGAGGGGAGCTATAGGATGAGGGGGAAAGTTTTTAAACTGGAAGAGGGGAGATGGAGATGAGATGTGGGGCAGAACTTGTTTGCTGTGAGGGTGGTGAGAGCCTGGCCCAGGTTGCCCAGAGAAGTTGTGGCTGCCCCATCCCTGGAGGGGGTTCAAGGGCAGGTTGGAAGGGGCTTGGATCAACCTGATCTGGTGGGAGGTGCCCCTGCCCAGGGCAGGGGAGTGTTGGAACTCGATGATCTTTAAGTTCCCTTCCAAACCAAACCATTTTATGGTTCTGTGGTTAATCTGAGCTGCTGAGCCTTACTGCAAAGGAAATATTTTGACTTTTCCGAAGCTGTACTGTCCACTTTTCCCATGCCTGCTGTCCCCATCCCTATCTACAGCAGGGCTTTGGGGTTTTTTTAGTGAGCAGATGGACTTGCCCGCTGTGTCCTGTTCTAGGATCTTCAAAAATCTGGGAGCTTCTACAGCAAATTTATCATAGGATACCATTCAGGCTTTCATTTCTCCTCCCCTCCCCTCCTCTCCTTGCCTTTATGTGCCAAACGAGGCTTCAAAACCAAACGAGGCTGAAACAACTGCCTTGTTCTGAAAGAGTGCCCCCCGAAAGATGGCTACAACCGAGGGCTCATTGCACCTGAGAGCAAAGTGCTGGGTTTCTTAGCTGGTACGTGTGAAGAGCGGGTTAATTTGCACCTCGTGTCTGAAGGGAATAGAAAACAGCTCTGCTAATAAACATCACTGGAGTAAAAACCAGGGATTTTGCTGTTGTCCAGGAGAAGCGCTGCCCCTTGATTGGGGCCGATGGATTTGGGGGCACAGATGCTGAACCGAGAAGGAAAAAAAAAAAAAAAAAAAAATTAAAAAACAGTGCCTGATGTGCAAGATAAATGGCAGATTTCACAGGAGCTCCCGAGTAGTTAGAGGGATGAAAAGGTTTGGTGGTTGGGGCTGCTGTTAGGAATGTACCTAGAAATGTGAAGCCATGAAACAAGGCTTAATGCAGATCAAATGTGCGGGTCTCATCTGCCTCTGAGCACAGCAGGTTGTCGCTGAATGACCACAGCTGCAAGTGATAAAAATGGCCCTTCGGTGGCAATAATGATGGAAGAGGGAGATGAGAGGAAAGCCGTAACTCTCCCTTTGTTAGATGTTTTATTCCGTGTATGTCTTTAGGTGAATGGGTCCCACCGTGGCTGGGATTGAAGGGGCAGATGGGGAGAGGAGGGGAGACCAGCCAAGGAGAGCAATTAGTGCCTGGGACAGACTTCAAATCAGGCCTCCAACCTGATGCAGCTCATCAGAGATGATGTATTACTGCTTCCACCTTCCCTTTCTCACATCTTCTGCAGTCTCAAACCACGGGTTGTCTCTCCTCACACTGAGCAAGGAGGAGCAGCTTCGGTGGCTTCCCTCCATCTCCATTGCTGACCTGCTGTCTTGTGACGAGCTGGGCCTTGATGTCTTGGTGGTCTGGTTCCTCAGAAGCTGGATTTTTAACCTCCTGCTGCATGAGGAGCGGACAAGTTTGTGGCTCAGGGCATTTTTAAGGGGAGGGGATTCAGCTTTGGTGTCCATCTCTGGGGCCACCAACAGCAGAAGGACATGGAGCTGTTGGAGCGGGGCCAGAGGAGGCCCCGGAGATGCTGGGAGGGCTGGAGCCCCTCTGCTGGGAGGACAGGCTGAGAGAGTTGGGGGGGTTCAGCCTGGAGAAGAGAAGGCTCCGGGGAGACCTTGGAGCCCCTTCCAGTCCCTCAAGGGGCTCCAGGAGAGATGGGGAGGGACTCTGGATCAGGGAGGGGAGCCCTAGGACAAAGGGGAAGGGTTTTAAACTGGAAGAGGGGAGATGGAGATGAGATGTGGGGAAAAACTTTGCTGTGAAGGTGGTGAGAGCCTGGCCCAGGTTGCCCCGAGAAGCTGTGGCTGCCCCATCCCTGGAGGGGGTTCAAGGCCAGGTTGGAGGGGGCTTGGATCAACCTGATCTGGTGGGAGGTGTCCCTGCCCAGGGCAGGGGGTGGCACTGGATGATCTTTAAGGTCCCTTCCAAACCATTCTGTGATTCTCTGGGCACATTCACTTAAATCAGTCTCAGTGTTAGAGATGATGACATCTTCCGACTTCTTTTCAGGTCCTTCTCACCCTGTGAACTTAACCTGAGGCTAAATTTTGACTCCATCTTCTTTCTTTTTGTGAGCAATAGAAGGGGTCGGTAGGATGGACAGTAGAAAGTGTCACTGTTAGCCCTGCAGCATGTCCTGCCATGGCATAGCCAGGCTGCTTTTTGTCCCCAGATAGCGAAGGACAGCTAGTGACATGACTCTTAAAGCCACCAGTCATCGAGCTGATGATGGTGTTCCACCAGTGCTGGCCCAGGAGAGAGTCGGAGCAGCGGGAAACGTTTCACCCCCCTGAAAGGAGCAGTGTTCGTGCGAGACGTTCCTCTTGAGAAGAGGTTTTGGTGGGGCAGAGATCTGACTGCGTGCCCTGGTGTGGTAGGAAGGGCTGCCTTTCAAGGGAAGCTGTTTTGTTCATTTTAAGAACTGCCTTTGTGAAGACCTCATAAAACGTCTCCGATTGTACAGCTCTACTCATTTCGTTCAAGGTTTCTGCCTGACCTTGCTTTTCCCAGATGGCTTGACCATTCTGCTGGTTTTTATGTGTATATACATAGAAGGGGCTTTGTAGGTCTGACCGCGTGGTTTTAATGTTTTCCTGCTGTTGTCTGCTCTGCCTGCGCATTTTAGATGTGGAAATGCAACAAATCCAAGGGATTGACAAAAGCATTTACCGATGCTTTATCTATAGGCCAAACGGTGTTTATGAAGTGTTTATCCGGGGAATACGCTTCATTCTGCTACTGATCTCAGTTTTGCAGCTTTCTTCTTTTTTGATCCTCTGGGAGATCAAAGAAGAAGATCCTCTGGGAGATCAGGAGTTTTGCTTCCGAATTAAGCAATGTAGTTCTCTAAATGAGACACGGATAGACATCACTCCTCAGCTTCCTTTTTTTGTGCTGCCTACTGAATGCTGAGCCACAGCAGACGCATCCCAAAAGAGCAGGTGATGTTCCTCAGTGGAGAATTCTCCCTTGAGGCGCTGCAAAGCTCTGCTCTGGATGGGCCAAATCAACCAGGCAAAGTCCTCATCCCCGTTAGCTGCGCAAAAATCCAAGGATCTAAATTTTTGCTTCTTACACCTCCTTCAAAGAACCTCTTTGGTGAACCGTTCTGACTTTAGACTCCAGAAAAATGGTCCCTAGTGTCTTGTACAAACGGTAAGCGATGGGGATCAGTGAGATATTTTAGGCTTTCTCTTTTATATTGGTAGAAAGAATGACTTTTCCTTGAGTTCTAGGGGGAACTGGCATTCTGGGTTTACATTCCTCTCTATTCTTTGAGTGCTTTGAGCTTTTCGGAACAGGGAACGCCACTAGTCCACGTTCTTAAACACTTTTAAGTGATGCGAGGATAAAATCAGGGCGCAAAGCAAAGGGTTTGGGATCTCTTTTTGTGTGGGGAGTGTCTTGCTCATCAGCCTTAGGTGTCAGGTGAATAAAAGCCTTCACCACATATGTAAGATGTGGGTTTTTTCCTCTAATTTGGAAAAAGCCTGGAAGTTTCCCCTTGGAAAGATTTAAAAAAAAAAAAATCTTTTCTGGGAAAATCGCCAGCACAATTAATTTTTCAGTCCAAATAATTAATAGCCCTGGCTTTTAAACAGCTGAAAAAAATGGTGCTTTAGAGTGAATATTGCTTTAGCTCCCAAGAAAATTCCTATTGGAAGCTGCAGTTGTCATTAATGGGAGAGTAGTATTAGGAGTTGACTTGGTTCTGGCTTACAGGAGCCTTATTTTAAATGTAGCCGGCATGAAGAACGTTTGAGCAGCTGAAATGTTTTGTTATGAAGTGAGGTGGCACTGGACAGGGTGCAAAAGAGGTTAATTTGAAGTGATTAGGGGCTCGTTTTGCTTTGCGTGAACCTTTCTGTAGCTTATTCATCTGACCTCAGTCTGCTCCAGGGATTGCCAGCTGAGGATCTCCGCAGCCCAGGTGCTTCTCCCTGGGTGCACAGAATTGAGTGATGGAGTCAAAGTGGGGTTTTCTCCTCACTTTCCCTGAAAATTGAGATGTTAAATTGTCTTGTTTCTCCAGCATCTCAAAGACTCAATGTTTGTGTCTCAAATCCTGGCCTTAGAATCATAGAATCATTGTAGAATGGTTTGGGTGGGAAGGGACCTTAAAGACCATCCAGTGCCACTCCCCGCCCTGGGCAGGGACACCTCCCACCACACCAGGTTGCTCCAACCTGGCCTTGAACCCCTCCAGGGATGGGGCAGCCACAGCTTCTTGGGGCAACCTGGGCCAGGCTCTCACCACCCTCACAGCAAAGAAGTTCTTCCCCACATCTCAGCTCAATCTCCCCTTTTCCAATTTGAAGCCATTACCCCTCATCTTCTTGAGCTCTTTCTCATATTGGTTCTTCTTCTTTGCTATGGATCTTCTTGACCTTCAGTTTCAACAGCGTGTCCTTCAAATGATGAAGGAACTGCTGCGCTCAAGCAGCGGAGGTGGCCTGACGCTGAAAAGATGACCGTGGAGATACCCAGGTGGATGGAAGAAGGTGGAATTAAGGCATTAAGATGCTCCAATTTTAGACTTTGTGCAACCTGCCTGTCCAAGTTGCCCTTGTTTTTCTGCATTGCCTTCTGTATTTCTACACCTCTTTACCTAGAGAATAGTTTGTCCACTTGGCTCAGAGGTCAGACGCGTGGAAACCCACCACCAGTTCAGCATCTGGTGAAGAAATTGGTGTTAGAGAAATATATTGGACCCAGCTGTGGCAGCCGAAGGTTGGGATTGTAGTTGAGTTGGGTAGAAGAGAGCTAATCTCCGCGGGATCTCGGTCTCGGGGATGGAGGAGCAGCCTCTGGGGGGAGGTTAATGTGGTTGGAGCTTTGGCTAATGCCGGCGGGGCCCTGGTTGCCAGTTGGGTTGCCTCCGGTCCAGCAGCCGAAATCTGATAAGGGGCCACTGTCAGCCTCGCTTATTGAGGAGGGAAGCACGGGCTGATGGCGTTTGGAGGGGTGCAGATAAGAAGCGGGCCTCCTGTCAAATGGAGCATGATTAATTACCCTCTCTCCTGGCTCCCGCTTTGATAGCGGTGTCTAACGGGCCGCGGGCTGGCGGGTCGGTGACATTCCCCTTGGGAGGTGAGAATGCCCGCTGTGGAAATGCCATGTGTAGGGGGAGATTAGATCAGCCGTGGCACGGGCAGAGGTTGTTTCCCTTCTGCAGACCTTGTCTTTTTTTTTTATGATTATTTATTTTAAGGTTGAATGATTGGGACGGATTCCACAAATAAAACTTTCAGGGCCAAGAGCTGGGGCAGCTTGGCGTGAAGCCGTCCAGGGTTTGTCCTGGGAGAGGAGTTCAAGCAAACTGGGAATGAGGAGTTCAAGCAAACTGGGAAGGAGACAGGGCAGGGTTCAAGTGGGTTTGCTTCGTTCCTGCACTGCTGGTTTGCTGTTGAACTGATTTATGTTTTTTTTCACCCGTTTATCCTGGGAGATCATTCACCCCAAGTGGTGACTCTCTCTCCCTTCAAAGAAACACGAAGATCTCTTCAAGGCTTGGCTCAAATTCATTTTAAATCCCTGTGGACTTCCCCAGTTTCCCGGAGAAAAACCTTGTCCTTTTGGCTGTTTGATGCTGTTTCTCTTCTGAACGTATTTAGAGTGGGAGCTGGAAAGAGCAGCTCTTTCATTACCTGTACAGATTGTGGCTTAAAAATGCCTATTTTTCCCCCCAGAGCGTGCTTTATTGCGCTGTGGATGTTGCTCTGCAGAAAAAAGTGTTTGGGATTCTCACCTCCTTTTGTTCCTTAGTGGGGAAAAAAAAAAAGAAAGGATGTTTCTGCAAGTAAGTTGGATAGGGTTAAAAAATGGGAGGTGGTTGAAAAATTAGTGCTCCAGGCTGGGTGTAATTAACTGTTCTTTGTGCCTTGCGTGCAGGACAAGTCACGGCTTAGACTCCTTGTGGTGGGGGAGCTCCCTGCGGTGGGCAAGGGAGAGGAAAAGAGAGAGTGGCCCCTTGGGAGGGGATCCCCATCGTGGAGGACTTGCCGAGCCAAGCAAACCCCCGCAAAATGAGGAGGGGGGACTTCTTTTCCATGCTGAAGACCAGTCTTAGGAGCAGTTTGCCTTGTTTCCATCTTCAGAATTAGGTGTAAACCTGAAGTCTGGCAGGGAAAAAGCCCACCTTGGGCAGTGTGTTTGGGTGGGGTGAGGAAGAGGATGGTCTGAGGCTTAGGTCCCTTTCAAGGAGCTGGGTGGGAGAGCCCCCAGCGCTGAGCGAGTGGCTGTTGCAGGAGCAGAGCCAGCACCCCCAAGACACCGATTCCTTGCTAATAGATGTAAAAATGGGCATTCCGAGATTATCCGGGGTTTCACAGCTTCCTGGGACCCTTCTAAAATTGCTTTTGAAGGGCGAAAATCAAACAGTTGCTCCTCCTACCTCTCCCGCGGAGGGGACATAGGGGACATTCAAGCCCATCCATATAAGCCCTTCAGGCTTCTGTTACATCTGCCTGAAACAGAAGAGGCTTTTGAGGGGGGTGAAACAGCTTGGCAGAGGGGGCTGCTTATTTCCCTCCAAGCACAGAGACGTTTAATAGCTACAGTCAGGCTTCCTTCAGGGAAAAAAACTCTTTATTCCAGAATTCTCAATTGCAGTTAGAGCTGTCTTGAGAAAACCAGGAGCCCACAGGCTCTGGGATGGTTTTCCTCCTTTTCCTTCTAAGTGTCATTCTTGAGGGTTTTTTTTTGTCCTCTCTTCATAGCCCTTCTACTTAGCAAAGGGGGTGGCAGGTCGTCTGGAGTCTTACAGCCTCTTATACTCCCACCTTGGCTCTTCAGTAGCTGGAGTTTGTCTTCCTGAGGTCTCCCATCCTCATCAACTATCCATCATCCTTTTTCCAGTACAGACAGACACCTTCTCCCCCCTGCCTTTGGCCGATTCCTTGCAGGAATGGCTTGTCCTTGCGTAGCCGGGGTTATACGACGAGGAAGAAAAGTTGTTTGCCAGCAAAACTAGGAGAGGAGCCCCTCATCTTCTTCCTCCTCCAGTCCTACAAGGCTTCTGGCTCTTTGCAAGTGCGGTACGTACGGCATTTCGGGGAGACAGCAGAATAGAGAGGCTTGAAAGTACAGTAAAATGAGTTTGCCATCAGAAGGCAACAAGTCTTATGCCGTGCCCCCGGCTGCTGACCTTTCCCTCTGGAATTCTCCCCTCTGACCTCCGGATCATTAATCCTGATGCTGCCAGATGACAGTAATCCATCATGGCCCCTTGACAAGCCTCGCAGCCGCCTGTGAAAGGATCCGCTCGGCTTCAGCGTCCAATCATCCCATGATACTCGTTTTTCAGCCTTTCCTGTTGGGAGTGCTGGGGGGTTTCCAATAAAGACTTTATCCCCTCGCTTTTTCCTCAGAGAGAGGGGCTGGGGGAGGAGAAGGGCGACAGGAGCAGCTTTTCTCGTGCTTCCCGACTCCTGTGAAACATCCAGAGCCCTGGCTTGCTCTGAAAAATACGGATAATTTCCCAGGTCCAAACCCCAAATTGCTCTTTGCCGGCTCTGGGGGATATTCCTTGGAGTGAAGTCGAGGAGAAGGAGCAGGAGGAAAATGATTGCACCTCCATGCCCAAGGGATAGGGGGATGGAAGTAGTTTTCTCCCTGCTGGAAAGTGTCTCCACGTCCATAAAGAAATTTTAAGGGGAAAAAGAAAAAAAAAAACTATAATTATTGGCTTAGTTTATAAAGCTATTAATTAGATTTCAGGGCGCTTTGGTCCCTGGGTCTCGTTTAAAGGCAAACTTGAGGAAGGGAAGGTGTCGGTGGGGTGGTAAGGTGGGGCGGGAGGTCAGGACTGATGGTTCTTTGTGCCCCAGCTCTGAGCAGGCTCCCTGGAAAATAGATTTAAGCCTTCATTTCCCCCTGATGTAGATAATATTGGTCCCTTTCACAGGAGCGTTTGGCTAAATACACTTGTGTACCTTTCCAAATGCTGAGGTGGGAGAATCTAGGCGGGAGTGAAACTGTGTTTAGGATAAAAGCAATATATTAAAAAAAGTAGATATTTCCTTCTACTGTTTGCCTGAGGAGCCGTAGCCGTGACCCTTCCCTTTTGCTCCCCAGCTGGTCACTGTCTGAGGAGACCGAAGTCCCTTCTTGAGGAGTTAATGCCATTCCCTCCATTGGATTTGGGGACAAGTTGGGTGGCACAGAGTTGTGGAGGAGATGGGGAGAAGAAGGGTCTTCATCCCACCGCTTAGGACACCCCGGCTTTCATGGCTGCAGGGGCAGAAATGCCAGACTGTTAACAAAGGGGCATTTTGGGGTGGAAAAACCCACTCCTGCCTTTCTAGAGACCCCTGGGATAAATCTTTCCTGGCTTTTCATTGGGAGCAGGGCTGGGTGTGCTGCTGGTTGCCACGGCTCAGCTGATGGACAATTTCAGGCTGGTGACACCATCACTCCCAGCCCTCTGCGTGTCCCAAAGGGTACCCTTTAGCACGCTCTTAATCCTGTCAAAAACACTGCGGAGGGCAAACAGTGGCGGAGGAAAAAATGGAGCAAACTGGAGATTCCATTTCCAAAGGCTGGGACCAGCTCAGGACGGCTGGGATGGATGGATGGATGGATGGAGTTTAACCAGTTTGGTTAAACCAGTCTCTTATCTCCGCTCCCGGAGGGAACCGGCGTCTCGGAAAATGCAGGAAGAGGATCTGATGCAGTTGGTGAAATTACTGCTTTGCCGGGTTTTTGTGTGGTGGACAGGGAAGGGGTTGTTTAGACAAGGAAAAGAGGATGTGATGGATATAAAATGCCCGAGCGTGCAGCCCGAGCCTGATCAGGTTGCTCTTTAATGTTTTCTTACGGTGTAAGAGTTAGTAACTCGGTAAAGTCGAAGGCCATCCTTTTAAAGCTGAAAAAGTTTACTTTTTCTATCTAACATCTCATTAACCCGTGGGAATCGGTAATTGGGAACCTGTGAGCTAATGCGTAACAGGCTTCGAAAAGAAAAGACAGAGTTAAAAAAAAAAAAAAAAAAATTACACTTAGATGTATAATGAGGACATCTGCAGAGCTGAGCTGAGCTCCTTTTCACTAAACGGAATAAAACCCATTTATAAGGGCCATAAACCGCCGTGCTTGGGGGCATTAACCCAATCGCTGGCTGATGGGCGGTGGCAGGAGTCTCCCCTGTGGGTTGGGGATCCCATAATTGTCCATTACAGCCCTTGGCAGGCTTTTCCTGGAAAGGCTGGGGCCGACCATTGTGGGAGAGAGGATACTGCCCTCGGATGGACGCCTCTTTGATCCAGGACAGTATTTCCTATGCCAAATAAAAGGTTTGCTACATCAGCGTTATTTCCCCACCACCACCTTCCTCCCCTCGCCCTAAATCTCATTAGTTTGACCTTTTCAAAGTGCTTTATCGCTTGAAAGTGCTGCTCAAAGGGCGCTCTCAGGTTAAAAATCCGATTTTTAACCCAGAAGGTGACGAAATGGAACAGGGAGGGTAGAGCTGTTTCCCCGTCCGTCTGCCCCCCGTCCGTCCTCAGGAGGATGGAGCTGTGCCTTGGTTTGGGTACCAAAAAGTTGCTTGGATGCTTGGCGCTTCGAGGATGCGGTGACTGCAACTGGGGGGGGGGGGGCACACACTGATGCTCCATCACTTGGCTCGTTTGTTCACCATTAACACCATTCCTCTGGCTCTCTTGCACCAGTTTCTGCTCTGGGTGCAGCCCCTTCCGCGTCTCGCCTTCAGGGAGAAGGGGCGGGAGGGTGAAAATGCTTTGTGAGGGCAGAAGAAGATACATATAGATAGATACAGTAGATATCTCACAAAATCAAATCCTGGGGAGCGAGGGAGCCAAATCCCAGCGTGCGAGCAGCTTCCTGCCCGCTCAGCCCCTTCCTGAGCTCAAGTGGTACAGCTTTTTATCTGAGGTTGCTCCGGGAGCTCATAAAAGATGATTCCTCTGGGCTGCTTCCCAGATCGGTCCCCACTTCCCCTCTTTCTCTTTTAGAAGTCGCACTTGGCTGCAGGTCGTTATTTGCCTGATAATTGCTTTTGCTTACAGGAAAGGAGTTTCCCATGAAAAGGACGTGCCGCATAGCTACGCTTCTCTGGCTCATTTACTCGCCCAGAAAGGCCTCAAGTCAGGCTACAAATAAGTCGCCTGAATTTTCCTTTTAGCAAGAAGATGGATAGCCCCAACCCGCCCGTTTTCTTGGCCTTGTTTTCTCTCTGACTTTTCTCTTTCCTTCCCCCCCACCATAGGAACTCCCATCAATCGGATCCCCATCATGGCAAAGCAGATCCTGGATCTCTACATGCTCTACAAGCTGGTGACGGAGAAGGGAGGGCTGGTGGAAATCATCAACAAGAAAATCTGGCGAGAGATCACCAAAGGCCTTAACCTGCCCACCTCCATCACCAGTGCCGCCTTCACGCTTCGAACCCAGTAAGTCTTAAGACGCTGGATGCCAACCCGGACTGGGAACTGGCCAAGCAGGGACTGGGGTGGAAAAACCGAGACCAAATGTGGTCAGAGAGGAGCTGATGAATTGCTTTCTTTATCCCTCTCACCCAAGGCTTGCGGTTTTTCTATTCCTTCTCCCCTTCTTTTTCAGAACAGGGATCCTTCCTGTTAGGGTTCGAGGAACCCACCACAAATTGTTGTCCTTCAGACAATTCTTCTCTCACCCAATGACCCCTCCCCACCTGGAAAGGGGAATTGGGGAAAAACAAGGGAACACGAGGATTGAAATAGATTTAATAGGATAAGACTAAATAATTAACATGAATAACACTAAAGAACCAGTATTGATCTTAGTACTGATATGAAAGGATTATACTCGGCCCATTCCATCCCAGGGAGCCGGGCCCTCCCTGCAGGGACAGCCAGTGTGGGACACTGTGACTTCGGGAGGAAGGGAAGGGCTCAGGGCTCCGGCACTGAAGCAAGAAGTTCTCAGGATCCCAGCCATCAAGGGAGAGAGAAACTCCCCAGAAAACTTTCTAATTTATACTGAGTGTGCCATTCACGGTGTGAAATAACCCTGGTGGCAGCTTGGGTCGAGTGCCCGGCTCTCGCTTCTCCTCATCCTCACACCTGGAGAGCTGGAAAACACCGAGACCTTGAATCCCACACACAACAGCTGGCTGTAAAGTAAATATTTTCACAAAGTCGGACACTGGAGTCTTCTAAAAGTGCAGTTTTCCCAAGCATTCGAGGAGATATTAGTCCTGGGTCGTTCAACCCAGGAATTTTCCTCTTTCCCCTTCCATCCCAGCACTATGGTGCCATGGCCTGGGTTGCTGAGCTCCGCGCCTCCCTCCACCTTCTGCCTCTCCTGCCTTTTCAGAGCCACAATTCCTCGGAGCGAGGAGGCTCTTGCTCTGTCTCCAAAGAGTCCTTGGCACAGGGGAGGAGGGAGGAGGCATCAAGTAGGAACTTGATCATTTCACATCTGTTATCACCACTAAATGGTGGAAACTTGCATTTAGCACCTACTTATTGTCAGGGTTGTTTTTCTGACCTCATGATGATTAGGTAAGCGAAACAAAAAAGACAAAAAGGAAGGAAAAGTAGAATAAGCAGAGAATGGTTAAAGTAAACCTACCTTAAAATTTAAGCAACGAGGGGAGAGGCTGCGCTTTAGCGACTTGAGCGCTGGGAATCCACACCCGGCTCTTCTACAAACTGGGTTTACTGGAAAGTTATTAGAGCCCCTGAGTCCCAGAGAGGGAAACTCCTTGCTATTTCGACAGCCTTTGGTACCGTCGGGCTGTCTCCCGCAAACGTGCCCGCCGACAGGCGTGGTGCTGCCCAACACAAGTGGCTTGGACATGGGTAATTCCTCAAAATCCCTTGCGTTAAGCGTTGAGAGTCCAAGATCTTAATTCTTGGCCTTTTTAGATGATATCTCAGTTGTAAAAGGAATTGTGAATGATTCTTTTCCGCCCTTGTGGGTTAAATAGTAGGTAACTACGTGCTTCCCTGGAAATACTGAGTTAATTCAGAGTTTCTTTGAGAGCGCTGGGCTTCGCACCCGGGCTGCACGACGCTCCTCTATCAAACCAAGTGCAGACAGAGACTCCGGATCTGCAGAGGACCTCGCTCTGATAAACCTTCCTGAATGCAATGCTTGTAATTTCATGTTCTATTGAGAAAACCTGTCTGAGTTTCCCCGTTTTCGCCCCTCTCCCAGGTATATGAAGTACCTCTATGCCTACGAATGCGAGAAGAAATCCCTCAGTTCTCCTGCCGAGCTCCAGGCCGCCATCGATGGCAACAGACGGGAGGGCAGGCGGCCCAGCTACAGCTCCTCCTTGTTCAGCTACTCGCCCACCACCACGGGACCTCCTTCCCTCCTCTCTCCCCCGAAGATCCGCTTCCCCATCATCGGGGTGGCCCCGGGCAGTGGGACCAGCAACCCTCGGGTGTCTCCAGCAGCAGCGGTCAGAAAAGGTGCGTGGGGGTCGCTGGGTTAAGAGGAACAGGCACCGAAACGCAATTCTTTATCCATTTTCTTCACCCAGACTAGTTGGGATTTGAGAGTGGCGGGACTTGGGTGGCTCCAGGGTTTGTAGAATATTCCACCAGCGGTTTAAACCTTTACGTGCTACTGGGGGGAGTCCAGCGGAGGCTACGAGGATGATGAGGGAGTGGAGCATCTCTCTGCTGAGGAAAGGCTGAGGGACCTGGGGCTGTTCATCTGGAGAAGAGCAAAAAGAGGGGATCTCATCAATGCTGAGCAATATCTAAAGGGTGGGTAGCAAGGGGATGGGGTCAGACTCTTCTCAGTGGTGCCCGGGGACAGGACAAGGGGCAACAGGCACAAGCTTGAACATAGGAAGTTCTGTCTAAACATGAGGAGGAACTTCTTTCCTGTGAGGATGGCAGAGCCCTGGAAGAGGCTGCCCAGGGAGGTGGTGGAGTCTCATTCTCTGGAGACATTCAAACCCCACCTGGACACGTTCCTGTGCAACCTGCTCTGGGTGGCCCTGCTCTGGCAGGGGGTTGGAGGAGATATCTCCAGAGGTCCCTTCCAACCCCATATCATTCTGGGATTCTGTGCTCAGAAGGGCTGTGGGAGGGATTAAGCGACTCTTTTCTGTTCCAGGTGACGGTGTGCCCTTGACTGTGTCTATGCCAAACCGTATCGCCGTGCCAGTGACCTTGGCTAGCCAACAGGCAACTGTGGCAGCAAGAACGGCCACCCTGGAGCAGCTGAGGGAGAGACTGGAGTCGGGAGAGCCTCCGGAGAAGAAGGTCTCACGGATGACGGAGGAGGAGCAGCGGCTTGTCCAGCAGGCTCTTCAGCGCAACCTCTTCAGCGTGGCGCGGCAGATCCCCATGAAGATCAAAATCAACGGCAAGGGTGAGCAGCCGTTGGTGAAATTGCTTCTGGCCCCATACCTGCCCCCTTGGGAGGGTATATAAGCCCCTTGTTAGATTTTTCAGCTCCCAGAACAAGGTTTATCCTGCGGTTCTATGGTCAATACGATGATTTTGAGGGGGGGAAGCCCATCACCGTGGTCTCAGCTTTCCCCTGCCCCGCTCTCATCTGAGCCTCACGCCAGCGTTGTGCCGCAGGGAATGATTTTCCTGTCCTTTCCTGACCAGGAAACCTTTTAATTGATCCTGGAGGCTTTTTCCGTAGGGATAGCAGCCTGCAGGAGAGAGAGAGAGCCCAGCTTTTAGGAATCCAGGTGCGCTGAGGAGGCCACAAAGACCTGTGTTATCCGCACGGAGGGGGTGGGCTGATGCCTCCCAGGGCTTTTAAGGGAGCGAGGTGATTTTTGCCACCATCTGCCACGAAGCCTCCAGGCGCAGAACTCCTGGCACGGCTGGGTGAGAAGGTCACGAATAAGCAGCATTCACGGCCTGAAACGCTTTATAAAAGGGGAGTCACCCCCCTTTAAAGGTGGCGTCGTTACACAGAGGCTTCAAAAGCTGATGAAGTCAGAACTTCACCTGTCCGGGGAGGGGGGGGGGTTGCGCTTCACCGGACGGCAACGAAAAAAATTCAGTCCCACCAGCTGCTTCCTCCAAACCTTTTGATCTGTTAAAATTAAAGGTCTTGGAGCCCCGATGGATTGTCCGTTGGGGTGGAGCGGCAAGGCCAGGCAGGTTGGGTGGGAGAAAGGGGAGGGGTTGTTCTTGAGGCCTCGGCTAGAAACGCCAGGAAATGCTTTATTGAGGTGTTTTGCCAGAAATATAGCTGGGAAAAGGGTCGAAGCAGGTTCCCCTTTGAAGCAGGAGCAGCTTGTGGTGGAGTTTTGATAGTGGTTGGGATTTGGGATCAGAGTTCCAAACGGCTGTGCATCCACCTAAGTTTCACATTGATATAAAAAAAAACCCAGAACCAAACCCAAAAATAGTGAGTAAAAGGGAATACAAATTTTATCAAGTAACATTCATTCCCTCCCATCTTTATTTTTTTTTTTTTTTCCTCTCCCCGCTGAACTTCCTAAATCAAAAGCCAGGAACAATTTGAGTCTCTCGATACTATTCCCACCTTTCTTACCTGACCCGGGGGCAAGTCTGTCCTGTCTTTCGTGCCTTTATTTTCCCACCTGCAAAATAGAAATAATATTGTGCTTTGTATAAGCTTATCGTGGCTTGATAGGAATATTTTGGTTAAATGTTAACGACGTCCTTAGCGTTCTTTAGAGGGAGAGTGGCCTCGCTGTCCCGGCAGACTCGAAAGGAGCTGAAACCCCCCCCCAGTTTTCCGTGCGGTGTCAGAGCCAGGGCAGACTGTCTGCAATAATCACTCTCTGTTTTAATAGCCCAGTGGCCCAAAACCAACACGGGGTGGGGCTGGGAACGGCGATAGGGCTGTGAAAACTCAGAGCCCCACGTTGCTGAGCCCAGAGAAGGCGTCCTCTGGCCCGGAGCTTGATGTTCAGCTCCCCCTTTAAATATCAGCACAAATTGATCTCCTTCTCTGCATTGACCCTTCCAGAGCTGCCCCTCACGGCTTGGAAAGGAGTCTCCAGGCTGAGGAAATGGGGGGAAAAAGCAGATTTTACATACTCTGTAGGCTCAGCCAAGGATATTATTGCTCCTGGGTTGGAATCCTCGGTTCTGTGTCCCCTCCCTCCAGTGGCCACCGGAGCTGCTGCAGCCTGAGCCCAGCACGCGGAGTCCCACCAGCTCCCTGAGAAGCTGCCACCCCTCAGACCAGAGGACTCTGGTTTCCTGGCACCGTTTTCTTCAGAGGGGAGGTTAATTTGCCCCCCTCCCTCTGCCCCAAAGCTCTAGGAGAGATTCTCAAACGCCAGTGGGCTCCCAACCCACCCTCCGTTCACACCCCTGCACTGGATTAAATGGCTTGGAAGTGTTCATATCACAAGGTTAAAACACGAAGAGCTTGCCCGGGACAGTTTGGCTTCGATTCTTTAAAGGTGTCAATTACAAAATTAGGAACAATTTTGTCCCATCAGCTCTTCTCCTTATTATGTCCTTTGTCTTGAGCAATCCCCCAGAACAACACCAACCCATGAGCGAAGCACTTAAAAGGATTACTTTGCTTCACGTTGAAAACCAACAACCTTTCCAATTCTAAGAGCATCTCGTGTACCTTAGGAGACAATATGATTAATGGGGTTTGGTAGCCTCTGGTTCTAATTTTTCAACTTGAAAGTGCATTTCCAGGCCATATGTAGAGCACTTTCTCCACCGTTAGGACTTTTAAAAGCATCTCAGATTAGGCACTCAGAAATTAAAACATCCAAAGTAATTACTCATTGCAAAAACGTTTTATAGATACATATGCACCATACAATGTATTACGTATTTAAACATCTTCCGTCGGCCCAAATTAATCATTTTGGATTGACAAAACAGGATTAAATTTTATCGGGGTGGTCTAGTACATGGGGACTAGCATCACAGCCTGTGTTACCATTATGTGCATCTTTTAACAGTTTCAGAGTGATTAAGTAGTTATTTTTTTTAACATTCTGTAGAGGGCCTAAAAGACTATTTTTCGGAAGCGCAAAGGCACAGTGTATTAGAACTCATTACCGCTAGATCCACCTTGTTCATTCACAAAGGAATGAGCCTTTGACTGCTGGTTGATGATATCAATATTGGAAAAAAAAAAAAAAAAAAGGGGGTGGGGGAAAATATAAATAAATCAAGCTTTGGTCTAAGTCTTCGGAGTTATATAGCTGCCAAACTCTCCATTAATTTCTTAACCCAAGCGCTCAAACAACTTTGTAGGCTTAAAATCAGCCTGGAAGTGGCCGTGGTGGGGGGGATCCCTCACCAAAGGAGGGTCCGCCCACGCCTCCCATCAGGGAACAGGGGCGTTATTCTCTAACTCTGCCTCTCTCCTTTCTTGAAAGAAGACAAACCGGACGCGGCGGCGGCGGCGGCACTGAATTTGTCACCCAACGGCATCGGGAGCATTAACATGTCGGTGGAGATCAACGGCACCATTTACGCCGGTGAGAAAGACCCGCTGCTCGGGGGTGGGTGGTGGCAAGGGGCACCCAGGGGGGGCTGGGTTTTGCCAAAGCAGGGCGCACACAACCCCTCCGGCCTGGAAAGCTCGAGAGAAAACGATTCCTCTTCTATTTTTTTCTAGTCCTAGCGGTCAAGGTGAACATCCTTTCCTTCTGGTGGTGGTGTTTGTTAATGTTTTGAAAAATCTAAGGGTCCCCCCCGCATCCTGGGCTGCACCCCAAGCAGGGTGAGGGGGGGATTCAGCCCCCACCCAGTGCTGCCTCCAGCTCTGGGGCCACCAATAGCAGAAGGATATGGAGCTGTTGGAGCGGGGCCAGAGGAGGCCCTGGAGATGCTGGGAGGGCTGGAGCCCCTCTGCTGGGAGGGGGAGCTGAGAGAGTTGGGGGGGTTCAGCCTGGAGAAGAGAAGGCTCCGGAGAGACCTTGGAGCCCCTTCCAGTCCCTCAAGGGGCTCCAGGAGATATGGGGAGGGACTCTGGATGAGGGAGGGGAGCCATAGGAGGAGGGGGAAGAGTTTGACAATGAAAGAGGGGAAATTGAGATGAGATATTAGGGAGGATTTTCTCCTTATGAGGGTGGTGAGAGCCTGGCCCAGGTTGCCCTGAGAAGCTGTGGCTGCCCCATCCCTGGAGGGGTTCAAGGCCAGGTTGGAGGGGGCTTGGAGCAACCTGGTCTGGTAGGAAGTGTCCCTGCCCAGGGCAGGAGGGTTGGAACTTGATGATCTTTAAGGTCCCTTCCAACCCAAACCATTCTGTGATTCTATGAAAAGAATTCTCTGCTCCAAAGGTGCTGAAGCCGTTTGGGATCTTTTATAAGCGAAACATACCTGAGACAGAGGCTGCTGGAACGAGTCCCAGGGGGTTCCTTATGTCCTGGTTGTCATTGACCCCCTCTGATCTGTCTCCAAGCCTCTTCGTCTTGCACCGAGCCCCTTCCTGTTGGGCTGAGGTCTTTGGAGTTGGACAAACTGCTCTTTGCTGTGTCCTCCTCAGCTGTGCCACCTTGTCGTCCCTGTGACCCTTCTCTGTCCCTCTCTCTCTACCCTGCAGGAGTGCTCTTCGCCCAGAAACCGGTTGTCCACCTCATCGCAGGCTCCAGCACCCAGAGCTCCTGCAGCAGCAGCAGCAGCAGCGGCGGCAGCTCCCACTGCTCTCCCAGCCCTACCTCATCCCGGGGAACCCCCAGCGCAGAGCCCTCCACCAGCTGGTCCCTCTGATGGGCGGCCGAGCCCGCTCTCTCTCACACTGGGCCACCCCCCTGGCAACTCATCCTCTCTGCTCTGGGCAGGGAGCCGGCCCGGGAAGGAGTCGCACAGATTTACCTCATCTCAAGGAACCTGCTTTTGCGGTTGGCCAACGGCAAGACGATGATGAAGATGATGATGATGAAAGCTTTCCATGCCAGCGAGTTTTTTTGGTTTTTTCTTCATCGTCTTGTTTGTCCAGCCTTTTTCTTTGTTCTCCCTTTTCTTCCTCCCTTTTGCTTTTTCGTTTTCTTCCTCCTCCTCCTCCCAGGGTTTGCTGTGTTCCTCGTGGAGGGGAGGAAGGCGGGAGGGGGGGATCACGCCTGGCGTTTTTCAATCAGGGATCGTCTCTGGGATGGAGATGGTTGAGACGTCACCAAGGCAGGTGGAAGGAGCTGGAGTTGGGGCAGGGAAGAGCAAAGGGGGCTTTTTCTCCTCAAACCAGTAGCCACAAGGGCTCTTTCCAGTAAACAGCTCCGTGTATTGACAATCCTCAGAGCCTTGTGCCTGGTTCTCCCGTGGCTCCTGCGGCTGCAGAGCGGGCAAGCTCCCTCTTCAGGGCTCTGTCCTGGGCCGGTGTTGGTATCTCCTCCCCTCGAACACCCCCTCTTGGTTTTTGAGCCTCCTTCCTCCCTCTCTGAGGTCTTGGCAAGAGGGGAAGGGCTTTCTCACTGCTCCATTTGACCCATAAAAAAACTCTCCATCAGCTGCTTCCTCCTCCTCCTGGCTGGTCCCGGCCCTACTGTTGCCTTCTTCAGGCTTTCAGCCACGTTCTGAACGCCCTTGACCTTGTCTCTCTCCCCTTCAGGAACTCATCCCGCTGAGGTTCACCCTGTGCCAGCCCGGGCTCCTTTGGCTTTGCTGGTTTGATCCCCTCACTCCCCTCGACACAAAAGGGCTGTCACTGAGGTTGATCCGGGTTTCCTGGAGCAACTTCCTTCTCGGAAGGTGTCTCTCAGTAGCCCCTTTGGAAGGTCTCCACATCCTTGCGCTGAGAAAGCAGGAGGCGATAAGTGAACTCCCATCGAGTGGGGACGTGGGGTGCAGGGGGGGTGTCCCCCTTAATGTTGTGGGAGCGTCTTTTGGTCTCTGGACGAGTCCACGGACACCCCATCCCCTTCAAATTGTCCTTTGAGCGAAAAGCAAGTGAGGAGTTGAGTTGAGTTGGGTTGGGTTGAGTTGAGTTGAGTTGAGTCAAGTGGGGAGTTGAGTCGAGCGAGACCTTTATCTCTCCCGGGTGGAAGCAGAGAAAGGGAAACGGAGCCCTTCCTCGCTCTTTCCCCACCAACCTCCAGGTGACCCTCCGTGGCTCTTGGTGACCCCCCAGCTCCGCTCAGGTGGCCGCCTCCTCCTGTCCCCTCGCCTCCCGCTGGCCTTTCCCTTGGGAGATCAGGTCCCAGCGCCATTCCTCCTGCCCTGGTGACGTCCTTCCCATCCTCCAGGCCCAAGTCAGGGGTTTTTATTTTTTTTGAGCAGATGAAATACCTCAGATACGTACTTGTTGTTGGGGTTGGTTTTTTTTTTTTGTTTTTTTTGTTTTGGGTTGGTTTGGTTTTTTTTGTTTTTTTTTTTTAACCTCTTCNACCTCTTCAGGAAGTATTGGCATATCTTATGGCTTGTTTTTTTTTTTTTATATGTGGTTTTGCTGACATTGTGTTTATTATTATTTTTTTTTTAATTATTATTATTATTTTTAATTGTATCACCAAAGACAGAGCTGAGCAAAGCGGCGGTGGCTCCCCCATCCCTTAGGCTAGTGGGTGACAAGCCGAGCAGCATCGTCCCAGGACATGTGTGTGACACAGGAGTGCAGGCAGAGACGGGAAGAGGGGGCAGGAACAGCTGCTGACTTAGAAGATCCTTCATTTTGGACACGAGGGTGGCTCCAAAGTTCCCGAGATCCAGGTGACAGTGCCACTTAGACGACAGGTTAGCCAGGCTTCTCCCAGAAACGGTGGTTTCTGGCAGCTGAAAGCCCGGCTTGGTCTGGTGGTGCTGTCCCCAGCCACCTCCTCCGCTCTGCTGGGACTTCATTAGCCCGGACACAGCTAATTCTGGCTAATTATGCCTAGTTCTGGCTACTCTACAAGCCACACTGAGGGGGGTCCTTTGTCAGAGGCACCAAAATAAGAAGTTACTCCAGTGACCCCCTGAGCCAGCCAGATACCATCTAAGTGGAAGTTGTATCTCCAGAGGTTCAGCCTCTCCTCAAAAGTAGTGTCCTGGTGCGTGGTGGGTGGGTGACACCACCAGTATGAGAAGAGAACGTCATCTTTATCTGCTCCTGCAGGTCGTTGGAGCAGTTGGGAGCCCATAGGACCTGGGGGACTCAAGGTGCTGTCGCCGTTAGAGGCTGTTCCTCCTCTGGCTCTGAGCATCTGTAGCCTCTCCTGGTGCTCTGGGAGACCCTCCCTGTCCAGGGGAGATGCCTTCTGGTGAGCCGTGGCAGGGTCCCCCTGCTCCCAGCACATCCTGCTGGTATTTTATATTACTGGAAAGAGCAGGGCTTTAGAAACCCACCTGGAAAAGCCCCGTCAGCAGCTCGAGGGTTGGGTTTAAAAAGGTTAGATGGAAACCGAAATTAATAACCCTTCTTTGGAAGCTCTCAAATGTCAGGTTCTCATCAGAGTGTTGATCCCTCTGCTGCTGCTCCGTCCCCGAGAGCCGGGTCAACCTCGTCATGGGGGTCTGTGCCCTCCATAGGTGATTTGACAGGTTGGAGCTGGAGTTATCCCAGGGGAGAGCCTGGTGGGAAGCGGGGTGAGGAAGGACTCACACGTCTCCTGGGTGGATGCTGCTCGGCCACAGCCCGTCTTGGGACACTCTGGGCTTGGAGCCAGGACCTCGGGGAAGCCGCTCCTCGGCTGCGGTGCCTTTGCTCGGCAGATCCCACAGGTCTCCGCCGCCTCGGAGAGGGTTTTCCAGACTCTGGGAGGGGGGGGGGGTGTTTTATCCCTTTTTTTTTTATTTTCTTCTGGTCTTTTTTTTTTTTTCCTGTTTAATTTGGGGTGGGTTTTGGGGGGCTCTTTCCTCCGCGCGGGGACTGTTTTGCTTTTTCCTTCTGCTTTCTTCTCTGGTCCTGGGGCTGGGCGGGGGGGAAGCAGAGGGTTAGTAATGGGGTGGTTTGGCTTCTGTATCACACGCTAAGGTTGTGTTTTCTTGCACAGAACGGCACTCGAATCACTGAACTGCTCCAACAAGCTCGGACACTACCAGAGTATTAATGTTTTTATAAGCTTGACACAACGTAAGACTGGAAACAGAGACAGGGACTTAACCAGATTTCCTTTTGTATCCGATTCAGGGAAAAGAATCAAGTCGGGATGCGTATAACAGATACCTCAGTTTAAAAAAAAAAAAA
>QJSC01014193.1:957569-989132 GCA_003697955.1 Calidris pygmaea
AAAAACCCACCAAAAAAAACCCAAAAAATACAAAAAAAAAAATTAAAAAATAATAAATTTAAAAAAAATAAATAAAAAATTCAAGCTCCCCCCACCCCACCACCACCTCGCTTCCCTGCAGCCTCCGTCCTCCTGCTTCAGGGGTGGAAATTCCCAGCTGGGTTCCATGGCTAAAACAAAAAAGCCCCCAAAATCTGCTCCATCTTCTTCCAGCAGATCCCGGTTTCTGGGAAGGCACAAAGGGTTTTGAGCTGGGAAGGGGAAAGGTGTGAAGGGGGAAAGAGGTTTGAGGGGAGGAGGGGGAAGCCCCACGCGGCTCCCAAAGTGACCGTGCCGGCATCGCGCCGAGCCCTTCTGGCAGCTGCGTGTGCTCCCAACGACGGCTTCAGATCTCGGATGTTCTCACCAAACAGCTGCAGCAGCCTCGCTACTCGTTTTCTTACCTATTTAAAAAAAAAAGGAAAAAAAAAAAAAAAAAGAAAGAAAATAAATGAATCAAAAAATAATTAAAAAAAAAAAAAGCATTGTGCTAGCCTAGGCGGTGGATAAATACCTCAACGTCTCCTTCCAACAAGTGTCTGTATATGTTGTTGTTGGGTTGGTTTTTGGTTTTGTTTTTGGTTTTGTTTTGTTTTATTTTTTTCTATCTTACACGTTATCTGAATGTTTATATTCCAATAAACTTCTACCTCTTCACGTGGTGACCCCCCCCCAGCCTCCTTTGTGGCCACGCCAGTTCTGCTTAATTGCCCAATTAAAAGATTTCCCGGCCCCTTTCTTCGCTGGGGCCCGGGTGAGCTCTTGCGGGGCTCGAGTCTCCCGGTTTGTCCCTTTCTGGGGAGAACTGGGGCTGTTGTGACACGGTTTTGGCCCCTCTGGGTGGGTTGCCGAGGACTCTCGGTGGTTTGTCCCCCGTCCCCTACCCAGGGCAGTCCCTCCGGTGTCACCTTCTCCCTGCAGAAGGGACGTCTAAGGCTTCCCCAGGCTCTGGGTGTTGACACAGCGCCTGACGTTATTTTTCCAGTCATTCAACCAGTTAGGCAGCAGGAGAGGAACTGGTTTCCAGCCCTTTTCATACCGGCGTTTCCGATGCCGGCGTTTGTTTTGGCCGGTGGCCTGTCCCAGGGTGCTGGGATGGAGCCCGGTGACCTCCCCCGTCCCCCCAAACTGCCCTGTCCCCCCCGCAAACTGCCCCGTCCCCACCATCCCCGCGGCTGGGATGCTGTTGGGAGCTCTCCGAGCATCCCCGCTGCTCCCCGGGGGGAAGATGGACCAGCCTCTGCCGCCCGCTGGGTGCCGAGGACCTTCTCCTGATGGCCCCAAAGCTGACGTGAGCAGGGAGATGCCCAGGACCTGCTCGTTCCCCTTCTTTCCACAACTCCCCGAGCTCGTGCCACGGGGATGTGGCTGGTGGCCATCGCCGGAGGGTGGGGGGACACGACAAAATTCAGCTCCCGGCCAAATTTCTCCACCATCTTCTCCCTGTGCAAGAAGAGCCGTCGCTGTGTTCCACGACCACCCCCCTGCCGCCCCGAGGATCCCTGTTATCGGAGGAGAACGGGCTGGTGGAGCCTCTCACCTCCCCTGGGCTCCTGTCCCAGCCTATCCAGAGCTTTCCCCCTCCCCAGAGTGTTTCCACCCCCCTGTTGGCTTGGGTTTTTCCCAGCTCCCACTTTTTCCCAGCCGAGGCAGCTCAAGGACTCACCTCCTTTCACCTTAAAAGATGCCCGAAGAAGGTAAGGTGGGTTTTGGTAATGGAGGGGGGTGGGGAGCAACCCCCCCCCCCTTGGTGTTTGCCCCGGGGGGGGCGGGGGGGGTGTGTGTTATCCGGGGGCATCCTTAAAATCAGAGATGGGAAGATTCAGAGACCTGGTTTCAGGTTGGGGTGGGGGGGGAGCTCCGTGGTGGTGACCACCCTGACCTCACCGCCGAGGGCTGGGACACCCCTCCCAGCCTCCAGCCCCACCAAAAGGGATGCCATCCCTTCCCCCCCCCAGCTCCCTCCCCAGCCCTACAAACCACCATGGGTCCCTGTGCCCGGGGGGTGGGGGGGGACACACAGCCCCCCCAGCCCTCCCAACTCGCCTCCCCAACCATCGGGAAGCCCTTCTTTGGGCTGGGATCTACTCCTCGGGGTGAGTTCCCACCCCAGCCCCCGTCCCTCCGTCCCCGCCACCCCCCCCCCCAAAAAAACGCCACCCCCGTTCACCGCTCAGCCCGACCCGGCGCAAATAACAAATAACAAAGGGCGAAAGGGAGCCCGGCGCAGATTAAACCCTCTGGGGCAGGAAAGCCCAGCCCCACGGTGGGAGACCTCAATTTCTCTTCGATTTTCCTTCCCCAAAAATCAAGATTCCTTGGTCCAGAGCCTGTTCTCCGCAATCCCTCGCTGCTGGGGGGGGGGACACGAAGCTGGCTCCGGGGAGGGCGATATTTTCCTCGCCGCTTGTCGCCCACCTCCGAAACCCAAGTTTCCTACAAAAATTCAGCCCTGAGGGCCGGGAATTTGGTTGCTTCCCTGCTCCTTAAACGCCCAACGTCCCCCTCCTCAGCTGCCGGGGGAGACCCAGACCCCACGGGCACCCCCCCGGTAGGGGGTAAAGCCCAGCTCATCGCCCGCAGGACACCGGTCCCCCAGGCAACCCCTCGGGGAGGAGGTCCCCCCTCTTTTTTGGGTGTATAGAATACCTCGAGGGGGGGTGCTGCCGCTTTGAATCCTGCTGGGACACCCTCCCCCCCCTTGGAAGGTGCCCCCCTGCTGGTTCCGTGCCCACCAATGGTCGGCCGGGCACTGCCTGCGTCAGCGGGGGCTGATAAAAGCCACATTTTTCCACAGCCCTTATCGTCCCCCGGGGTGAGGGCGGGTTTGTTTTAGCCCGACCGAGGTTCCCAGCCTCCCAGAACCTCCACCTGGGGGCTCCTCCTCTCTCACCTCCTGCCTTTGGGGTGCTCCAGTCCAATCCCACCAGGGTGAAGATGACAAGGTGGGCACCCGGGTCATAGAAACATTCAGGTTGGAAAAGACCCTTGGGATCGTCAAGTCCAACCATCAACCCTACTCTACAAAGTTCTCCCCTACACCGTATCCCCCAACACCACATCTAAATGACTCTTAAACACATCCAGGGATGGTGACTCAACCCCCTCCCTGGGCAGCCTCCTCCAGTGTCTGACCACTCTTTCTGTGAAGAATTGTTTCTTAATGTTCAGTCTAAACCTACCCTGTTGTAGCTTGAAGCCATTCCCTCTTGTTCTATCGTTAATTACCTGTGAGAAGAGACCAGCCCCAACCTCTCTACAGTGTCCTTTCAAGCAGTTGTAGAGAGTGATGAGGTCTCCCCTCAGCCTCCTCTTCCTCAAACTAAACAGTCCCAGCTCCTTCAATTGCCCTTCATACAATTTGTTCTCCAGGCCCTTCACCAGCTTCGTTGCCCTCCTCTGCCCCCTCTCCAGCACCTCCAGATCTCTCTTGGATTGAGGTGCCCAAAACTGGACACAACACTCCAGGTGTGGCCTCCCCAGTGCTGAGTACAGGGGGGGCGATCACCTCCCTGCTTCTGCTGGTCGCACTATTTCTAATACAGGGTCAGTCTTGCTCTTCTCCGTGGCTCCGTCACCCATCTGCCGTGCTAACAGTGCCCGTCTCTTTCTCTCCAGCGCATCTGCAGGTCTTCCTCGGTGTGGGGCTGGCCCTGCCCTTCTTCCTCATCATCCTCCTGGGATGCGCCGTGTGCTGGTGGCACCGCCGGCACCCCGGCCCTCCCCTGGGCTGGAAGCAGGCGATGGTGGGGCTGGGACCCTCCCTGCCCACCGGGACGGTGCCGGTGCCCATCCAGCGGCACTACGAGGAGGTGGCAGGAGAGGTGCTGGGTCCCCCGGCATCACCAGCATCTCATGGGGGTTTGCTCCACAGCAGAGCCTCCTTGCCCAGCCTCCCCTTCTCCCCAAAGACGGCGGGAGCCTGGCAGCGCCGCTACACCATCTCCGGTGCCACCCTCCTCTGCGACAAGGAAGACCCACCAGACCACCCCATCCCGGGACCTCCCACCCCGCTGCCCTCCATCCCCATCCCCAAGGAGCGTCCCCACCTCCACTGCGACTTGTCCTACTCGCCGGCCGAGGCCACGCTCACCGTGATGGTCCTTGGCCTCTCCCACTTGCCCAAGGGACTGCGGGGTGGCCGGGGCTCCTACGTCAAGGTGTACCTTCTGCCTTCTCCTGTACCTTCTGTACCAATCCCGGCGTCCCGGCGCGTGTCACTGCAGCGCGGTGGCCTCCACCCTGCCCGCCGGGAACCGTGCCGGTTCGGCCGGTACAGCCTGGAGGAGCTGAGAAGCTTCACCCTGCGCTTTGCCGTCTACACCAGGTTCGGCGGCCTCAAGGACTCCTTTGTGGGAGAGGTCCTCTTCCCCTGCGCTCAGGCCATCTGGGACCCCCAGGAACCTTCTAGCTACAGCTGGGAGCTGTCGAAGACCAAGACCAAGCTCAGAAAGGTCAGGATGGCAGAGGTCTCCAACGAGAGGGGGGCTGTCCTCACATTTTGGCAGAGGTCCGCTTGGTCTCAGAGCCCTAAAACTCCACAGCGAGAACCAGAGCCACCTCCCCAAGGTGGGAGAGCAGCAAGAGGGACTAGAGGTGCTGAGACAGCAGTCCCCCCCGGTCCCCGTGGTGTCCTCTCTTCTGGTGCATGGGCTGCCCCACAATTAATATCCATCAACCGTAATGACTGGCAGCATCTCTGCTCGGGGGCTTTGCTGAAGGTGGGGTTTCTGGGGGTGGAAGGGTTAAAGGCAGAGCTGCCACCATCCTTATGGTGATGATGAGCATCAAAGTCACCTTCTTGACTCATTTTCTGCTTGTTCTTGACCCGTAGCGCAAGTGGGGTCCGGGGCTGGATGAGGTCAGAGGAGGTTTGATGGCATCTCCCGCTCTCTCATCCCATTGCAGCGTCTTGGCGCCCACCACGTGAGCCGCGGCGTCCTCTCCTTGCCCCCCAGGTCCCTCGGCCAGCTCTTCCTTCTTCTCCAGTACCAAGCCCTGGCCAGTCGCATCAAGGTGCTGGTCCGCAAGGCGGAAAACCTGGGCCGGCTCTCGTGCATGCTGGGCACGCCAGGTAGGGCACGGGGGCAAGGTCTTGCCCAGGTGGGCACAGGGAACAGGCTTCCCCTCCTTTTTCTCTCAAACTTGTCCTCCCTGAGCAAGACGTAGGACAGCAAGGATCTAGAGATCTCCAATATGGCCCCAAAATGCTCAAAATAGCCCTATTTATGGTTAAAAAAAATAGCACGTGGCTTTGTCCTGCTGGCTGCTGTCACCTCTGGCTCCCTCAGCCCTTGGGATGCAGGTAGGAATGGGAGCTGAGGACTTGGGAGGTGCAACCAAGATGGACAGTGTGTCTCCGTCCTCTCCCCACAGCTTCACAGAACCTCATGGAGATCTTGTAGCGCCCCAGCACCCCAGTTTGGCTGCCCACACCATGAATCTGGCTCGTGAACCTCCCGCCTCCCATCCTGGTGGTGTGTCCGGAGCAGGTCCCTCTCACCAAGGCTCCGTCTCCATTTCCAGGTCACTACGTCATCATCCAGCTTTACCACAACGGCCGTGTCATCGACACCAAGGAGACCAAGTCCGTCACTGGCTACAACCCCGTCTGGAACACGCCATTCCTCTTCAGCCTCCCTGCCGGGGACATCCAGCAGCAAGAGCTGGCCTTGGAGTTCACCATCATGCAGGTGAGCAGAACAAAGGTGACCATGGCCAAGAAGGTGGCCTGGATCCCCCATGCTCAGGAGATGCTCCTGCAACCTGGGGGGGGTCTCAGCCCCCACTTGTGGGAGGGGTACAGGCAAGCCCGGAGGAGCTACTCCTCGCCACCCGCAGGAGGTTGCTCGGGTGGGATTGTTCTTCTGGGAGCAATGGGTGTTTCTAGCTGTGCTTGAAGACCGTCAACCATGTCCCACAGTCCTTCTGCCCCTCTCCCACCACAGGCTCGCATCTACACCCGCAGCTCCCCGCTGGGCCGCGTGCAGGTGGGTCCCCATGCCCCCAAGGCTGGGCTGCTGCACTGGAGGGAGATGTGCAGCCGGGGCCAGCTGGAGTCGGCGCAGTGGCACCACATCCAGCCCAAGGTCCTCGGACCCTGATCTTGCCCACAGCCCACAGGCAGGGCTTGTCTGGGCCTCAGGCACCCACGGGAGCAAGTGAAGGGGGATCTCCGAGCCTTGGAGAGGTGAGGTCTCAGCCTGAATGTCATTGTGGGCTCCACCTCCGGGCCTGGAGATAGGCAGTGGGGCAGTGGTTGGCCAACCCTTCTTCTGAAGGGAGGGGAACAAGCTCATCTGAGATGGCTTCAGCCTTGAGGAGAGGAGAAGAAGAGCCTTTCTCTGCTTCATCCACTGGCCGCCTGCTCGGTGCCTGCACCCAGAGAGAGCCCTGAGAGCCTGAAACCTTGGCTGTGGTAGGAGATGGGTGGGAAGGTCACCCAACTGGGACACCAGCCCTGCAGCCACCATGGTGTTGGTATCTACTGCCTTTTCTAACCCACCACGACCAGCCCACCCTTTCCACCCAGTCCCACGGCAGCCAAGATCCTTCACCAGACCCTTCCACATCCCCACGGGCTGGGATACAGCCCACTTTGCTCCCCCAGGAGAAGATGCACAAGGATTCACTGATATCACCCCAACCCTCCTTGCGCATAAAGGTGGTCAGCGGCGTTTTTAATTAATTGCTGGCCCAAATGAGCGGTTGATAAGTAAATAAAGGCTACGAGCGTGATGGCACCTGTGGGGTAATTGAAGCTCTTTCCTCTCCTGATGCTCTTTGCTTGGCTGTGCCATGAGCCAGCAGCATCCTGTGGTCCAGCTTCAGGAGCAAGAACTGTCCTCCAGAGCGGTGGCCAGGGTGGAAGGGGGTGGACACCTACTTACGGGGCAGGAGGAAGCAAAGCCTCACTCACGTGACCCCCCTGAATGGTGCTAATTACTAAATAATCAGTACTGAGGCCCTTTCTCCATGCAGATTAACTGGATACTGAGTCTCTTCCACCAGCTCCTCGCCCCTTCTGGCCATGACCTGTCTCCAGCCCCAGGGGCAGGTCCCTGTGGGACAAGGGCAGCTCTTAACCCCCTTCAGTGGGAGGAGATTGTCTGCAGAGCCCATGGGGAGAGAAAGAGCATGGGCCACAGTGATGCAGACCATGGCAAGGGTCATCATGGTGAGGAAGGCCATGGCAAGTAGGACTGGGGTGAGGCTGGCCATGGTAAGGAAGGACCAATGGTGAGGAAGGCCAAGGTGAAGATGGCGGTGGAAGGATGGCCGTGGCAAGGAAGGTCACAGTGAGGCTGGCCATGGTGAGGAAGACCATGGAGAGGGTGAGGATGGCCACAGTGACGTAGAAGACAGTGAGGGAAGCCATGGCAAGGCAGACCACGGACAAGAAGGCCATGTTGAGGGTGAGGAAGGCCACGGTGAGGCAGACTGTGGGGAGGAAGGCCACACTGAGGGTGAGAATAGCCATAGTGAGGAAGGCCATGGTGACAAAGGTTGTGGTGAGGATGGTCATGGTGACAATGGCCATAGTGAGGTAGGCCATGGAGAGGAAGGCCATTGACAGGAAGAGCACGGCGAGGCTGACTGTGACAAGGGAGGTCATGTTGAGGGTGAGGAAGACCATGGCAAGGAAGGCCTTGGAGAGGGTGAGGATGGCCATAGTGATGTAGAAGACGGTGAGGGAAGCCATGGCGAGGCCAGATCGCAGGGAAGAAGGCCATGTTGAGGGTGAAGATAGCCATAGTGAGGAAGGCCGTAGAGGGGAANGAGCACGGCGAGGCTGACTGTGACAAGGGAGGTCATGTTGAGGGTGAGGAAGACCATGGCAAGGAAGGCCTTGGAGAGGGTGAGGATGGCCATAGTGATGTAGAAGACGGTGAGGGAAGCCATGGCGAGGCCAGATCGCAGGGAAGAAGGCCATGTTGAGGGTGAAGATAGCCATAGTGAGGAAGGCCGTAGAGGGGAAGGCCATTGACAAGGCGGCCATGGCAAGGCAGACTGCAGGGGGGAAGGTGATGTTGAGGGTGAGGAAGGCCTTGGAGAGGAAGGCCACGGCAAGGCAGACTGTGTGGAGGAAGGCCATGTTGAGGGTGAGGATGGCCACAGTGACTTAGAAGATGGTGTGGAAGGCCATGGTGAGGCAAACTGTGGGGAGGAGGCCCATGTTGAGGATGAGAATAGCCATGACGAGGAAGGCCATGGAGAGGGTGAAGATGGCCACAGTGAGGTAGGAGAAGGTGAGGGGAGCCACGGTGAGGCCAGATCACAGGGAAAAAGGCCATGTTGAGGGTGAGGAAGGCCATGTTGAGGGGGAGGAAGGCCATGGTGAGGCAGACCCCATCTCCCGGCCCCTCTCCCCCCCCCGGCGCGGCAGGGGTTAACGGCGACCTCCCGGGGTCAACGAGAGGCGGCGAGAGCGGCCCGGGGGGGGGGGGGGGGGGGGGGCGGTGCCGCTCTGGCCTCGCGGGGCGGGGCGGGGCGGTGTCGCCGGAAGCGGAAGTGGGAGCGGAGGGAAGGACGGGGGCTGCTGTGGCCGGTGGGGCCGGGATACCGGGCCGCAGCCGCCGAGCTCGGCGCGGAGGGGAACGGAGGGGCGGTGAGCTCAGCGGGGCTAAGCCCCGGGGAGAGCGGAGAAAGGGTTGGGAGGAGGGGGGGGGGATCGGCGGAGAGGGGTGTTGGGGGGGCGGGGGGCAACGGGCCGGGCCTAGGCCTAGATCTAGGCCTGGGCCCGGCCGAAGGACCCCCCCCCGCCCCGGCTGTGGTAGCCCCGGAGGGGATGGCGTCCAGCTGAGGCGCTGCTTTGGCCTCCAGTTCTCCGTTTCGGGTGGTTGGGGAGGGGGGGGGCGGGGAAATAAGCGGTAGCGTTGTTTTGGAGGCGAGGGGTGGCCTCCATTTTAATGGCGGTGGTTCTGCTGGGGGTGGTAGAGGTCTCCTGAGGGGGTGGGCACCGTGGCCGTCGCCACCAGGCTCCCTAACCCGAAGGGTGCTGGCAGAGACCACCCCAAAGGGCGCAAAAGCGCCCTTTGGGGTGGTCTCTGCCAGCACCCTTCGGGTTAGGGAGCCAGTGACGTCCCAAAGGGTGACGATTTTTAAAAGCTGGCAACCTCTCGTCCCCTTCAGATGCATCACTGTAAGAGATACCGGTCCCCGGAGCAGGAGAGCTACCTGGGTCACAGGTGGAAAAGGAAGAGATCTCGGAGCAGAGACTATGAGGGGAGATTGCGATACCCACCCCGCAGGGATCTGGCCAGGAGATCGCGATCGAGAAGGTAAAGAGACAGGGTTTGTTTTATTTTTTTGGGGGGGGGGAGGGGGGAGAGAGGGACAGTTTTTGAATAAATCCTCGTCCTCCGTTCTGATTGTGTCTTAAGAGCGAGCACCCAGCGGCAGCAGCTTTTATTTCCTGGCTGTGGATCAACTTTAAACCCATAAATCCCCAAGATGGAAGGCTTAATGGTGTGGGCCTTCCCTTCTGTCTGTCTCTGTTATCTCACCAGAAAAGTTCTTCCCAAAGCTTTAATACTAAGGAGGGAGAACAGCCTGATCTGGAATCACATTTCCCAGTTCTAATGCCGTGAAGGCATTAAAGTCTTTCCCGACAACGCGCTTCCTTCTGAAATTATTACAAATCAGATTTAAACTAACAGTACTGTTTTTTTTGCCCCCTCGCCTACGCTGTCGGAAAGGATCCGAGAGCGTCACTAACTCATCTTTTCTGCTTTGGCTCCGGGTTTTTACCTTTGATCCTCTCTTTGTTTGGCGTTTCTGCGGGGACAATTAGGTACTGGAAGCGGGGTTGATAAAGCCTCTGATAACAGTGAGGGTTCTGGAACAGAGGGGAGTCGCGGTGACACCGTCGCGGTGTGCGACCCAACTAGGCTGGCTGTCCTCGGTGGTACCAGAGCTCGGTGCAGTTCCACTGGTTGAACTGGGGGCAGGTTGCAGCCAGACGGGAGCTGAGTTCATCTTTAAAATTCCTGAGATGTTCTACAAATGAATTTCTCTTCCCGAGCCTGGCTTTTATTTACTTGGAGGAAGCCGATTGTGAAATAGAGCTGAGGCACACAGTGGGCTTTCCCATTTTTTTATTTTTATTTTTTTTTCCTCTCATGGGTTCTGTAGGAGGGATTTGGATGAAAACAGCCTTTTGCTAGATGAAAACCTTCTTGCCTCCTCAGTCTGGGAGGGTGAGCCTCTCGCGAGTTCGCTGGTCTCTTTTGTGGTTTAGATTGTCATTTCTGACTTGTAACTTCAAAGCACGTGCTGAAGTTTCATAAAGGTGTGTTTGGAGTTGAGTGTTGGAGTCGGAACAGGTTGGAGGGGTTTGTTTTGGGTGGTTTTTTTTTTGGCTTTTGGGTAATTCAGCGGTGACCTAGAGCCGCTGCCGTCTTGGCAGGCAGGTTGAAATTTCAGTCTTGATCCTAGAGGAGATGAAACCCTACAGACATACCCATGGCCCGTTAAGCTGTCAGCGAGGGAGCTAATTGAGGTGCAAACGAGAAAATTTCCTGTTTCCAGGAACAGAAGCTGCTGCAGCGAGGGCTCGGGTGGGTTGGAGAAGCCGTTGCTTTTGCTGTGGGCTGGGGATATTACACCGCAGCGTCCGCTGGGCGCTGCTGGAAAGCCAACGTGCTCTTTTTATTTCTGAGCTGCAATGCCAAAAGCGCGGCTTTTCCCTCGATGACAGTGTGAAACGAGGCTCGTGGAGGAAGCTGTGTCATTAGACCAGCCGTAACGGCCGCGGGGGGAGAAGACAGTCGTGCTTTTTGGGGGGCAGAAGCGGGTCGCTGGTAGGCGCTGCCCTTTTTTGCTGCACGAGGAAGCGCGCGGGGAGCTGCAGAGCAGAACGGCAGCTCCAGCGGACGCTCTCTAATCGAGGAGGGGGCGGGGAGAGCCGCTCTCATCGTTTAACGTGCACTTGTGGTACCTCAAACTGTGCGTGCGCCTCCAGCTGATAAATACTGACGCAGGGGAGCTTTAGCTCGTGTCTTCTGGCCCTTCCCGATGCAGAGATGAGCTTGGCTGAAAGTCTCCCTCACATACGTGCAGCCCTTGAGCGTTGCAAGAGAAACGAGAGCTTAACCTACTGTGGAGACCGATTTTTTTTTCCTCCTGGCCTCTTGCTAATGATCTGTTGTGTGTGTACACTGAAGGCTGGGTGTTCAGGGGACTCCAGTCCCCTCCCTGGGGTGGTGACAAAGGGCCCCGCTGCTGTCTTCAGATCTCATTTGTTTAACGACTAATGAGACCTTCCTTAGGGAGGAGAAACGGTGGCGTGTGGTGGTGGAGGTGGCTCAGATGAGGTTGGCAGCTCAGATCGAGCTCTGAGTGGGTGATTCCAGCCCGCAGCTCCTTGAAACATGGGAGCGTCACGCAATTTTCTCTTGCAAACTCTCTCCTTTTTTCTTCCCTGAGAAACGGGGCCGAGAAGCGGTCAGCCTTTGAGCCGCCGCGGTTTCAAGCTTGCTGTGGTTTCCCTGCCACCGGGGAGCGGGAGCGCTTAAATTCGGCAGGACTCGGCAATTTGTGCTTTTCCAGGCTTATAAACACCTCCTTCTTTGCGCTACAGCCATGACAGGATGCCTTATCACAGGAGATACAGACGGGACAGCGACGCCTACAGATTCGAAGAGCGAAGCCCCTCTTTTGGAGAGGATTATTACTCAACCCGCTCGCGAAACTGGCGGCGATCCCGAGGCCGAGAGCAGCACCGTCCAAAGAAGCATCAGCACCACTGCCGGAAACGCAGGACCAGGTCTTGTAGCAGTGCCTCCTCGGTGAGTAACGTCCAGAACGAGTTGAGGATTGGTCAGGGTTTGTTTCTTTTTTAACCGTTCTTACCTCCTTTTTAGCTGGGAACGCTCTGGGTGAGTACCTCTAATCCCATATTATTTTTTTTTTTGTGTGTGTGTTTGTTTTCATTACGTGGAATGTATAGTCCAAAAAAATATAATAATCTGTGTCTTGTTAAGCAGGAAACGTTTGTAGCTATTGGTTTGTTTTTTTTACACTAGTCCAGCTCTTAATGTAGCTTTAATACCTGAGGAAATTAAGCAGTGTTCTTCAACATCCCGGGGGAGGGGATCAGGCAAAGCTTCAAATGATAGGCTAACGAGGGCGAGCCTTGGCTACTGGCCAGCCTGGCTGCTGGGGATCAGGCACGCTGTGGGTTTTATACCCGGCCAGGGCCTCGCTTCTGCGTCCTGCTGCTTCTCGGGGTGCGTTTGGGGGGAGTGATTTGGAATGCAGCGAGGTTACGGAGCCCTCCCAGGAAGACCTGGATGGGATCAATCAGCCTGGGTCTCCCGAGTCGTTAGCCCTGGGGTTATTAACCCCCATCCCACTGTGCTTAGAAAGAGGCTTCCACCTTCTGAGGTGTCCTCTTTTCCACACGCAAGTGTCCTTAGGCTTCAGCTTCTCTGAAAACTTGCCCGTTTTCCACCCCAAAATGTAGTATTCCTTCCTGAGATGTTTCAAGGATGAACAGTGAATACTGGGCAGCGGGCAGGGAGGCTGATCCCGGGACCGGGAATGCCCTGGAAGTGTTGTGAGGTGTCAGACCAAACGTCCCCGCTTCACTGCAGCTCTCCTGCAAGGAATGCTTCCACCTTTCACACATTCGTTGCTTTTAAATGTTATAACAACTAAAAGACCGAGCCCTGATCCCTGCAGTTTTAGCGGATAGATCTGCATGGCTGGGAACTTCTGATGGTCTGTTGCTTTCCTCCTTTTATTTTCTTGCCAGTCGACTTTTTTTTTTTTTTTTTTTTTTTTTTTTTTTTTTTTTTTTTTTTTTTTTTTTTTTTTTTTTTTAATTTTAGTTTTAGAAAGAGCCAGGGTCAGGATGCAAACGCTCCAGTGCGGTTTGCGCGTGTGCGCAGTGATAACGGCGTGCGGGTTTTGGGCTGGCGTGATCTGAAACCCCTTTGAAGTCTCTTTGACGCTATCTCCGCTGTCCTCTCTACCTTCTCCTCCTTCCTCCACCTTCTGGGGTTTGATTGCAGCTCAGTATTTTGGACTAGCTGGGGGGCAAAGGGCACGGAATAGAAGCCTGATAGAAGCCCAGGCGTGGAAACGTAGAGCTTTGTATTAATTTTTTGGCTGTAGAGCTTGTAACTATTTTTAAGGCTGAATAGAAAAAGACTGGGAATTAGGGCAGCTTGTTTTGTGGACCCTGGGTCCTTTTGGGAATGTTGGGCTGGTTTTCCAGTAGAAGCCAGCAGGAGCAGGGCTGAAGGTGACCTCAGACCTTCAGCGGACGCCTGGAGTGAAACAGTCCCTGGGGGATTAATTTAACTGTCTCGTTCCTAAAGTTCTCCTGGGCTTAAAATTCCATCCGAAGGCCGATGGGCAACACCGGGTCTGTTTTGTCAGCCAGTCCGGGCGTATGGATTTTCGGGTCAGTGGCAGTGGTCGGTTTGGTCAAGAAGGGGCCGGTTGGTAGCCGGGGGCAGGACAGGGCCGTGGGGCAGCCGGGGGTTTAATTAACCAGCGGGCTGCAGAGAGGAAGAATCGCTCCTCTGGCTTCTGCTGGGCAGCTTGGCCAAACCGACAGCTTTTTATACCCTTCCTCACGTTTGCCAGCGCAGAAAATGAACGTCCCCTTCTGGCAAAGCCAGGCTTCTCCCTCCCGCCTCTGGCAGCATCCTCCTGGGAGGATGCTGCTCCTCTTCCTCCTCCTCCTCCTCCTCCTCTGTGGGGCACGGTGGCCCCTGAGCCACCTTAACACCGGAGCTTTCCGGCCGCTGCTTCCCTTCGGAGAAGAGAGGGGTGTTTTCCTGCCTCCAGAGGCCGTAGCTAAATGGGAGAGTTTTCTTTACGTACCTGTAGCTGTTGATTACTTTTCTGTTTTGAAGTTAGTTTTGTGTCTTGACGTGTCCCTTGCAATATCCCTATCGTTATATATGCTGTGTGCCTTATGAAATGGCTGGGATCTGGAAAATCCAACCAACCGGCGCCCCGTCGTCTCTCCAACCTCTTGAATGACAACACAATCCTGCCGCTGGGAACTGCCTGCCCGCTGTGCGCGCTTGGTCGTACGCCGTTTCGGGGGGCGGTGCGTACAGAGAAGCCAACAGAGCAGTAAGCGCAGCAGGAGCGTGGAAGATGACAAGGAAGGCCACCTGGTGTGCAGGATCGGCGATTGGCTCCAAGAGCGATGTACAGCCACCTTTCGTAAAACTTTACCTCTCTACTTTCTATCCCCCTGTTAGACAAGATCTCTCGTCTCGTACTGGAGGGGTCTCTAGTGTTTTATTGCCTATAAATGGACTGACCAGTAAATTGCCTCAGGCAGACAATAGACACTTGAGTCTTAAAAGAGCGTAGCAGCGAGAGACATCTTTATTTATTATTATTTTTTTTATTATTTTTTTATTATTATTATTTGCTTTGACGTTTTATTGCTGTGAAAATTGCAGGACCTCGGCTCTCCCCAGGTCCCTCTGAAGGTCACGTCCCCCTCCTGTTTTCTCTCCTAGACGAAATCGTCGGCAGCCTGGGAGAAGGCACTTTCGGCAAAGTGGTGGAATGCGTGGACCACGCCAGGTGGGTACCTTTCCCTGTGGGTAACTCCTCTGGTCCAGTTCGGATGCTGACGAGCGCGGCGGGATTAACCCTGGACCAAACCGTTGTCACCTTCCGCTTGTCGCTACAGCAGGGTCTGCTTTGCACCTCAGTCCCTCCCCCCAAAATTTGCAGGCTGATGTGTTAAGGGGGGTTTGTTCAGTGGCTGAAGGATCCAGCACAGACTATTCCACTGCAGGGAACTCCAGATGGGCCAGTCCCTGGGATGTGCCCTCTTTTCTGCGGACCGAGGACCTGCCTACGTAGGCTTTTTGTCTGACTCCATCCTTTTTCTCTCTTCCCCCTTACAGAGGCAAATCTCAGGTGGCGCTGAAAATCATAAAAAACGTTGGGAAATACCGTGAAGCAGCCAGGCTGGAAATCAACGTCCTGAAAAAAATCAAAGAGAAGGACAAGGAGAACAAATTGTAAGTTCTTACAAGACTCCTGGGTGGTCGGTAACCGCGTCCTTACAGGCACGGAAAGGTGGGGCTGAGGACTGGAATACCTGCTACTCGGCTCTTACGTGGAGGGGAAAACCTGTCTCGTTCCTTCCGTGTTCTGGAAGGGCGTCTGTCTCTAGTTCTACTGAACGTTGACTTACTTAAAACTCTTAATTGTGTCGAGTCTTAGCGAGGAAAAATGAACTGAAACTTCTCTAACAACCGCCTGCTGCCTCGTCCCGCTCGAATGGGAGACCTGGAGCTAAAGGTGGTTGAGCAAAGTGGGGAAAGGGTGTCTCTGTGGTGCCGCACAGAGGGATGACTCTGCTGCTGAGTCAGCTGGCTCAGAGCTATTGCTCACCAACCACTTCTGAAGCAGCCAGGAAGAGGGAGAACGACTGTTCCGTCCCCGAATGACGGTTAATCCTCCTGTCTCTTCTCTCCGCCCAGCTTGTGCGTCCTGATGTCGGACTGGTTCAACTTCCACGGCCACATGTGCATTGCCTTCGAGCTTCTGGGCAAGAACACTTTCGAGTTCCTGAAGGAGAATAACTTCCAGCCCTACCCTCTCCCTCAGATCCGGCACATGGCCTACCAGCTCTGCCATGCCTTGAGATGTAAGTCACCTGGGGCTGGCCCCGCCGGGTGACGATGGCTCACTGGAAGGGAGCCGAGGGAGGAGGTGTTTGATGGTACGCCTGCTTCGCTGTGTGGTTTTTTTAGACCTATTTTTTTTTTCCTCTCCTCTCTGCCACCGGTGCAGTTTTACACGACAACCAGCTGACTCACACCGACCTCAAGCCAGAAAACATCTTGTTTGTCAACTCGGATTTTGACACTCTCTACAACGAGAAAAAGGTGGGTTTGCGGCCAAAAGAGAAGGGGGTAGATCAGGAACAGCCTGCCTTTACCTCCCCTGCAGAAATCGGATCTTCCCTGTTCCGTCCATGCCCCACAGGGCCTTGAAAAGTCTATTTAGTGGGAATGAAGTAGGATTCAGGCCTCTTGTTTCTCCCGTGTTTTCTAAAAGCCTTGAGGCTGCTTCACTCCATGGAGTGGAGTGTTCGGCAGCTTTCTGAGCCATTCAGGGCTCGGAGCTTCACAGTCATAATCCTTCCAAGGCGGCAGTTGTGGGGTCAGAGGGCTCCTCTCCAAGCCTAACTTAATCCTGAGCTGTTAGAAGCACTGAGGACTTCTCTTTTGCTTGCAGAGCTGCGAGGAGAAATCCATTCGGAACACCAGCATCCGGGTGGCAGACTTCGGAAGCGCCACCTTTGATCACGAGCACCACACCACTATCGTGGCCACCCGGCACTACCGTCCACCAGAAGTGATTCTGGGTGAGCCCCGTCGGGATTTCGGGAGCGTGGGATTGGGGGAGGAGGAAAACGGTGGTCCCATGGATTGCTGTAGGATGGACGAGGACAACCAAGTTGAGGGCACAGCAGTTGTTGGGGGACCAGCTGGTCCATGCTGCACCACCACCCCAGTGGTGCCACAACATCCTTGATGGTCTGGAAGGTGTTGATGGATAAAGGCAGGGCCTCAGTGTGGAGTGCGGAGAGAAACTCGGGAAGGGTTCAGATTGACTCTGGGGGAAGGTGGAGTCATAAATGGAAGCATAAATTGAAACAAAATCATCATCTGGGGGGAGACTTGACGGTCGTCTTGCCCCTGGGAAGCGCAGAGATATCTTCTGAGTCTGGATTGGTGTAATCCCTGCACTTTCCAGAGTAACAATCTGGTGGGGGTTGCTGGGAGCCCGGAGGTAACGGGATTCTCTTTGCAGAGCTGGGCTGGGCGCAGCCGTGCGACGTCTGGAGCACGGGGTGCATTCTGTTCGAGTACTACCGCGGCTTCACGCTCTTCCAGGTACGGTTCTTGAGAAAAGCACGGGGAACCCTCCGAACCCTCCACCTCTAAAAGGGCTCAAATTTAGGTGAGGGGAACGGAAGCGCAGCCCCAGGCGCTAAAAAGGGGAAGCTGAGTTCCAAAGTTGTCTCTCCTTCCCTCGTACAGGTGACAGACCTTTCTGTCGCCGCCGCCGCCGCGTGTGTTCTGAGTTAAGGCGCCGTTTCTCTTTGCCTCCGCAGACCCACGAGAACCGCGAGCATCTTGTCATGATGGAAAAAATCCTCGGGCCGATTCCGTCTCACATGGTCCACAAAACTCGGTAAGGACCTCTTCTGGCTCTCACCTTGATGGATAGAACCACGGGAGATGTGCCGGAAGGTATTTCCCATCAACGATCTTCCTGAACACCCCCTTTTTCTCCAGGAAGCAAAAATATTTCCACAACGGGAACCTGGTGTGGGATGAGAACACGTCCGATGGGCGATACGTCCAAGAGAACTGCAAGCCCCTGCGGGTAGGTGCTGCTGGAGGGGCTGATTTGTGGCGTGGGACCTGTTGCCTTCTCCGGATGAGCACCACGGGGCTTAGGGAGGGGAATTTTCCCTCAATAATCAGCTTTTACAGAGCCCCAAACTCAAGATCTGCATTAAGAGGAGGTTATTGGTGTTGGGAATGGGAGGGAGGGTGGGATACAGCCGCTGCCTCGCTGTATTATCACACAACTCCACCCTTCTCTCCCAGACGTACATGCTGCACGACTCGCTGGAGCACGCACAGCTCTTCGACTTGATGAGGAGGATGTTAGAATTCGACCCTTCCCGCAGGATCACGTTCTCAGAAGCTCTCCTCCATCCCTTTTTCGCTGGCCTCTCCGCCGAGGAAAGGATGCTGTGCGGTCGAGGTGCCAGCAGGGACCTCAGCAGATGACAGCTGGGATTGTGTCCCCCAAAAAAAAGGACGGGCCCGGCCTCCGTAGGGGAGTACCCCCCAACTCCCTCTCTGCTCTCCTCGGAGGGGCTGGGGCACTGCCACAAGGACCCTGGGGAAGAAAAAAACTACATTGGAAAGCACAGATTTGTCTATTTATATGTTGTAAAGTTAAAATAAAAGTGTTTCTTATTGTTTGATACTTCCCTTGTAGGCAAGGTGTAGGGTTCTCTTGCTCCCAGCTTTGCTTTTTTTCCTCCCCCTCCCCGCGAAGGAAGGTGGAAAATTAACTGGAAAAATTAAGCAGGAGGAACCTTGGCTTCACTGAGGGTAAAAAGCAAGGGTGAGGGGAGCGAATAAATAGCTGCACGCAATTAGCACACATGAATACTTGCACTTTTATTTCAGGATATTTCCCCCCCGCCTTCCCCAGCAGCGGCAGGAATTTGTCGTTACAAACATTAGGTGACAAATGGGACTATCGAGCAGTGACACAGTGCAGTGACCTTCACCTCTTAGTAACAAAGGGGTTTTGGGGTAGAAACTATCTCAAACACGGATAAAAAAGTGTCCTGTTCTTTGAATTAACCCTGGAGACGTGGGGGAAAGGGGGAGGAGGAGGGACCCAGACCCCTTTTTGGGTCTGGGAGGGCTCCACACCCACCCCTAAGATGCATTTTATGTGAGGCCAATACAAAGCTTTGTATCCGAGGAAAAGTACCCCCCAAAAAAATCTACTTTTATCTCCAGAAAGTGAGCGGGCTGTAAAGTTTAACTGTGCCAAACACAGCCCCGAGCTGCCTGTTGTGTCCTGAACACGCCTTAGGTGGGGGGGTTGTACCCTCCTCTTGTGCAACGCTGCTCACTTTATTTATTTAGATTATTTTTTTTTAAGTGGTTTTTTTTTTTTTTTGCTTAAACATGGGGAACTGTATTGCTTCCTGGAGCTATCCCTGCAAAAAAAAAACAACCCAAAAACCAACCACCAAACCCTCATCTTGACCTGGTTGGGTGCCCTTCTGGGCACGTAACATCAGCGCAGAGGCAGCCTCAAGGATTTCTCCGCCGTTACCCCTCTTGGTGCCTACAATCTACAATTTAACAGTCGAACCCACGAGAGGGGAGGGGAAAAAAAAACCAAACCTGCAAGCCCGGGTGGAGGAAAACAGGAATGGAAAGAGCAGGTTGTCTTACTGAGCGAGGAGAGGGAAAAAAATAAAGGGGCTAAAGCTAAACACTGCTACAGCAACATCCACCTTTTAACCGGCTGAGGATTAGAGGGAGCTGGAAGAGCCGAAGGAGGAGAAAGGCGGAGGGAAGCCTCGCCACCTGCCTGGTTATTTGAAAACACAAATGCTCTCCCTTCCCAGCACAGCCCAGTGGGACCCACAGCTCCTTCAACGCCACGGCGGTTCAAGCCGGGACATGGCTCGCCCGAGGAAGGGGGCAGGGGACCACCGCGGGGCAGTGACGCCTGCCACAAGCCACCGAGTCCCCCTCTCGTGCCAGCGCTAAGGCCACCGGGCGTAAAGCCCTGGGAGCAGCTCAGGGGGAGCCAGGGGTCCAGACACCGAGGGGGCAAAGTCCTCCCCGTCCTCCTGAGGTAGATACGGCAAAGTGCAGGGGAAAGGACCTCGGGGGGCACCCAGAGCTCACCACCATCCTGTCCTCACGGGCCGGGGTCACTCCTCGTCACTCCAAGCTTCCAGGCGGCATTAATTACTCATCCCTGGAAGTCTCTTCCCTCCTCCTTTGACACGCTTGGCCTTTGTTCTAAGCAAGTGCCTGATCCGTAAATCCTCACCGCTCCCAGCCCACGTGGGACCAGACATTTCCTAAAGCTTGTACCCATTTCGCGGAGTGGCTACCAACCCTGGGTGACCACTTCCACATCTCCCCACGCTTCAGCCGCAGGAGGAACCCAGTTCCCCCGGAGAAAAAGCACCCTTCAAAGCTCTCCCGGCTGCCAGAAGGTGGTCTCTGCAAGGTTCTGGTACCTCCAAGAGCTCCGGGAAAGGCTAAGGTAGCAGAAGAGCAGCAGAGCTTCCAGCAGTGCCCACGCTCGCGGCATGGGGAGCCCTCCCGAGAAATCTGCCTGGTTCCTCCGAAGGAAGAGCTCGTGGCTCCTCCATCACTCAGGGTTCAGCGCTTCCCCGGGTCAGCTGCTGGGAAAGCAAAGCAAAAGCCTTCAGAGAGCAGGCACAGAGCCAGCGTGATGGGTTCCCAAAGCAAAGGAAAGGGAAAGAGAATCTAGGAAAAGGAAAAGAGAACCCAGGAAAAGGAAAAGAGAACCCAGGAAAAGGAAAAGAGAACCCAGCGCTTCCTGGCAGCTCACAGGAAGCGAGCACAGCACAAGAGCAAAGCAGTAATTACAGTTAATTTAGAGAAGAACCGCCTGCAGTGCCCCTCCAGGAGGGCAGCAGCTGCCTCCACACCATCTCCTCGCAGGCAAACAGGACCCAAGTCCTTCCTTGAGCTGGTTCCCAGCAGGTGGGGGCCACGGGGAGACACAAGCCCACCCTTTACGCAGGCTTCGAGCCCAGAGGGACTGAAGGGATCCCGTGAGCCTACTTCCCAACCCGCACGGAGTGTAGGAGGGATACTGGAAGTACTGGGGGGAACTCACCCAAACACACCTCGCACTTTACACCACGCAAGGAACTGGGGTGCCACTGCCTTGCTCCACCAACGCTTTTCCCCTCATTCAACCCCTCGCTGTGCCAGAAAGAAAGAATAAAAAAAAACACCCAAATAACTATCCTGGAAAAGTTCTTTTCCAAAACGCGCCTCTCTCTCCCGCAGACCCGGCCATCACCCATTAAGGGAACAAACCACAACCACTAGAATATGTAAGTAAGGCCCAGTTGAGGACATCGGTGGTCCCAGAACGCGTGTGACCCAAGAGGTTCTGGCCCTTGACACAAAGCTTTCTGAAAAGGGAACGCTCCCCTCAAGGGGCTGGTGGGTGCAGGGAGGAGAGATGGAGCTACGACTGCCTTCGGGAACATAAAACAGGGGGGCTCAAAAAAGAACAACGGAACAAAATCAAAATCCTCCCTCCCGGTACAACCACACCAGAAGGTATTTCTACACAATCAAGGGGTGCTGTTCCCAGCAGGGCACCCTTGCTGGGTCTGTCCGCCCAGAAGGACCGAGAAACACGTCTCAAATCTCCCAAACCACTCATCGACTTGTACTACAGCTCCACGTACACCCCTCATTTAACAGCCCCCCGGCTGGGCCACCGTCACCGGGGGACAGACACCATCTTCCTGCCTGTTCCTTCACACGATGGCACAGGAGAATGAAACAGCTTTGCAGGAACATTCGCTTCCTTCTTTTTTTATGGTTGGTTTTTTTTTTGTTTGTTTGTTTCATTTTAGGATTATTTTTTTTTTTTTGATTGTGTCTTTTTTTCTTTTTTTTTTTTTTTTTTTTTTTTTTTTTTTTTTTTTTTTTTTTTTTTTTTTTTTTTTTTTTTTTTTTTTTTTTTTTTTTTAAATACACAATGGTTCTTCTGGAAGGCAAAACTCTCCAGAACTTCACATCCTTAAGGCGTCACGAGTTTACTAGTCGGGATCCGCCGGGACAGCTTATTTCACAGACCTCCCCCCTTTTTCCTTCTCTTTTCTCTCCCTTCAGAGCTGGAGGGGGCTCTAAGTGGAGTGCAGGGGGATGACGAATTTGCAGCCGAAGGGCGAGTGGTAGTTTATTCCCACTTCTTGAAAGACCTTCTGGGGAATGCCAATGTCACAGAGGTATACCCGCCCGGCCCTCTCGCCCAAGGGCAAGGGCAGGCCCAAGGCCAGCGACCACTTGGCGTCGATGCCCTGCTCCATCTCATTGATGGGAGGGTCTATGCTGAGGACGGGGGCCCGGTTCTGGTTGGCCCAGTCCACCACCGCTTTGTACCAAGGCTGATCTCGCAAAAAGGCATTTTCATGACAATCCAGGCAGTTGATCACCAGGTCAACAGGGGTGTCTGGGAGATCTGCAAGAAAAAAACACAGACAGCGTTGAGCGCCGGGGACCACAACCTGAAACCACGAACTGAGGACTGGGTGCCTTCCCTCCTGTCTCATTTTTGCCTCCAGTCCCACTGCACAGTCCAGCCTTACCTGTTGTTATTGCCCTCCTGCAGAAGATACCGACATCGAAAAGCTCTTTAGTGCTCTGGAGAACATTCACAGACTCTTGGGTCCAAAAAATCTCATTGAGTGGCCAGCACTTGGAGCAGCCCTGCTGCTGAGCTGGCCCACCAGCCCAGGGAAGCAGCGGTGAGCTCTCTCCATTTACAAAAGGATCTTTATATTCCACAAGCTGGAAAAAGGCCTATTTTTCTGGGATAAGACAAAGACCTCAGCCGTGGAAAGAAAGGCAGCCTGCGTGCTGCACCGCTGCCTGCCCCACTGAGCGCCGTTGGTCTTGCCACACTCACCTGCTCTGCACAACATCGTGGTCTGTCAGGTGAGAGGAAAATCAAAGTCCTTGGTGCAAGGACTCCCTGGTTACAATGGACAAGCAGCTCAGCCAGCGCAGCTCCCTTACCCCCCCTCAAACCCTGCCAAAGCACAAAACGTCATGCAGCGCCCTAATTCCCAGGTTTGGTTCTCCCGAGGAGCTGAAACGCAGGGGGTTTGGAAACGCCGCTGGTGAAATGACAAATAGAAGAGCCAGGCTCTCTCGCAGGAGGTGGAGCATCAGTTTATTCTGGGGCAAACAAACAAAGAGATCTGGCTTTTGACAGCCGCTGGGACTGGTCCAGCCGAGCCGTCTGCTTGGTTTGAAGCAGCAGCTGGATGTTCATTGACTTGCAGTTTCGAGACACTGAACAAGGCAGGCCCTTTATCCCAAAGGGAACAGCTGGTCTGACTCGCATCCATACGGCAGCTCTTCCTGATTTGTTCACACAGGAAACATCTGGACCAGCACAACAGCTCCCCTGTTCCACCTCTCCAGTCCCATCATCTCCGCTCTCTCGCCCAGCCACCAGTGGCAGTGCCACTAGATGGTGCCACCAGACTGGGCAGGCACTGGGGAGCCGGAGAGCGGACCTCCCTCCCTCCCTCTCTCACTTACTCACCTCTGACGCTGGAGACCTGCTGGCCTTGCGTCTTGCTGAAAAGGTTCAGCTCGTTGGTGATGGATTCCAGCATCTTGACAAAGTTGGGGAGGAAGAGGATGACGTGGACGTCGTGGTTGGAGAGGTGTCGCCCGCAGCTGATCCCCTGGGCCCCCTTGACATGGGGGCCACACAGCAGGGCCACCGTGGGCCGCTGATGCACGTTCTTCGGGTTCAATCTAAAAAATAAAAAAAACACAGACAAGAGGGCTTAATAAACCCAAAAAATCTCTTCCCTTCTTCCTGCAAGAGAAAAAAAAAAAAAAAGAAAATCATCTGTAAAATGCAAATTTACAGGTGTTTTGCAAATCTTCCGTTGCCTTCGTGAAGGAACCCACATCCTTTTGCAGCGCTGACACCGCTGCTGCTCCGCTGGCAGGTTCCCTTCGAGACCTCCTCCTACCCGCAGCGGAGAACACAAGGTCCCAGTCCACCCCAGTGGAGCCAACTCCTACTTTCAAAGCAGGCGGCATTTTCCCCTGCTCGTGTAGCAAACTTGAATCCAGCGCAATTTCCTTTTTAGGAAGCTTTTTTTTTTTTCCCTCTGGCCCTCTGATTTTAGAAGAGAGCTTAACTATTAAACCTTAAAGATATGGGGTGAGTTACCCCACTGGCAGAGCCACAGTTAAAAAAAAAAAAAGAAGAAAAAAAATAATTTCTACTCCCTAAGGCTCATGGAAATAAAGTTGATTTATTTTAATGGCCTGCAAGCCATCCAGAGTGGCTTAAAGTAGGATTTTCAGCTGATAAGGGCCTGGATTGTCATCACTTACTGCCCTCAGTCAAATGATTCGGCCCCAGACTGCAGCTAAGTACCACTGCATAAAGGGATAGAGGCTGTTAGGGCTTACAGATCGTTTGGAGCGTCCATCAGCAACATAAATCTACATGTGTAATTGTCTGCCCACATAGAATCATAGAATTGTCTGAGTGGAAGGGACCTTTAAGATCATCGAGTCCAACCATCAACCTGACTCTGATAAAAACCATCCCTAAACCATGTCTCTAAGCACCATGTCAACCCGGCTTTTAAATCCCTCCAGGGATGGTGCCTCAACCCCTTCCCTGGGCAGCCCCTTCCAAGGCTTAAGAACCCTTTCCGTGGAAAAATGTTTTCCTAATATTCATCCTAAACCTCCCCTGGGGCAACTGGAGTCCATTTCCTCTTGTCCCATCGCCTGTTCCTTGGGAGAAGAGACCGACCCCCCCTGGCTACACCCTCCTTTCAGGGAGTTGGAGAGAGCGAGAAGGTCTCCCCTCAGCCTCCTTTTCTCCAGGCTGAACACCCCCAGCTCCCTCAGCCTCTCCCACAAGACTTGCTCTCCAGACCCCTCACCAGCTCCGTTGCCCTTCTCTGGACCCGCTCCAGCCCTTCAATGTTTTTTTTGTGGGAAAGGGCCCAAAACTGGACACAGCCCTTGAGGTAGGACCTCACCAGTGCCCAGTACGGGGGGATGATCACCTCTTGGGTCCTACTCCCCACGCTGTTCCTGACACAGGCCAGGATGCTGGTGGCCTTCTTGGCCACCTGGGCACACTGCTGCCTCATGTTCAGCCGACAGGCGACCAACACATCATCAACCACTACGGCAAGTGCAGGCACAGAGCGGAACACTTTGAAAAGGTCACGTATATTCACACGGAGAGCAGTAAGTGCACCCCAAGCCTGCTACCAAATTTGGCCTCCGAAAGAGCAGGATATTCTCAGTTTAGGTGCAGATGCCTGAAAGCTAATTTAGCATGGTGAAAAGCCAAGCAGCACCTTGTTTTCATGAGTTGGCTTTTCGCTTGTACTGATCCTATTAACTGTAACACGTCAAAACAACAAAGGAAAGGTTTACTTATTTGGAAAAAAAGGAGTAGCTCGCCAGAAATTCTGCAATGGTTTCATCTGCCTTGGGTTACGCCCAGTAATTCAGTGCAACGCTGAATTCCCCGACAAAAAAATCCCCATAAGCAGAGAGCAAAAAAAAAAAAAAATAATCTCTCAGCTCTGTTTTGTCTTTGACTCAAGAGACGCTTCTGCTTCTGGGACAGAGGAGTCCAAAAGGAGCCCTTACTAAAGTCGTTCATCCAAGATGGTATTTTCAGGCAGCCCTTTTCTAGAGGAGGGCGGGGGGGGGGGGGGAGAATAAAAAAAGCAGCAGGAACGTGGAAGGGTACTGTAAAGCTTCCTCCCACGCGAGAAGCCTGAGTCTCACACTTGTTTTCATGATTATTTGGAAACAGGCTGATACACGAGCTACAACACAAGTCTGCATGGCACTGAGATGAGGATTTTTTTAATTTTAGAGGCAAGAAAGGCAGAAAGGTGACAACTGTCCCCAGCTGCAGGACCACTGAGGGACTGGTGCAAGCAGCCACAGGCTTGCTCCACATTTACCTCCAAAATAACCTCTCGGCCTCCTTTATCTCAACCCCACTTGGCAGAACAGGAAAAGTTAAGCTATGAGAGAGGACAAACCCACAGGGGGATGAAAAGGAGCAGCTTTACCTGTTGGGTCCCCCGAGGAGGCTGAGGGCCATCTGGCTGGCACAGACTCCCGTCATCTCCAGCCTCCTCTCCAGAGTCAGCCCGTGCTTCTCAGCAACCGAGAGCAGCTTCTTGTGAAGTTCGTACGACACGCTCGGAACGACCAACCCGGAGTCTAGGGTTCAAAGGGAGCAGAGAGAGGAAGACTTTAATGGGTATAAGCAGAGACTTTTCCAAAATGCTGCAGTCTGGTAAGGTTTTATACACCAGCACTTAGAAATGACGACAATTAAACAGTTCATTAGCTGTTACCAAGGGCCTGCTTAACCCAATAATCCAAGTTCCTTCCCAAGACCATCAAATGAATCCAAACTAGTGCCTCAGAGTCAGCATTCTCTGTTTGAGTGAAGTACTAACAGTTAAACACAACTGCTGGCCTTGAAACAATACACATTTCCACGAAAATCCACCAGGCAGCTGGCAACTATGGGAACACGTGGAGCTTTTTGACTTACAGATTGAATATTAAGTGTTTTCTCAGTGGCCTCCAGGCGTGTGAGGGTGGTGAGAGCCTGGCCCAGGTTGCCCAGAGAAGCTGTGGCTGCCCCATCCCCGGAGGGGTTCAAAGCCAAGTTGTAGGGGGCTTGGAGCAACCTGGTCTGGTGGGAAGTGCCCCTGCCCAGAGCCATAGGTCACCAAATACCAGGCCAACATGCAAACTCAGTCCTTCCTCAGAACTGGGGGGGACGGCAGCCACTTGGGGGCCAATGGCAGCTCAGCACCAAGGGGCACAGCAGGGCTCGGACCGCCTGAGCTAATGGGGAAGAGCTGGAGGAAGGTGATGTGGCCCAGTGAAAACGCACTGCAGCAACACGAGCTCAAAGGGGAACAGCCACAGCGTTCACATCCGCTCGGAGAGGAAACCTGACAGTTACTGGGGCTCTTTTGCAGACCAAAAAAAAAAAAAACAACCAAAACCCCAAAACATAACGAGAACCAGTTGTAACAAGCAAGTGCAATATTCAAATGAGAAAAGAAGCGTGCATTTTAATTGTGAGGAATTATTTGTACTGCCATATTTCCCCAGGGCGCCCCAGTCGCAAACCGCTAAAGTACGGCGGAAATGGCAGGTTTTGTACATCTTGAGGTTTTTCAGAGGCAAACGGGAGACATTCCTGCAAGGTAGCAGGGAAACGGTGCGGAGCAGATTCTGCTGAACCCTTCCAGCCTTCATTTCGGAACTCAGCAGCCGGTGTTTTGCAGACACAGAGGGCCCAAACGTGTTCCAACACTTGACCTCGCATGCTAACCGCCGATTAAGCTCCCTCCGCTAATAGCCGTTCATTACAGGCAGCGCACATGCAAGGCTGCGCATTATCGAAGGCATTTCAGCCTCCTGATAGCAGCCGCCGAGCGTTCCGAGTCATAAGCCGCTAATAATCCAAAGCCCATCCCACCAGTCACGCACCTGCCCGGTGCTGACAACCCTTCTCAGCCTCCGGAGTCACGCAAAGCTGGGCTCTCGCCTTCTTTCCCCATTCATATTTTTGCTGTTACCTCATCGGGTCGGCGTTTTGCAAGCTCGAGGAAGGATGTGGAATGAGTGACCCGAGGTCAGGATCTCTCCCCAAAGAGTCTGATGGGAGGTGTCCTCCTCTAACCCCCAAAAAAGGGGGCTCTCAAAACGTCCCTTTTGCTCCTTCTGAACTGCGGGAGTCACAAATTCCCTGCTTAAATTTTTATAGAATCACAGAATGGGTTGGGTTGGAAGGGACCTGAAAGATCATGGAGTTCCAACCCCCCTGCGCTGGGCAGGGTCACCTCCCACCAGACCAGGCTGCTCCAAGCCCCGTCCAACCTGGCTTTGAACCCCTCCAGGGACGAGGGAATTTTGCACAAACTCCCCAGATTAGAACAGTGAAAGAGCTGATCTATACCCACCCCATTTAGCACCAGCGTTGCCGACGTCCTCCCTTGTAAACCTTTACATCTTTCCCCTCCACCACTTCCTCCAGCCCAGGAGTTTTATAAAGCCACACTGACCAGCAGCTAAACGCAACCCAGTGCCCAGTGGGTTAACGCCAAGGGGGGGGGGGGTTTACTGGGAGGCAGCGGAGGCATGAGATGAACTTGAGTTATAGCACGCCAGGGCTACACTTTGTCCTAATTGCTCCCCTCTCGAGAGCGGGCTGAGATTGCCAAGAGAACTTCCCCTTCCTTGCACTCACGCAAGGTCCAACCAGTCAGACTGGCTTATCAGAACCAGGCCGAGGGAGTTAAAATAAACTAAATAAAAACTCTGGCAGAGAGCAATCAAGGAGGCGACGTGTAAACCCACAAACAATCACCCTCCTGCAACAAACCTGAACCCCTGCCAATGTTAATTATGTTTGGGTTGGACAGTGCGCCTTTATTGTTCGGTAATGAAGGCAATAAAATAAATTAGCTCAGGCCTTTTAATATTAAATAAATGTATTTTACAGCTGCCTGGAAATAAATAAATAAATAAATAAAACACAAACAAAAAGGCAGATATAGACTAAACAGTTTTGTGACACGCAGAGTATTGCTGAAGCCTGATTAAACACGAAGTATTCTCCGTTTGAGGCACACACTGTCTTGGAGACTACAACTACGAACAAATTATCTCCTCCAGCTCCACTATGCAATGTCAGGCACATACTGGTTGGATTAAAACACCCTATGGCAGCAGAAAAACTGAGCTAACTCTACAGAAGTTAACGAAATAAAGCGTTTTTTTCCCCCCAAACAAGCCCAGAGCAACATTGCTGTCAGTCCAAACACCTCCCATGCAGGAAAACAAAATAAAAATCAGAGAGGGCTGCTGCTACAATAGCTGAGTGTGTAACGCCAAAATTTTCTCCTCACTATTTCAGCAGCTCTCTAGCTGCCAAAATAAAGAAATACAGGCAAAGTGCAGGACCGGATGAGATGGAACTAGACACAGAATCTTCTGAAAGCTGGACGTAAAGCCATTATTTTTTTCCTTTAGCAACAAATAACTCCAGTTTCCAGAGCCGCACAGCTCATGGTCTAGGATGCAGACTCAGCAAAAACAATTACTTGACCCACAAACTTTCTACCCAACCTTAAGGGCTAGATTATTTCTTTAAAAAAAATCATCATTATTTTTAATTAAGAGAAAATTGCGCGGGAGTTCTGGCCGACGTTCCAGTGCCAGCCTCTCCCAGCATTAGCGCACAATTCCCTCTGGCTGAGCAAAAAAAACAAAAAGCCGTGGGAGGGACAAAGAGTTTGCCCCATGAGCACTTTTGTTTTCCTCCTGCAGTTGGAGAAAGTGAACTTCATTTGCACCCGACTCCAAGATCCCCGAAACACTTCGCACATTCAATATACACAATCGCTGTAAGGCAGTCATCCATAGACTGAAGAGCTAAAAGCCAGAGAGTAGAACAGTCAGTCAAGGACATGGGACACACACACACACACAAAATAAAAGCCATACTGTCGGCATCGTCCTCGCAGAACAGACTCAGCCGTGGTGTTGGAGCCCGACCCTGGCACATAAGCTCTGCCTCCTGCATTCATTTACTTCTAAACACCCATTTTCTTTCACTGTCTCCTTACCGTGGAGGGGAATAAAAAAGGTTTCTTGAAGGCCGGGCTTGAAGGGGGAAGACAGAGAAATATTGACGCTTGTCAAGTGAAAGCAGGACTGTGCTCAAAAAAAAAAAAATCAGACTGTCTCAAATTTCTATAGTGGCCGAGTTTGAAAAATCTCACTTATTTTTCAGAAGATGGAAACAGGGCATTTTCTGCGCTAACAGCATTAATGAGAAGAGAACCTGCTTTGGCCAAAGCCTTGCTAGTCCATCAGGGAAAGAAATCCATACCTTACCTCTCCTCTTTACTCAGTGTGCTCAGAAAGACGCTTTCTTGGCAGAAATAAAGTTAAGAGGAAAAGGGGAATGAACTGCAAAAAAGAGAACAATTTGGGAGAGTCTGTTATGCTTGAGATTATATTATCCAGAGTCACTGCTGATGAACGGAGATGCTCCATCCCACCATGAACCCCTCCGAGCTCCAACATACCCACAGAACGTTGGCTTTGCAGCTGCCGCTAAAAGACCTGAGCCCAAAATAACAGCAGCCCAGCTCCGAAGAGTAAAGACTAGTTAGATATTTCAGAGAGATTCACATGTAGAACCCAGGGATGGGCATGATCTGGTAAGTTCTAGTAGCTTCAGGTTTTTCATTTGTGTTTGGAACAGATCCTCTTCTTCATTCCCTGTTTACTCCTAAAACACACGCTGATATACCCACAGGACACCCCAGCTCTGTCAAATTAGCTCTGAGAAAAGCATCCTGGTGCACCAAAGAGTTTATCAAGCTTTGCTTCCGTCCTACACGGATCACCTTAGTCAGCAATAAAAGCACGCACAGGAATTTGGAGAACTGGCACCGGCAGTTTGCTGGTTTTTACCGCCATGCAATCCTGGTTATTTCCCAGCTCCGTGGAAACACGGCATAAAAAAGCAGCAATGATTCACAGATTTCTTCCCCTCTCACGGCGACAAGAGCTGGATATTAGCTCACTGTCAATCACCAGCATCACTTTGTTTGTGCTATTATAGCAGACAGAACAATTATTCTATCAGCCTGAGCTCTTTTAAGACAATCATCTACAAGATCGGCCTAGGGGGGAAAGAAGAATTATGAAGTACTTATTGCTCCTGTAACTAGGAAGTGCTTTTTGCAAGTAGAGCTCCCCTTAGGAGTCCAGAGACAGCTCCGTAGGGAGAATTCAGAAGGTAAAAGAGAAATCCTGCCACAGACATATCCAAAAATCACAGCTTTCGGGGCTATTGGCACTCTCATGTCAGCAGCTGCTGCTCTTTGAGCCACTAAGAGGGGGCAGGCTGCCTCCAGCTTAGCATCCTCCTTCCAGTTGCTAAACAAAAGAAATCAAGCTATTTTTCAAGTGACAGAGCGTCGTTACTCCCAGCACACTGAGCATCTCTCTGTCCCTCGGAGGGCTGACTGGCTCCAAAAAAAAAGCCCTAAGACCGAATGCCAGAACCAGCAGGCGAGTTACAACTGTTTACAAGAGCTTTTTTGCTAGATGGCCATTAGCATTTCCTAAGCAAAAAGTAAACTTCCTCAGCGGACACAAAGGAAGTCAACCCTCTGTGGGGGAAAAAAAACCAAACCCATCCCAAGAGACGCAGCGCTGGGACGCTTTTATCATCATTCACAGGACTGGGAACGCACCCGGCTCGGCACAGGCGACGGGGAACTGTAAGCTGTCAATCCCCTGCCCGTTGTGTGACACGACAGCTTTTCTTCCCAAACAAATCCAGGATTCCAGAGGGGACACTAATCACCCAACAGTAGCTAATGAGGCTAGCGAGACCCTGCAGCTCCAGAGGGGAGTCGTTTACCACCCTCCCCAGAAAGGCTTGCCAAGAATGAAGCAAGAAAACAGCAGTTTGGTTTTTTTTTTCTTCACCGGGCTGCAGTGAAAATGAAACGTGATTTCATTTTCATCCCCCGCCCCCAAATTTACTTACTGATGCTTGCTGCTTATCACACATCGAGAGTTTTCCTCCCGGGAGCGGTACTGCTAGAATTAGCTCGGAATTAGCATTAGCCACACTTCTCAAATTGGCAGCCAACAGCGGGGTTAGCTTTTGTTTCAGTCTAGACGCAGAGGCCCTGTCTCCTCGCAAACAAGCCGTCCGGAAGATGAATTGACGAGTAGCAAATTTTTAAAAAATGAGTAGTAAAGAAAAAAAAAAATAAATCACACACCAAAATGAAGAAACGCTTCTTCAAAAGGCACAGGGGCAATCGGTGGAGCTTCTCGTCACACTGAAAGCAGGCGGAGATTTAAAAAGCAATAGGTTAAATTAAGCAGAAGCAACAAAAAAATAAAAAACCACCAAAAAAAAAAGCCTCAAAAGCTATTAATGCTGAACTATCACTTCTGCTTCAGGAAGCCTTAAAATTGTGAAAGACAAAGCACTCGGTGGGGAAAGTTTCATGGCACGTTTACTCTCTTCTTTCATTTTTCCGTAAGTATCCTTGAACACACAATAGTGAGCCGGACAATTTCTGCTGTCGCCCAGTAGGGTTTGGTCTCATCC
>QJSC01014193.1:989176-1006769 GCA_003697955.1 Calidris pygmaea
AAAAAAAAAAAAAAATTAAAAAAATATCTGAAGTTTGATTTTATTCTGATGGGGAATTATTTATTCTGATTCTGGACTGGAATCCCAGGAAATGTTCCTGGAATGTTCCAGGAATGTGGTTCTGAACCACAACTAGGCTGAAGTGAGAGGGAATTTGCACCAAAATACAGCATCAAGGACAGGTGCTCCACTTCCCAGCATGTCTGTGTATAGAAATAAAAAGATCCCTTAGAGTAAAACCCATCAGAGTACAGAACTAGCTCCTGGGGCTTGGCAAAAATAAACTAAAGCAAAATAAAATACTACTGAACATGAAATGAAACCAATTCTACCAGAAATTCAGGCTGGCAGGAGAACATCTGCCCGGCAGCTGGCGCTCCATGCTGAGCTACTTTCTCCTCATCATACACTTGACAAATACTCTGCGTCGAGCATCTGCCTAAAACTTCTCCTTTCCTTTTATAATTAAAGAGTGAGGTAAAGTAAAGGAGAGAAAGACATTCTTTACACACAAACAAACGTGTTTGTCCCCTCCACAGCAGCAGTGGGAGGGGAGCATCCCGCATAAAAAGCCTTTTGTACAACCAACGCTCGCAATCATGGGTGGGAAAAGCCAGAAGTGTCTCTTTTTACACCGATGACATTTAAAGTTCCGCAAAACCATGCAGAAATATAGAACTACCATCCAAAGAGTATCAGAAACACATGAAAACTCCTGCATTTTAGCAGGACAGCACAAATTACGACGTGCTACTGTGACCCAGAACCCTGAGACCATCCCTCCCTCTCTCAAGAGCCAGTGATCAAGAGCCAGGCAGGTTTGTGGTGCTGCTAAAGTCAAAGCAAGGAGTCAAACGGCTCCTGTTCAGTTTCCATTCTCCTTATCCAAACATCACTTTGGTTACCTACCACAAAAATACTTACCTTGTCGCCCTGAGTATCTTTTATCTTGGAAATATTGCAAATAACGGTTGGATGTAGAAACAAGGCACTGACCCAATTTTTATATCAACGAAAGCCCTCCCTTGTACCAGGCCAAGCTGATAAACACCCCATGGGGGAAAAGCATCCTACACAAGGGCAAGTGTCAGGTGCTGCACCTGGGGAGGAATAACCCCCTGCACCAGGACAGGTTGGAGGTGACCTGCTGGAGAGCAGCTCTGAGGAAACAGACCTGGGAGTCCTGGTGGACAACAGGAGGACCATGAGCCAGCAATGGGCCCTTGTGGCCAAGAAGGCCAATGGTATCCTGGGGTGCACCAAGAAGAGTGTGACCAGCAGGTGGAGGGAGGTCATCCTGCCCCTCTGCTCTGCCCTGGGGAGGCCCCAGCCGGAGCACTGGGTCCGGTTCTAGGCTCCCCAGGTCCAGAACGACAGGGAACTGCTGGAGAGGAGACAGCAGAGGGCTACAAAGATGATGAGAGGCCTGGAGCATCTCCCTTACGAGGAAAGGCTGAGGGTCTTCTTAGTCTGGAGAAGACTGAGGGGGGATCTGATCAACGCCTATAAATATTTCAAAGGTGGGTGTCAGGAGGATGGGGTCAGGCTTTTCTCAGTGGTGCCCAGTGACAGGACAAGAGGAAATGGGCACAAACTTGAACATAAGAAGTTCTATCTAAACATGAGGAGGAACTTCTTTCCTGTGAGGGTGGCAGAGCCCTGGAAGAGGCTGCCCAGGGAGGTGGTGGAGTCTCCTTCTCTGGAGACATTCAAAACCTGCCTGGACACGTTCCTGTGGGACCTGCTCTGGGTGGCCCTGCTTTGGCAGGGGGTTGGACTAGATGATCTCCAGAGGTCCCTTCCAACCCCATAGCATTCTGTGATTCTGTGATCCAACATGTGCGCCCCAGGAAAGTGGCCGAGTTTGCACCCTTATGGGTAAGGGACGTGGCATACCCGTGCAGAATTCTTTGTTAGCGTTCTGGGGTACCACAATCCTTCTGTAGACTATGGGCTCCGATTCCAAGATGTTCTCATCGTGCCGGTAACGAGCTGGTTTCTCATTCGGGGTGCCCCGGGAACGAGTGCCGCTCCTCCTCTCATAAGTTTCAATCTCTTCAAACACGGCCGCCTTGTCGAAAAGGGCCAGGTTCCCTTCGAAATCAAAATCCGTATCGGGGATTTCGTCAATGTCATCCCCAAAGCACTCATCATCTTTGCTCTTCATCTGCCCGTTTTTCAGGCCACTCTTTTTCGGAGTCACTTGGTTGGGGTGACGGCTGCTGGATGACCCTGCACAAAAATAAAAGGAGGTTGAAAGTGTGTCATAAATGGGGGGAAAAAAAAAAAATTTAAAACAAGGCATTTTCTCACACATTTTCTCTGGAAATTTTATAAGAGAGATGAACTCATGCTTGCAATCCACTGACTCAAGGGATACTCACTTTCCAAAGAAGCTGCAGATCTCATTTTTGGCATACTCACGGTAATGTAAACTAAGAAAAAATAGAACTCGAGCATCAGGAGAGACTTTCCATTGGCAAGGTTAGAAAAACAAGCTTGACTCCAGCAGCAAAATAAGTGTTTCTTCACATTTCATTTAATTCAAGTTAGCGTCACATTATCGCTAAGATAATAAGCTAACCATGATCTAAGACAATTTTCCTCCTGTACTGAGCTCATGTTCATACAGGCATGTGGCCCAAGACCGTCTTTGGAATTTCCCTAAATTTCAGAGACTAATGTAGGTGTTTTCTTCCGTAACAGGCTGGTCACCTATTAATGATCTTTAAGGGAACCCTGAATATAAAGCATTTCTTTTTCTTGCACTTGTTATCAAAAGGTATGCATTTCTGTACCGATATGAAGTTCTTTCCCTTATTCTTATTGCACTATTCTACTTATTCATCAGCTTGCACATTTAAATATGCTTTTTCCCAATCACAGGTAATTGTGAAAATGGGATTTCTCCTCATTCCCAATGTATGGCTGGAGATCAAGGACCGATACAAAACCATATACAATTACAAGGTCAACATATCCCTCTACTTGCTTTTTTCTTACATTATTATTCAGGTCACCTGTACAAACACAGGTCCAGACAACATTCATCTGTTTGTTATACTCATTGTTAAATTACTAGTAAATATTTCAGGCCAATTCCAGCAATTCCAGGTATTCCCTACAGCATCCAACAGATGGAGTAAGAGTTATCACACCAAAACTGCTTGTTCATTAAATATCTCTCACAGTTTAAGACATCACCTTTGCGAGCAATTTATACAAATGAGTTTTTTGACAGAATTTGTTTGATAACACAGAAACAATTTACCATGATGATGTGTGCTCCTTATATACCTCCTCTCTAAATAAAAAAGCAGCTTTTTTTTTTCCCCCTCTTTACACATTAGACAGAAGACAGGAAGAATTTCCAGTCATCTAAACATGTTTAGAAAACATCCCAAAAGATTTTGCTTCCCGTGAAGTTACTTGTTACCTTCAGAAGAGCACACAAGTCTAGCTTGGTGTTGGCAAATCCCTCCTTCTCCCTACCTGGAAAGGCTAATTTGTAAGCTCAGGTCAAGTTCCCTAACAAACCCGAGCTCAAACTTCCCACATTTCCCACATGTGAAATCCTCCTCCTTCTCCTAGAAAGCCAAGCACCCTCCCCCTGACAGCCGTTTCTTCATTCACTTCAGAATCAGGACAGGAACTGGCACGTTCTAGACCAACCCGTTGATTTCTACTGAGTTAATAAACAGAACTCATCTCTCTCTACAGGAAAGTTATTCAGTAGCTCAATTACACAACTTAAATTGCAGCCGTTAACTCCACGACACCCTTATGATTACCTGAAGCCTTTATAGAAAGCACTATAAAATGAGACCGGAGCAGAGAGGGCTTTCCTGGAAGATACAGGCAAGCTTGCCTGGAGTTTTCAGGGCTTCGCAAGGACTTTGTCAGCTCTGGCAAATTCATTTACATTCATTTGTGTGTTCGATAATTAGCTCATCTAACACTGTGTCTAACTTAGGCCATCCTGAAAGATGGCTCACTAAGGATACGTACTTGGGTTTTATTCTCAGTGAAGAATGCATTGTCGCAGCAAGGACTTCCCCCTGTATTTTAGACGGTGTGTCACTTGTTTTTTCTAGACAACCATTTAAGTGACTAATTGACAGCTTTCCCAGCCCCCACAGCGAGGAAGCTCTTTGAAACGCTCAGCAGCTCCTTCTCCCGTGACTTAAGAACTAAACAAAACAGACCTGAACACACTAAAACACTCCCAAAGCTGTTGCAGCTTCAGTCTCCGAGTGGGCCATAATTCTTAAGTCTGGCAACAGCAAAAAGCGCACAAGAAGTCAGAGACTGGCATTTCCCACCTTGAAAAAGCAGGATAAGAGCCCAAATCTTCAAGGTTTTGTGGAATCATCGTGCAAAACCTCCCCAAAATTACTCTTAACGTGAGCAGTTTGTCGTTCTGGTGGGGTTTTTGTTTTAAAAGCGAGCTTGAGTGCTCTAGTTATACCAGTTTCAAAAGAGTTTTGCCCGAGCATCCCTTGCAAGCGCTGAAAAGACGGAGAGAATCAACTTCCCCCAGCTTTATCACCTGGTCCAACAAAAGATGTTGGCTTTTCCCTTTCTTCCCCAACACCATATAGCTACAGCAATGCTATGTTAATTAAAGCATCTTAAAGGGCACCTACAAAGTTAGACAGCTCATAATTTAAGTCTCTGGCAGCAACACAGCTACCCTGCGTATCAGGTTTACTCGAATCCACTGACCGCAGCCACAAAGCCACTCACCTCTTCAAAACAACAGCGTGAAATAGTTATATTTTGCATGTACCAGAGCAACTGAAAGCGGCCATAGAGAGATGCTGTGTGGTCAGCGTCACCACATTTTGACAATACCCTCTTATTTATAGCCTCTCTATTTATAATATTTTAAAATCGCTCTGAACTAGAGCAGGGAGTTCATTTTCAGACGCAGTGATTTTCACAGAATTGCAGAATGATATGGGGTTGGAAGGGACCTCTGGAGATCATCTAGTCCAACCCCCTGCCAAAGCAGGGCCACCCAGAGCAGGTCCCACAGGAACGTGTCCAGGCAGGTTTGGAATGTCTCCAGAGAAGGAGACTCCACCACCTCCCTGGGCAGCCTCTTCCACCCTCAAAGGAAAGAAGTTCCTCCTCATGTTTAGATGGAACTTCTTATGTTCAAGCTTGTGCCCGTTTCCTCTTGTCCTGTCACTGGGCACCACTGAGAAAAGCCTGACCCCATCCTCCTGACACCCACCCTTTAAGTATTTATAGGTGTTGATCAGATCCCCCCTCAGCCTTCTCTTCTCCAGAATAAAAAGTCCCAAGTCCCTCAGCTTCTCCTCGTAAGGGAGATGCTCCAGGCCCCTCATCATCTTTGTAGCCCTCTGCTGTCCCCTCTCCAGCAGTTCCCCATCCTGCTTGAACTGGGGAGCCCAGAACTGGACACAGTTTTCGAGCTGCTGGAGACATCAAGGAGTTTTTATGAACTGGGTGAGAACTAACTACTGGTTGGCAACTTTTGCCAAGAAGCCAGGAAAGGGCAGCTGGTAGAATTCCAGAATTGCTATTGATAAAACACGATATAAGAGAGAAAAAAGGCAAGGCTTTCCACCAAGGAGAATTGCAGTGTACAAGCTACAACCAGTCATTTGCACGCATAGTTTCGTGACAAAGGGAAAGCTTTTTACTAACACACAACTTTCGCTCTCTGCCCTAGGGGGAATCCCAACCAAAGGTGATGTATAAACCACTCCAAAACTGTACACAGCTTGGGACGGAGCCGGCAACTGCCACCACCGACAAGGGAACTGCATCCAATGGACAAGAAATGAAACCCCAGACCAACGCAACAGGCCGAGCTCTCCAAGCCTTCCCAAACTCCAGGTGGAAGCAATAGTCCAGGGCCTCTCAGAAGTCAGCTGAAGAAGCCAGAGCCTACAACAAACACAATGGCAAAACAAGCTTCTTGTGTCAGTGGCAAGTGTTATGGCAACTCGCTTTGTTCCTGTTACCCAACAAGAGTTTTTATGCTTGTTGCCAGATTCTTCTGCAAAACACAACTCCACGCCACCCTCGGTTGACCTGAAAAGCAAACTGCAGGGCTAGACACACCGCCGGGTGAGGGACCAGGGGACAGAAGCAGCTGATGTGAGCGGGCTGTAAATGCTGAGGGAATAAAAAGCTGTGCTAGAAAAAACTGGGAGAACAAAAGCTCCCCTGCAGACACAATGAATGGGAGCCAAGAGCGTACCTCATCAAAACGAGACGTGCTGGAATTGTGGTGGGCAGCTCTCTAATCCATAGCTAATCCGTGGATGCCAGCTCTGACCCACGCAATCGGCTGGCTTTTCACAGACCGTGGTACAACCCCGCAACAGAAGTTGCTCAGAACATGGTAGAGGGCTCCTACAAACTTTGAGCAAAGTAATGTGGTGTTCCTCTTCAAGCCACCCAGAGGGACCTGGACAGGCTTGAGAGGTGGCCCCATGTGAACCTCATGAAGTTCAAGCAGGCCAAGTACAAAGTCCTGCACCTGGGTCACAGCAATCCCAGGCACAAATCCAGGCTGGGAGGAGAATGGCTGGAGAGCAGCCATGAGGAGAAGGACTTGGGGGTGTTGGTGGATGAGAAGCTCAACATGAGCCAGCAGTGTGCACTGGCAGCCCAGAAAGCCCCCCACATTCTGGGCTACATCAAAAGAAGTGTGGCAAGGAGGGTGCATGGGGGGGAAATCTGCCCCTCTACTCCACTCTGGGGAGACCCCACCTGGAGCACTGTGTCCAGCTTTGGAGTCCTCAGCACAGGAAGGACATGGACCTGTTGGAGCAGGGCCAGAGGAGGCCCCGGAGATGCTGGGGGGGCTGGAGCCCCTCTGCTGGGAGGACAGGCTGAGAGAGTTGGGGGGGTTCAGCCTGGAGAAGAGAAGGCTCTGGGGAGACCTCCGAACCCCTTCCAGTCCCTCAAGGGGCTCCAGGAGAGATGGGGAGGGACTCTGGATCAGGGAGGGAAGCCATAGGACAAGGGGGAAGGGTTTGACACTGAAAGAGGGGAGATGGAGATGAGATACTAGGGAGAAACTCTTTGCTGTGAGGGTGGTGAGACCTTGGCCCAGGTTGCCCAGAGAAGCCCCATCCCTGGAGGGGTTCAAGGCCAGGTTGGAGGTGGCTTGGAGCAACCTGGTCTGGTGGGAGGTGTCCCTGACCAGGGCAGGGGGTGGGACTGGATGATCTTTGAGGTCCCTTCCAACCCAACCCATTTTATGATTCTATAAGCATCTCCATTTAGGAAGTCAAGAAGATTGGCAGCTGATGCTGTTCAGGGAAAAGAGAAGAGCCTAAAAAGAGGGTAGGAGGAGGGAAGGGAAACCTCAGGCAGCAGAATCTGAGATAGGGCTAATAGGAGAAGTGTCCACTGCCTTCCAGGGCACTAGTGTGACATACCAGAAGAAGCCACCACCCAAAAGCTGCTATTCACAGCTGTGCTTGCTTCTATGGCCTGATCCAGTCCTCTGCCAAGCAGCTAGAGAAATCCAGACCTTCTAGCTCAGTTCCTTTCAGAGGGAAACATACAGCCCCTCTGCCCTGCGTGTGTCTGCGGGAAGTTTGTCAAGGAGAACAACAACACATGGCTCCACGTCAAGTTGGCAGCTTGACACCACACAGAAAAGTGCCTCCCTAAAAAGACAAACAATACTTCCCAGGCTTTTGTTTTGCTTCCTTGAAAAAATAAAATAATAAAAAACCACCACACAAACCTTTCACATACGGCACACAAGCAAACGTAAAGTCTCCAGTGAGCTGGCCACCTTCCTGTGGGATCCCTGTGGGAGCTTTGGGTGCCAGCCCTGGCATGAAGGAGCCTGGTGCCAGCGCAGCACAGAAACCTGCATTGATATTTGTTGTTTATCGATTCCTGTCACACAAGTACTCCGAAAGGGGAACTTTGTCCCTGACTTGGCACGCTAAAGGGCATCAGGAGGTCAACTTTCAGCTGTACTAAACACTGTATGACTTCAGTTCTAGATGACATCTCAGCTCCTTCTTCTCCGGACGCCTGTACACACCATCTCCACAGAGCAAGGACATCTCCCGAGATTCACACGTCATTCGCCCTACTCTCAAACATACACATTTTAGAGGGCAACAGTTCACTTTTCTACCTCGTTTAACCTAAAATTAATCCAAGCTAAGAACAATCTACATCCAGCACCTTGCTCAACTTGTTTCAGACCGTTTGTAAAAGAAAATCTGACCTGCTGTTGTGCTTATGTAAAACTGACACAAGTTATTTGTGGGCTGAAGTGGTTTGAAGCGCTCACTGCTCACCCCAGACCTACTAGCACTGAAAAAAAAAACGGTGTTACGTGAGGTCATCCTCCTAAACTCTCCATCCGTTCAGAATAAAGCAAAGGAGAGGTTACTCTAGACATTTAGGTAGCTGACACTGAAGTTTGAAAGTTTTCCTGAAACCAACCAAAGTAACATAAACAACTAACTGGAATTTAGGAAGAATTCAGGAATTAAGAAAAAAAAAACCTTAAAAGAATCACAGCTCTTTTCCTACAGGAAGCACCACGCTGTGTTTGGGCCTGGGCAGAAATAAAACACTACAAACCAGAGAGGCTTGAAGGTGGCTTGATAGGATAAGGGGTAATGGCTTTAAATTGAAAGAGGGGAGATTTAGATTAGATACTAGAAAGAAATTCTTTGCTGTGAGGGTGGTGAAACCCTGGTGCAGGTTGCCCAGAGAAGTTGTGGCTTCCGTGGAGGCGTTCAAGACCAGGCTGGTCGGGGCTTTGAGCAACCTAGTCTGGGGGGAGGTGTCCCTGCCCAGGGCAGGAGGGTTGGAACTTGATGGTCTTTAAGGTCCCTTTCAACTCTAGCCATTCTATGATTCTATGGTCAGGTCAACAAGGAGCGTGTGCCTCCCCCTCTGCATCCTTCTGGCCTTCCTCCTCCCACCAAGCCTGTTTGGCAATCATTTAAAAATAAAGTAGCGAATATGAAAAGAATTACAACCTTCTCAGAAAATAATACAGCTGTTGTTGGGGGAGGAAGACTTCCAGAGGTCCAGGAACTTTTCCACATAAATACAGCCTTTGATCTCCCCGTTTAACCGGCCTTGCCCGCCTCGGTTTTGTTTCTCTTCTAAACACAAAAGCAAGGGAAAAAATGAAGTCATGGAAATAACGCTGGATAGATACCGATGCTTCAACAATTAAGTCACAGAAATATGCTGGAAATATATATATATATACTGATGTTTCAATAATTGCATGATGAAGATCTGGAAAGGAGCACAGCCCATGGAGCTCTGAGGGGAAATAGAAAAGAACATGCCCAATTTTGGCACAGCATGAGAGCTGGCTGAAGATTTGATGAAGACAAATAAAAATAGCGGATGCTTGACTTGGAGATGCACTGATTGTATCGTTTGCATCATTCTCATTAAAGCCTGTTAATTTGTATTTTCAACAACACGGCGAATAACATTTGTAATTACTTGTAGGGTGATGTTGTAATAGGTTATGTTTATACAGGCTTTAAATGGAAAACCTTTATAATGCTGCATTTTGTTTCCAACTCCTTTTAGAGGAAAAATGGAGGCTGGCCATCGGGCAATTTTCAAATAGGAATGAGGAAATCATTGTGACCAGCTTTATTCAGCTCTGCATTTTTTAACGTTTGCTGCTGGTGAAGCAGAATAAGACACGGGGTGGAACAGGGAAGATCTCCACTTCACTAATTCAATATGAATATTCACTTTAAACAAATAAATCGTTGAAGAACTGTTTGCTTTTTACATAAATATGCGTCAACCACACTTCTCTCAGAAACGCCGCCGTAAAGCAAACAGCGGGATGTTGTTCTTTGCGTACTCAAACAGGGCTGCTCTTTGGGAGACTGAAAGAGGGATGGGCAAAAAGAAGTATACAACAGAAAGCAATGGCACAATTGTAGGGCAACTGATAAAATAATCTCTTTCTGTTCATACTCTAGCCCCAGTCCCTCCAGTTCAACCACAGCATCTTCCTCTCCAGTATCATATCTGTGCTTGTCCCAAACCCCAGCCTGCACAGCCGGAGTCTGTAAGGAGAGGCAGCCGCTTCCTTCAGCGTCTTTGCTGCCTCCTCCACCCTCTGTTCACACACTTCTTTTCCCTGCTACATCCCAAATTCCTCCAGTGTTCAACCCCTACGATTCTCAACCCAACCTCTAAGCTCACGCCAGTGGAGGCAGAAGAAAGGAGTAAGAGGTCCTATCAAAATGCTGGGTGGGGGAGAACACGGAGAGAGTTTTTCTTCTTAAATGTTGTCTTAGGTGTCCTAAAACTAAATGAAGTAACACAACCCCCAAACATAAAGGCAACAGGGCCATGAATTTGCAGTTCTCATTCCGATTGATTTTGGAAGTACCTAACACCATCCTGCTTCTGTCCTGAACAAGCAATACGAGAAGTTTTTGTGACCATTCCTCTGGACACTACCACGTTCCTAAGAGACACACAGAACAGCCCGCAGCATCTTAAAGATCAGAAAGATTCATTTCCTTCAACAGGCTTCAAGAGGGGAAAAAACCAAAACCACAACTTTAAATCAGGTTTGGCACAGGAAGCTTGCCAAATTCCCACAACACAACCAACTGCTCGTCAAAAATGGTCCCGAAGCTAATAAATAAAACCAATAAAAACAGCCCCTTCTCACCCAATGCGATTCTGAAGGTGACTCTGGACGGGCTGACTTCTGAAACGGCAAGTACGTGGCTACGAGGCACCTAAGTAACACCAGCCTTTATGGGCTAATAACATCATAAATTCCACTACAACCTTCCCAATGCCTTAACGAGGTTGGCTACAACACGCTCAAGCCCTGCCCTGGCTCCCCCTGCCATGGAATCCCCTGCGGAAGCCAAGGCAACAATCCTGTACTCGACTGTCAGCTGATAAAGTGCTGTGATAAACAGGCATCCGGCCCCCGCTAGAACCAGCTGCTTTCTGTCCTTCCTCCCGATCACAAGCACAAAGAGCACTCAACAAGTTAAGGTTCTCACCGGAATCAAGGAATTGTCAGAGTTGGAAGGGACCTTCTAGAGACCATCCAGCCCAACTCCCCTGCCAAAGCAGGGCTGCCCAGAGCACATCACTCAGGAGCATCCAGGCGGGGCTTGAAGATCTCCAGAGAAGGGGACTCCACACCCTCCCTGGGCAGCCTCTTCCAGGGCTCTGACACCCTCACCCCAAACAAGTTCTTCCTCAGATTGGAGTGGAACTTCCCATGGTCCAGCTTGTGCCCGTTGCCCCTCGTCCTGTCACTGGGAACCACTGGAAAGAGTCTGGCTCCATCCTCCCGCAACCCACCCTTTAGATCCTTGGAAGCATGAATAAGGTCTGCCCTCAGCCTTCTCTTCTCCAGGCTAAAGAGCCCCAGCTCTCTCAGCCTTTCCTCATCAGGGAGATGCTCCAATCCCTCCATCATCTCTGTTGCCCTACACTGGACTCTCTCCAGCAGTTACCTGTCTCTCTGGAACAGGGGAGCCCAGAACTGGAGGCAGGATTCCAGTTGTGGCCTCCCCAGTGCAGAGCAGAGGGGGACAATGACCTCCCTCCACCTCCTGGCCACAGTCTTCCCTATGCAGCCCAGGATCCCATTGGCCTCTCGGCCACAAGGGCACATTGCTGGCTCATGGAGAGTTTACTGTCCACTAGGACCCCCAGATCTTTTTCCTCAGTCATGTTTTCCAGCAGGTCCACCCCTAACCTATACTGGTACCTGGGGTTCTCCCTCCCCAGGTGCAGGACCCTACACTTGTCTTTGTTGAACCTTTGTTGAACCTTTGAAGAAGAGGTTCTTCTCTGCCCAGCTCTCCAGCCTGTCCAGGTCACGCTGGATGGCAGCACGGCCCTATGGAGTGTCAGACAGCCTCCCAGTTTGGTGTCACCAGCCAACTTGGTGAGGATACACTCTGGCCCCTACAGAGTAACCTACTTTCCACTTACTCAGCTGAACAGCACTGACTTCTCCAGCCTGAATTCTAGCTAGGGAAGGTATTTCATCAGGAATCAAAAGGAATTTGAGAGCCAAATTTGCCTCCAAAAACTCCAGTGATAGGTTTTAAAGTCTCCCCGCAGACGAAAAGGAGCTAGAATTTATCATCTGCATCAGAGTGATGGCAACGGAGACATCAGTGGAGCAACCTGTGAGCAATACATCCTGAACAGATTTCTGTAAGGTAGCCAGAAGCCTAGAGAAACAGAATGGATTCTTCTTAAAAAAAAAAAAAAAAAAAATCAGAAAAAAATAATCAAAGAAACAAATCAAAACCCACATGACAAAACCAAACCAAACAACAACAACAAAAAACAATACAGAAGTGGCCGACCAGGTCAAACCGCTTCACCTGATTACTCTTACCCAATAAAACCATTTTCTATCTCTGAAATAGGGCATTTTATGCAAGTATATGCATATATTTCTGTAAGGCGAGGTCTGCAAGCTTTAATGAAACCCCATGAACATTCACACCAAATTACGGATGAGACTTAGAAGCGCCAGACATTTGGAAGATCTATGCTTTGAGACCGAGCTTGCCAATTTTTTCTCCTCACCATTAATCTCCTTCTTCTCCAGACCTTCAGGTGGAAATACAAGTATAAAAGCAAACAAACAACAGTTTCCAGCACCAGTTGAGATGTTGTTGCTGAAAAAGGGAAGGTGTCGTAGCGCTAACTCGGGTAAGCAAAAGGAAAGTTGCAGGATAACACAGATACTCACAGGAATTGTGCCTACGCCGGAAGCCCTTGGATTGAGTCAGCGTTTCCACGTGTCGATCCATGTAGCTCTTGGAGCACTGCTGCTGGGGAGAGATGATGATATCCTGGTTCTTCATGTCCGTTCTCCTTGGGATATTCTGCGGGGCACTGCTGGAGACTGGCTTCTTTAACACTTTCCCAGTGCCGTTCTGACTGGGACCCACTTGGCATCCGACACCAGGGATGCCCATTTCTGTCTGCTGCAGGTCCCCACATTGTCTGCTGTCCCCTGGCCCTGGGATCTCTAGAATTTTCAGCTCAGTGATGTCACCTGCCCTAAAAACAGGAAAAGAAAACCAGACGTTAAGGAATTCAGCATCTGAAGTACCTTTACAAAAAACAACCCCTAAAGAAAAACATACAACATTATCCAGTGCTTTTTTTCTGTTGTCATTATGAACAGAAACAAAAAAAATATATATTTTAATACACAAACACAGAATATTATTTCCACAGACATCAAAACAGTCAACTGAAATGTTATGATCCTCAAAACAACTCAAACATTTCTAAACCACACCTGGATTGTGTTTGAAAGGTTCTGTTCCTAGCTGAAACAGGAGTCAGTCACGCAGAAAAAGGAAGCAAACGGCACAGAGCTTTGCAGAAATCGGCATTAATTTAACAGTTTCTAGATAATATGATTAATCTTGGCCTTGAAGCTACTATTATTTTTTAATCTATTTCTCCAGAAAGCTACCCTGCGATTAGGGCAATTCACACTCAGACAAGGATGACGCTTCCTGTTTCCTCGGAAAAAGGATAAAGAAAACTAATACAGTGCTGGGCAGTAGCCAAAAATGAAACAAAGAACTTGTTATAAAGGCCTCTGTTCACACTGATTGCAAGAAATAAAATCAGAAGTTAGGGTCTTCTATTTTAAACGTAGTAAGTATTTGACCAACTGGGATATAAAAGTAGCAAGAGCTTGTTACAGATTTCCACACATCTGGAAGAATACGGTCACTGTCCTTCCCCACTCTCTCGCTTCAAAATCCAAGAAAAAAAAAAAATTAAGAGTATCGACTTCAGAGGATCAATCTTAATTAAAAATCAGTGACTCAGTCTCTTAACTACTGTACCATGCCAGGTAACAGGAAAACATCCAGTGACAAGTGACTCTTATTTATTCTTTTTAAGCCCAGTGTTACCAGGAGCTGGTAGGAAAGAACTCCTGAGAGCTACAACCCTGCTGCATCGATTCAGCTTCTCGGTTCAAAACTCTCTCCTGCTTGCAGAGAGGAAAGAATGTGGCGAGCGACAGAGGAGATGGGAGTTGGATTGATTAACAGCACTTCATTTCATTGGATCGGGGCAATAATTTTAACTGATCTACCACTCTCCTTTCTCTTCCATCACACTTTAATTACACAAAGTAACACGTGCTGAGGGCAAAGCTTGAAGAGAGCAAGCCAGCGCCCTCAACTACTCAAAACCTGAACAACAGAATGTATACACACTATAAATATGTATGTATATTTATATAAACACAGCATCTCAGTCACAAATAACCTCCAAGTGTGAGCTACACCACTTCTAACACCAGGATCACAAAGCCAGAAAATCATCTCCCGCACACAAACTAACAGAAACACGAGAGGCGCTTCTCATCCAAAGACACTCAGCAGCCGTAGGGAGATTTAAGGCAAAGAGCCCATTTCGGGGGAAAAAAACTCAACCCAACCCAACCCATCCAAAGCATCACAGACTTTGCCTGGAAAAAGGCAGATATTATAAAAAAAAAAGACAGACACTAACCTGAAGGTGACTTCTGGCACGAGGCACTTGACCCCATTATGGAAGGGCCGCGTCAGGGAAATGGTCTGGCTGACCTGATCCACAGCAGACACTCGTCCTTGGTAAACTCCCAAGCTTTCTCCACAATTAATTGACACAATGCTCCCCAGCCAGTCCGTAGCCATATTTCCGGCACACAATTGCTGTAAAGAGACACAGGCCTGGCTGTAACAAGATGCAGAAAGTGACAACCCGAATCAGCATCAATGGCATCTCCCCCCCCCGGCCCAGAACCTTGGCTCCCACCCAGGCTCCAGCTTCGTCAGCTCCTTTCTTCTTTCTGGGGTGGAAATAACATCCTTACAGACAGCAAGCGCGTAAATCCCTGGACGGGGCTTTGCCTATATGACTGTTTGTAAGGCAGATCACCGTTTGCATCGTTAAGGAAATCATTTTCTAACCGAATTCAAGACTAACAGCTTCCAACAGCAATATTTAGTTCCGTCTGTGGACATTCTCCCTGTGATTTCAAACAGGGAATTTATCTTCGCTTCCTATTTTAAAAATTTTGGCATACAAACACCAAGGCAGAACAGCTTCTGTGAATACTCGGCAGCGAGAAGACCGATCTCTGCCCATACAGATTAAAACCAACACCTTTAAGGGAACAAACAGCTACAGAGAGTGGAGGGGGAAACCCAACACTGGAGTCCAGCACCAAAGTCTTCACGCTCTCCAGAGTATTATCACTGTCACGACTGCATAAATTAAAAAAGAAAGTTGTGCTCCTTTCCAGCATTGAGCTCTACCAGAATACNCGGGAAGGGGGAAAACTCTGTTAGTCAGATGTTCGGTCCCACGTAATTCCCTCAGTTTTGATGCTTGACTCAACTTGTGTCAGCACTTTGAAGCAGCTAAGCACATCTTTTCATAGAATCATAGAATTGTCTGGGTTGGAAGGGACCTTTAAGCTCATCGAGTCCAACCATCATCCTAACTCTGATAAAAACCATCCCTAAACCATGTCTCTAAGCACTATGGCAACCTGGCTTTTAAATATCTCCAGGGATGGTGCCTCAACCACCTCCCTGGGCAGCCCATTCCATAACCCTTTCAGTGCAAATATTTTTTCAAATATCCATCCTAAACCTCCCCTGGGGCAACTTGAGGCCATTTCCTCTTGTCCCATCGCCTGTTCCTTGGGAGAAGAGACCGACCCCCCCTGGCTACACCCTCCTTTCAGGGAGTTGGAGAGAGCGAGAAGGTCTCCCCTCAGCCTCCTTTTCTCCAGGGTGAACACCCCCAGCTCCCTCAGCCTCTCCTTCTAAGACTTACTCTCCAGACCCCTCACCAGCTCTGTTGCCCTTCTCTGGACCCGCTCCAGCCCCTCAATGTCTTTTTTTGTGGTGAGGTGCCCAAAACTGGACACAGCCCTCGAGGTGGGGCCTCACCAGTGCCCAGTACAGAGGGACGATCACCTCCCAAGTCCTACTCGCCACGCTGTTCCTGACACAGGCCAGGATGCTGGTGGCCTTCTTGGCCACCTGGGCACACTGCTGGCTCATGTTCAGCCGACAGGCAACCAACACCTCCAGGTCCTTTTCTGCCACGCAGCTCCAGCCACTCTGCCCCAAGGCTGGAGCATTCATGGGGTTGGTGTGACCCAAGCGCAGGACCCGGCACTTTGCCTTGTTTAACTTCATCCCATTGGCCTCGGCCCATCCATCCAGCCTCTCCAGATCTCTCTGCAAAGCCTTTCTACCCTCCACCAGGTCCACACTCCCACCCAACTTGGTGTCACCTGTGACCTTACTGAGATTTCTTGCTCCAGAGAGAGAGCACAGGAAGGTGACGGGCTCACTAGCATCCCGATAGCGCGGAAAAGCTGACAAGCTCATAAATGAAAACAACTACCATATATATTTGCCTCTCCTGCTGTTAATCAACAGTAAGAGGGAGAAGGCTTGATATTTACCATGAGGAACACAAAGACAAAAAGAGATAACCCAGGAAGATTATCATCAAATATATAAACCACATTTCTACGAGAGTCATTTCAAGTCTCTTCAAGCCCTTCCTGAGCTTCTTGGAAAAAGATGCAAGAAAAAAACAACCCTGGAAATAACTAGGATGTGTGCATGCTACCAGAAAAAACTCATTTCCCCCAGCTTTCGGGGGATGCTTCAAAGGGAAGCAAATGCTTAATTTGGGGGCCAGCCATACATTCTTCAGGAACAGCCTCCTCTCTTTCCTGTTTCTGTGTATTTATATTAACCCATCATAACAAGGTCTGGATTCCAAGATGATGGCTGATAAAAAGCACTTTCAAAACACAGATAATACATCCCCGAGTTACCTCCAGCAAAATTAAAATTTAGTCGTTTTCCTGATTTTTTTGTATTTCACTTTGAAAACAAGGAACAGCACACACCACCATCTTACAAGGAGCCTTTTCAAAAGAGCCTCCTTTTAGGAAGTGAAAAAAAACCAACACCATAAAGTCTGTTCTTGTGCAAATGTAAACCAAAACAAGGGAAACTGATCTCAAAGGATCTCATCCTACTATTTTATGCGTAAACCCTGTAGAAGGGAGAACAAACCAGACACGCAATGAATGAGGCACTACATCACACGTGACACATTTGTTTGTTTACATACACCTGGAAAGTCAAACCTCCCATCTCATATTCTGATCTTATATTCCCAGTTTGTGTCATACAGCTGGCAGTTGTCACACATTCCCCAACATCCCTTCTTTTTGGGTGCATATTACTGATATCCCCGCAAGTTTTGAAAGAAACTGAAGTCACAGAGCTTAGTCAAAGCCGCACGCAGCACTTTATAAACCCAGTGGGGCAGCGGTAACTCAGCACCGTGATGAGTCAACAGCTTTGCACTGCTTCTAGAGAGGAAAGATGCATCCTCACCCTATCTGGAAGGCGAATTAGCAGAGAGGTGGTTTCACTCATTTATGAGGAAAGCGGCCACCGAGCCCACCCGCTTTGTACCCGAGAGACAAGGCGGTGTGGCGACACACACTCCCCAGCAGGACCCATCTCCCCAG
>QJSC01014193.1:1006955-1032715 GCA_003697955.1 Calidris pygmaea
CTTCCTCCCTCCACAAGCCTCCCTCCCTCCACAGGCCTCCCCCCCCACGGCCCCAGGGCAAGCCGGGAAGAGCCGGGCGAGGCCCAGCCCGCTACGTAGAGCCGCGACCAACCTCCCCCCTCCCCCACGACCCTCCCCCGTGGCGAGTGACCGGGGAAGAGAGCCGCCCCCGCCTCACCTGCACCCACCGCTGGCCGCCCGCCTCCGCCGCGGCCCCTCCGCCTCAGCGACGCTCGGCGCTGACGTCACTTCCTGCCCGCCCTTCCCCGGCAGCGGCGCTCAAGCCAGCGGCGGGTGACCATAGAGAGGCGCGGAGGAATCGGAGGCCTGGCGCATGCGCGGTGAGGCGGCGCGTGCCGGCGGAGCTCTACGCATGCGCGAAGGGCACTCAGCCATGGCGCCCGCCTCCCTCCCCGGCCCCGCTCTGTCCCTCCGCCACCGCCTCTCCGACCTCTGCCGCGCCTCCGGCACCGCTGGCACACGCCCGCCGTCGCCAATTCCATCCCAGCTCCCTCACCTCCATCACACTGCCGTCACCTCCATCACCTCGATCACACCTCCATCCCACCTCCATCACCTCTGTGACACCTCCACCTTGCCTCCGTCACACCTCCATCACCTCTATCGCCTCTGTCACACCTCCATCCCACCTCCATCCCATCTCCATCACCTTCATCCCACCTCCATCACACCTCCATCAACTCCGTCACACTTCCATCCTACCTCAACACCTCCATCACCTCCATCCCTTCTCTATCACCTGCATCCCACCTCCATCACCTCCATCCCATCTTTAACACCTGCATCCCACCTCCATCGCCTCCATCCCACCTCCATCACCTCCGTCACACTTCCATCACCTCCGTCACACCTCCATCACCTCCATCATGCCTCCATCACCTCCATCACACCTCCATCACCTGTCACACCTCTATCACCTCCATCCCACGGCCATCACCTCCATCACACCTCCATCCTACTTCCAACGTCTCCATCGCCTCCATCCTATCTCTATCACCTGCATCCCACCTCTATCACATCTGTCACACCTCCATCACACCTCCATCACCTCCATGCCATGGCCATCACCTCCCTCACACCTCCATCCTACCTCCATCCCACCTCCATCACACCTCCATCACCTCCATCACATGTCCATCATTTCCATCGCCAACTCCATCCCACCTCCATCACCTTCCTCCCACCTCCATCACCTTCATCACACCTCCATCACCTCTGTCACACCTCCATCACTTCCATCACATCTCTGTCTTTTCCATTACCTCCATCACACCTCTATCACCTCCATCCCACCTCCATCACACCTCCATCACACCTCCATCCTACCTCCAACACCTCCATCACCTCCATCCCCCGTCTATCACCTCTGTCACACCTCCATCACTTCTCCATTGCACCGCCATGGCAGTTGCTGCACGCCCACTGGCACATCTCCACCGCTCCTGTCACTGCTGGCAAATGTTCTCCCAAACCCCTGTCACACCTCCATCACCCTTCTATCACCTTCTGTCACTTCCATCCCATCCCCATCCCACCTCCATCACCTCCATCCCACCTCCCTCACTGCCAGAGGCACGGGGCGCATTCATCTCCCGCTTTCTCTTCGGTTCCATTAAAACCAGCTTATTTTTTCCCCAGCTCTGGAGCCCAGGGGCTGTTTTCCTCGTTAGGCAGAGGAAGGAGCGGGGTGGGGTGCTGGATGCCTGATGTGCCGGCTGACCTCCCCCAGCCAAACAGCAGGCCGTGCCGGGGAACGCTAATTAAAAACAAAATCATTACCCTGGCAGTCGGCAACGATAATGCGAAGGTGAGCGAGGTCACGGCAGGAGGAAGGCTCCTCTTCCAGAGAGCAGCTTTTCCACGGCACGGCCACAAAATTGCAATTAACTCCGGGGCACAAGAGCCACTGCATCATTAATGGTGATGGATGGAGTCAAATATTCACCTTTCTGCACTTAATTTTGATTTTCTCCCTGCGCGGGGCAAGAGAGGAGCATCCCAGGGCAGGGGGTTTAGGGAGGAGCAGGAAGTTCAGCAGAATGAATGAATTCTGCCCAAATTCCTGACGTTACACCCACGTGCGAGGGCTTGGCTAAATGATTTGTGCCTCGGGAAAACATGCCCGTGGGGAAAAAGGGATTTCCCATCCCCACCCCACTGGAAACCCTGGAGGGCTTGGTCATGTCACTTCAGGTAAGCACAGACCCCAATTTTTCCATAAACTCCTTTATTATTTGCCAGGAAATTAAAGGTTTAATGCATTTATATATTTTTTTTTATTATTATTTTTTTTTTTTAAGGGAAGTTATGCACAGCCTTGGAAATAATGGTGCTCTGAGATGGGGAAGCCATCCCAAAACACCCCTCTGCAGATCACCACCCCCGAGGGTCTGCAAAAGGCTCTTTCGAAGCGATTGATTCCCTTTATTTTTTATATTTTTTTTCAGGGATGGAAGGACTGGTCCTGATTTTGAGTAAATTCCTGAACGGAGCTGGTGCTTGAGACGTCGCCTCTTGCCAAATCCCAGCTGAGAATTTGGCTTCTCTATATACACAGGGTGCAGCACCCACGAAAGCTAAAAACCTCCCCCCAATGCCACCCACTGTCACAGCCAACTTGTGTCCCCGTGGGAAAAATCCAGATCCCCCCCACCCAAGTCAAATTTTTACGGGTGAAGAAGAGTTGGAGGCGGGGGTTTTTCCCCTCTCCAATCTTTTCCCAGTGGAATCAAACCAGCAAGAAACTTTCAAAGAGGTATTTATTGGGTTGGAAATCCTGCGCAGTTTATATTCCGCACGGGTACGATCACCGTGCTGGCTGAGAGCATCCCCTGCGCTTCTCAAACCCTTGCTCCTTCGACTAGTCTGAATATAGAAATCTCTTGGCTTGGTTGCTAAAAAAAAAAAAATAATAATAAATCCCACTCATTAAAACAAAAGCAGCAAATACATAGTGTGAAAGCCAGAAGTGTCCTGCTGTGCCTCTTACTGCTTCTTCTCCTTGACTCTCAGCCCTTTGATATTTTCCAGGAGGCTTCTTGTTAGGAGTTCAGCTGATAATATCTCAAATTGTCAACAGCACTACTTATGGATATATATTTTTTTTTTATTTATATTTTTTTTTCTAGTAGTCAGGCTGTCACCAAGGATTGGTAGAAACACTTGGGGATTCATTTAATGACCGTACATTCAGAGAATTTAGCTGCGCGAGGGTGCACCCAGAAGGGGTCCACCTGGGGTAGGGTCTGGCCTCCAGAGCCCTTCAGCAGGCAGCCGGATCCCATCGGCATGAAGAGCTGAAGGGTTGGCCAACCGCTCCACCAAATGAGCTTCAAAGACTTTCACCCCGTGGGTAAAGGTTGGCCAGGTCTCTCAGGGAAGAACCTGCAGGTTTATCCCTATTTGGTGGATGAAGGGAGTTGCCCGCCGGCACTGGGCAGGGTGAGGACATCCCTAACTCACATCTTCCATTGCTTCTCCCAGCCCAAAGCATCCTCTTCCCCACCGCAGGGCTATGGTCCCCCTGGATCTCCCTGAGAGGTTTGAGCAAGCTGGACCTCTAGGGAGCTGCTCCGCAGGCGAGGGTGGTGGAGCTGGCACGGGGAGCCTGACAAAGCCGGCTTTATCCCTCCCCGCTAGTGTTTTCATGAGATGAACAAGCCTCCAGTGAAGCGACACAGCGAGGGGTTGTGTTGGCTTGGAGAGAGCGTTGGCAAAAGCTAGTGGAGCGTCCAGCTCCAAGGGCTGGCTTTCTTCTGCTGAGCTTATGGAGAGCTCTTCGTGGGGAAACGCTTCTTGATCTGGAAGCTCTCGCATTTCTTGTACTTCATGGTCAGCCCGTACTGGGGAGTGGTGTCCACCTCCTCCCCGGGGAGGAGGCTGAACTCCAGCTGCTGCAGCATGGTGGTCAAGAAGAGGAAGACCTCCCACCGGCCGATGGACTCCCCGATGCATCGCCTCTTCCCCAAGCCGAAAGTCAGCACTTTGTCGCTTTCCGTCCTGCTTATTTCAGTCCCCGCCGCGTTGAGGAACCGCTCAGGGTTGAAGGTTGAGGGATCCTTCCAAAGCTTCCTGCAACGGAAAGGAGAGACGGCTGAGGAAGCCGTTTTCACCCACCGGGATGGGGGAGAGAGGTCAAAACACCTCCCTGCAGAGCGAAGCATCCCAAAATTTTCTCATTTTCTCATTTAAAAAAAACAAACAACAAACCACCAAACCTTGGCAACCCCTGTCCCTGATCTGAAACACCAACAGAGTGTCAGACCCCATCAGCTCAGTCTATCGTCATCTCTGTTCCAAACTCTGATTGTGTTTGCCTGTGCAGACACCGGAGATGGATTTAATCCAGCGTGCAACGGCTAGAGATCCCCCAGTTTCAGCCAAAAGGAAGAGGAAAAAAAAATAATAAAAATAAATAGGTTGGTGCACAGGAATCAGTCAGCACCTCTTAAAAAGGAAGGACGGAGACCTGAGGGTTTTCCCACCTTGGATCTTCCCAGCAAAACTTCCCAACCTGTCCCAGCCCAGCTGCTGGGAGGTGCCAGGTGGGATTTTCCAGTGTCTTAGCTGAGCATTTCTGCTTGGATGTGGGGAATCCTCTCCGGCCCTAAGGACAGTGTTCCCATTGCAGTGCTCACCAGGAGCAGAAGGAATAATGTGGTATTTCTGCTCCCCTGGGCTGTTCGGACACAAAGTCTTGAGCTTCTGATCCAGAACACCTGATCACCAAACCACCTTCTGTATCAACCCTTAGTCAACTTAATTCCTTCCCCACCCCTACAGGGTCTCTACTGGAGGGGTAAGATGGGGCTTGGGTTTCCAGATCCCCTTTCATTCACCAAAGCTGATGATCAGCAATAACAACACGAGCCTATTGAGCTTAATGAGAGTCACGTCAGGACATTTTTCTCCCTGAAAGAGGGAACCAGATGATTGCCGTTGAGCACATCCAGAGCCGCCAGCCCGGATCACAAGGGCTGCTTGGCAGGAGGATCTACCCATTCCTGATTATTCAGCAGCCCAAGCTGCCAACCCTTGCACGTACGTGGAAAGTCCGGTGCATTGAGGACATCACAGAATCACCGAATGAAATGGGGTTGGAAGGGACCTCTGGAGATCATCTAGTCCAACCCCCTGCCAAAGCAGGGCCACCCAGAGCAGGTCCCACAGGAACGTGTCCAGGTGGGGTTTGAATGTCTCCAGAGAAGGAGACTCCACCACCTCCCTCGGCAGCCCCTTCCAGGGCTCTGCCACCCTCACAGGAAAGAAGTTCCTCCTCATGTTTAGGTGGAACTTCTTATCTTCAAGTTTGTGCCCATTTCCTCTTGTCCTGTCCCTGGGCACCACTGAGAAAAGCCTGGCCCCATCCTCCTGACACCCACCCTTTAAGTATTTATAGGTATTGATCAGATCCCCCCTCAGCCTTCTCTTCTCCAGACTAAAAAGACCCAAGTCTTTCCTTATCAGAGAGATGCTCCAGGCCCCTTGTCATCTTTGCAGTCACCACGTTACCACACGTAAATCAGGTAAACCCTGGCGCTGGGGAACCAGTGACCAAGTCAACCCAGAGCAACTCCACACCCAGGAGACCCAAAGTTTGGCTTAGCATCAAACCCACACCGTATTGGGTTTTTTTTTTTTTTGGTCCTATCTGCCTTTTCCTGCCTTCATGAGCCATTTGGCTTTGGCCTTGTTGCTCTTCATGCCAAGCAAAGCCACCACAGCCTGGATAAGCAGCGGGGGGGTGGGAGGGGGATTTGCTCTACTCACTCGTCGTGATTCACTTGCCACTGGTTGATAAAGACGCAGGTATCCTTGGGGATATAGTAGCCGTTCAGCGCCGTGGCTTTTGTCGTACTGCAAAGACATAACGGGTGGAGGGGAAGAGAAATCAGGAGGAGACCCACAGCCTCGCAGCGAAACAAAGCTTGGCAAGTCCTAGGGGCCTCTTCGTTTCCAACACCCTGTTTGAACTCTCAGGACGGGCCAGGAAATTCCCCAATTTGTATTTGGGAGATGAAATAGTCTTGGTTAACACCTCTCCTCAAGCAGAAAGATTCCAGTTGCAGGAAGCTGGATGAGTTGCGATGTGGTTTCTCCCAAGGAAGGGAGGGGAGGGAATATGAACTCGTGGATGTTCAGCATCCCCTCCATGAGCAAAGGCTTCAGAGTAAAACTGCCCTCAAAGCGAAGGATTTGAGGCCAGGAGGGCAGCTGGTGGCCCCAAGGGCTGCAGCCACGGGCACCACCACAACGTGGCAGCTTTGACACGAGTAATTCAGGCTGTGGAGGGGAATATTTCCCCGTAGCAAGGATCGGTTCCCGGGCAATTTGCTGCCTCCCAGAAAATTTGCGGCACCTCCCAGAAAACCACTCCAAAAAAAACCAAAACCCGCCCCAAATAACATGTTGGCTGCTCCAGCCTGTACCTGTGCGGGATGGTGAAGGGCAGGAAGGAGGAGTGCCTGAAGGTCTCCAGGATGAAGGCTTCTGTGTAGGGCAGCGTGCCCCGGTCCGACAGCCTTGGTCTCCTCTCCTGGCCAATGGTCTTGTCTGCAGGAGGTCGAGAAGAGGGAGTGAGTTTGGGTCAGCCCTCACCAGAGAGGTTTTGGCCCCGGAGGAAGCAGGCCCATGGACTCACCTAGTTCTTCCTGGATCTTCTTCTGGATGTGGGGGTACAAGGCAACGTACACGAGGCTCCAGGATAAGGCAGTTGTCACCGTGTCGAAGCCTGGATGGACATGAAAAAGGCATTGAGTTACCAAAAAATGACAGGGGAGCTGGTATTTACAGACCCCATCCCTCTAGATGTTTGCCATGGAGAAGTTCCTCATCAGCTATTGCTGAAAACCCATCTGCTCTGGTCGCCGCTCAGAAGAGTGCCCACGAGCCCAGCAGCAGCTCCAAACACGGTCAAGGTCTCACCCCGACAGCCCCGGTTCCCCCACCCAGCCTCCCAACAGCAAGGCTTTACCCTCAAAAATGTTCTCACCAGCCCCAAAGAGGTCATTGACGATGCTGATGATCTTCTCATTGGAGAGTGGGACATGGGCGTCCTCCCCTACACTATTTCCCTGGCAGTGCTCGATCAATGAGTCCGTGACATCCCGGATGTGCTCCTGCAGAAAAGCCAGCAGGTTAGAGATATCAAGGCAACACAGGGCTGGAGAAACATCTCCTCTCCCAGCCAGTGCTGGCTCCTTGGGGGGGGATTAACTGCAGATTGGAAAGCTCCAAGAAGCTTTCCAGGGCAGAGATGGGGGGACAAGGGAGTACCTTCTTCCCCTCAGGCAGGCAACACCTCTAGAGATGGTTGTAGGCATCTCTACCTACATCCAAGAGCATCCAAGCTCTTACCTTACCTCTTACCTTATCAAAGCTGGTGTAATGCTCCTGGACAATTTTTTGCACAAAGAAGTTGAAACGCCTGTTGATGTCCTTGAAGATCTGCATGGTGCGGCTGGGAAGGTACTGGAGCACGGGGATGAAGTCCGCGGGGTTGCCAGCAGCAGCTGCCTCACCAAATTCATTGCTGAGGTTCACCAAGCTGAGCAGCTCTTGGTCGTTGTGGTCATAGCGCTTGCCAAAACAGATGGCACAGATGACGTTGGCCACAGAGACCACCACATACCGGTAAGGGTCAAAGCTCTTCACCTCATTCATCAGCTGCAGGAATTTGGCCACCAGGTACTCAGCCTCCTCGGAGACGTGCTCCTCCAGGAGGCAGGTGGAAGAGGAGGTGGGGCTGGGAGTGGTGGCAAAGGTCTTCAGGGCGTTCTGGGCCAGCTTTCTGCGCGCTTTCCACACCTCCCCTGAGTCGGGGCTGAAGGCCAGGCTCTGGCCATCCGTAATATGGCGAAAGCTGTAGAGGTCAGGGCGCCCCATGAAGTCTTCTCCTTGCTTCACCAGGGCTTGCCTGATGGTCTCCAGCCCGCTCAGCACCAGCACGGGCCGAGTGCCAATCCTGATCTCCATGATGTCCCCATACTTCTGGCTGAGCCTGGTCAGGGCCAGGTGCGGGTCCTTCCTCAGCTCCAGCACGTTGCCAAGGATGGGGTAGCCTCTGGGTCCCGGGGGGCTCTTCAGCCCCTTGGGCACGTGCTGCTGGAGGGACTGGATGAGCAGGAAGACCAGGCAGAAGACGGCAGCTGCGAGGAGGAGCTCAGTGGCTGAGACAATGCCTTGGCTTCCCACCAGCGACATCGCAGCCTTCATCGCTGCTGGCATTCAGAAACCTTAGTAACAAACCCAAAGAGGCATTATGAAGAAGGGAAGGTCCATGGAGCTCCTCTAGCTTGAGTTGCTCTTAGTAGCAACTGCAGGCAGGAGAGCTGGGTTTAACTTCCGATCCAGAGCTGCATCCTTTGCTGCACTTTAGGAAGCTACTTGCACTTGAAAGTGGGTTTTTTTGCTAGCCAGGACTGAGAGGAACAGGTCCCATGGCTTTTTCCCTAGATGCCAGGGGTAGGAAACATGCTCTTCTACCTACAGGACCTCTCTTTTGTGTGATAAAGTCTTTTCTAGAGTGCTTGACCCTAGGAGAGCTGAATCCTCTTTGAGTCAAACTAAATACAGCATTTAACAAACTAAATACATCAGGGCTACAAAGATGATGAGGGATCTGGAACATCTCCCTTATGAGGAGAGGCTAAGACTTGGGTCTTTTTATTCTGGAGAAGAGAAGACTGAGGGGGGATCTGATCAACGCCTAGAAATCCTTAAAGGGTGGGTGTCAGGAGGATGGGGCCAGGCTTTTCTCAGTGGTGCCCAGGGACAGGACAAGAAGAAACGGGCACAAACTTGAACATAAGAAGTTCCATCTCAAGATGAGGAGGAACTTCTTTCCTGTGAGGGTGGCAGAGCCCTGGAAGAGGCTGCCCAGAGAGGTGGTGGAGTCTCCTTCTCTGGAGACATTCCAAACCCACCTGGACACTTTCTTGTGCAACCTGCCCTGGATGACCCTGCTTTGGCAGGGGGTTGGATTGGATGATCTCCAGAGGTTCCTTCCAACCCCATGTGATTCTGTGATCATTACTGTGAATCTTCCTAAAGATGGGTGGCCATGAAAGCTAACTGTGGCTGGTGCGTGGGGCCAGCAGGCTGTGGGCACCCTGCTCCCAGATCTACAGGAAATCCCTCCGAAAACCCCGAACCAGGGGTGGGAAGAGCCTGGGTCTGAAATTGCACCTTCCCCTTGGGTTTGGCAAGGTGCTAACACCCCGGTCCCATGGGGTGAAGAGTCTGGGGGGCTGCTGGGACCCTTGCACCCCGGTTAGGATCCACTCCCAGCCCAGGGCTGCAAGAGGGGCTGTGGGACATCCCCAGAAAGCACCTTCCCACAGCTCCGGGAAGATTGCTAGAGGAGATTTGGGGAGCCAGAGGCGGGGGGGGACACCCCACAACGGGGGACCCCCGGCTCTCCATCCCTCGAAGCTCTCCCTGGGGGAGCTGGAAGTGTCTCCCCCTTTCCTCCCCTTCCCCCCAACTCTCCATCCTCCGGGCAGAGAGCCGTGTCCCGCCGTACTCACCTCCGGAGCGGAGCGCTTGGGGGCCCGATCCTGCCGGCAGGTAGCCCCGCTCGCCCTTCGCTCCTGCTTTATATGCATCTCCGCTCGCCCTGATTGGCCCGGAAACCTCCCGTCACGTGACCGAAGCCTAATCAAAGCTGACGTGCGCCTAAACTCCCAAATAACTAAGCCGGACCCCCCCCCCCCCCCCCCCCCCCCCCCCCCCCCCCCCCCCCCCTCCCTCCGGTGGCACCGGGAGCCCCGCTCCCCTGCACGGCCCCGGTGGGGGGAGGAGGAGGAGAAGGAGGAGGGGGGTCCCGACGGGTCGGGGGTGTTACCGGTACCTCCCGTGGGTTCCCGACACGATGCGGGGGGGGGTGGGGGGGGGACACATCGCGTGCGAAGCGGGCGGGATGTTTGGGCAACCCGCACCGCCCCGGTCACTCCAGTCACGCTACCGGCAGGATCTTAAAGGCGCCGGTCCCGGGCCCCCGTTCTCCCCCCCCAACACCCCTCCGACCTCCCCGAGGAGAGCCCCGGCTTCGCTGCTTCCCCCCCCCCCCACGCCCCCCCGTCCCGCAGCCATCGTTGCGGGCACCCCCCTCCATCCAGCCCCGCCACCGGTACCCGCAGCCCCCGGGATGTCGCCGGTGCCCGGGAGCGGCGGGGCGAGCGGCAAGCGTGGGAAAATAGCCCCGGTGCCACCGGTGCCGGGCAGGAGCGGGGGGAGGGATAGAAACGGGGGGGTCCGCGAACACTCAGGGATGAGCCCACCCTCCCCACCGTGATGTTTTAGCCATCCGCCCCCCCCCACTCCGGTGCCCGTCCCTCCGCCGGTGCTCCCCGGTAAAGCAGAGAGAGGACAACCGGGGGGGGCTTCACCGGACACGCCTGTCGCCCCCCTCCTCCCCCCCCCAACCTCCTTTCCCCCGGTTGCGGGGCCGCTGTGCCGGCCCACAGCCCCCCACCACGGTGTCCCCGTGGGGCAGGGGGCCGCGGGGCAGCCCCCCCGTGGGGGGCGGGGGGGTGGGGGGGTCACGGCTCTCGCTGCCCCTGTCCCGGTTAAAGATTGTCCAGGTTCGCGTGAGAAGCGGCCGTGCCCTCTTGTCACCTCCTGTCCCCTGGGGCGGCGGGGGGGCAGAGCGACCCGGGGGGACGAGGTGGCTCGGGGATGGAGTTGGGGGGCAAGGGGAGGGGGGCACGTCGGGGAGGGGGACCAAGGCGGGGGGGAAGGTCTCAGTTTCAGCCCCTCCACCCCCTGTCCCCGTAAGGTGACAGGTCGGGACCTCAGGGAGGACAAAGGGGACCAGCCCGCACCCCAAATCTCACTTCCCCCCACACACAACCCGCACCCCTGTGCCCAGTCCGGCCACAGCGGGATGGGAGAGGGGCCGGGGGGGTGGTGGTGATCCCCCAGGGGTGGCATTGGGGACATCGCGTGCGAAGGGGCTCCGGACAGACCCGTGAGGGCTGCCCCGGTCACTGGCAGTCACGCTATGGGTGGGTGGGGGGGGAAATGCCATTTAAAGGACCAGGGCGGTGGCCCCACGTCCAGGAGCCTGGCCCGGGGTCAAGGCGGCGCCGGAGCAGCTCAGGATCATCTCCCCCCCCCTTAACCCCCCCCCACGGGCTGGCTGGGGGCAGCGGGGGGGGCTCCCCAAGCACCGTCGAGGGTAACGGGGCTTGGTCCCCTCTGCCAAGGGGCACTGCCACCAGCTGCAAGGGGACAGTATCCCGTCTCCCTCCCACCTCCCCGGCCACTTGTGTCCCCCCACGATAGGACACAGGCACAAGGAGGTGGGGGGGTGGGGGGAGAGGGTGGTTTCCCACTGTGCAAAGTTGGGGGGCGTCTCGTTCGTGCAACCCTTTGGCGTCCAGGGGACATCGAGCCATGTCCCTGGCTGCCTGGACCTTCCCAGGCAGGGACTGGGACTGCAAACTCCCCCCTCTCCCCTGGGGGAGGGACCCCCTGGGACACACGGACACCCCAACGACGTATCCCTAAACCCCGACTTGGGGGGGGGGGGATGTTCATACACACCGTGGCACCTCGTAAACGAGGGGCAGGCACCCCCCGTCGAACCCACACCCCCTCCCGTGTCAGGCGTGGGGCTGGCGTTCACAACCCCCCTCTCTTGCACACCCGTCCAGGTGGTGTGCCCACATCCGTGCTCTCCGGCAGGGCAGGCGTGTGCACATGCCACGCGCACAAGCACCCTATACATCTCTCCTATAGGCACGAGTAGCTCACTCCAAGCCCTTAAACAAGCACATACGTGTGCTCTTGCGTGTCCGCGGTTGCGGGCGACCGCTGTACATACACGCTCGGCCACACGTGCACACGCCTGCAGGCACCTTGCGCACGTACACCCTGGCACACGCGCGCCGGCGTCACCCTATGTATTAGCAAAACAGCCGGGATCACCCCCAAAATTGTGTGTGTCCCCTCCCCACAAAGAGGGATGCAAGGTGCATCTGGGTGCGCTGGCAAGTGGGGCGCGGGCAAGGGACCGACAGTGGCCCCTCCGGCTGTCCCCACGGCCACCTCCGAGGGCTCAGCGAGGGGCGGTGGCCGGGGTGGGAGCCCGGCGCTGGGTGAGGATGTGTTTGGGGCGTGAGGCTGCCTGGCACGCAAGGCAGCAGCTCTTAACGCTGTTCTCATCAGGAGGCACCCTGCCCTCGCAAGGGCTTGGCAGAGAGCACGGAGGAGGCTTGGGGGGGGGGGGGGGGGGGGGCGGCAGGGAAAAGGGGTTTGGGGGGGTTGGAAGCAGGGTAGGTGGGTGCTGTGCACTCCTCTGGAGCTCCTGGACCCTCCCTAGCTTCTCCAGCGCTTTGGGATGGGACGGATCAGGAGAGGTTGGTGTGGGTTCCCCATCAGCGTGGCCACCCAGGTGGGAAACGCTGCCCAGTTGTGGGGGGGGTGGGGGGCAGTCTAGCCCTTTTTCCCCCCTCAAGGCATGCGGTGTGGGGTAGATCCATGGGGATGGGAGATACCGGCGGGATCCAGCCCCGCTCCTGCGAAATCCCAGCCTGTGTCCTCCCCAAAATCGCTCCCCAGCGTCTTCCTCGCTGGGAGGCATGGCTGGGGGGAAGCCGGGGGCCGGCAGGTCTGCGATGGTGCCTGGCAATTATCCGAATTAATATTAGCAGCCAGGGTTTTGTAACTGTTCCTGCCAAGCGTTAATGAACGGCGTCATTGCTATTAATGCGCCCAATTAAACCAGATGTTGAAAGCCTTTATTAAATATTAGCTCAGCTTTTTACCCGGGCCAAATTCCCACTGCGCTTTTCAAAGACCGAGCGAAACTTCGGGGCCGAACCCCAAAACTCTGCCTCGTTCCTTGCTGTTAATTAATGTTCCCACCTCATCCCGCCTCCTCTTCCCAAAAATTATTTTTTTGCCCCAGTTGAAGTGCTCCCCTCCTCACCCCCCACCCTCTCGCTGCTGCATCTCCTGTGGGTTGGTGGGGGGTGGAATTTGGCGAGGGGATGAGGTGCCTTGCTCCTTTCACCTCTCCTATCTCTCCAGCTCACCTCCTCCCCTCTGCCCTGCCACTCCTCGCCCCGGTTGCCTGTTTGCCACCGAGGAGCCCGGGGGAAACGAGCCAGCCGCCTTCTCACGCAAACCTGGGCAATCGTTAACCTGAGCCTGGCTCTGCCGCCGGGGCTGGAAGGTCCTGCCACCACCCCTGCCAGGGCACGGGGATCTACCGGGTGATTCCTCCCCTTCCATCCCCTCCTCCAGGGATGGAGAGGGCTGCGCTGCAAACCCATCCTTGGAGAAACCCTTGGGAGCGCCTCCAGGGTGGCCACGGAGGTGACAGCCCTCTCTGCGTGATGGGGAACAGTTGTTAGGGTTCGAGGAACCCACCACAATTTATTGTCCTTCAGCAATTCTTCTCTCTCCCCATGACCCCTCCCCACCCGGGAGAGGGAATCGGGAAAAACAAGGAAACAGGAGGGTCAAAATAGAAACAGATTTAATAGGGTAAGACTGAATAATTGACATTAAAAGCACGGAAGAACCAGTATTGATCCCGATACCAATATAAAATACACAAGGATCATACTCAACCCATTCCAGCCCAGGACACACACCCCACCACAGGGACAGCCCGTGTGGGACCCTGCCAGCGCTGCGGCTTCGGGAGGAAGGGAAGGGGCTCAAGGGCTCCGGCACCCAGGCAAGGAGTTCTCAGGATCCCAGCCATCAAGGGAGAGAGAGAGAGAAAAAACTCCTCAGCAAACTTCCTAATTTACATCAAATGTGACCTTCACGGTGTGAAATAACCCTGGTGGCAGCTTGGGTCAAGTGCCCAGGTCTCGCTCCTCCTCATCCCCACACCTGGAGAGCTGGAAAACACTGAGACCTTGAATCCCAACATCCCAGAGCTGGCTGTAAAGCAAATATTTTCACAAATTCAGACCCTGCAGTCTTCTAAAAGTGCCGTTTTCCCAAGAATTAGAAGAGAAATTAATCTTGTGTCCATCAAATGAGGACAACACCCTAGTCAGCCCAGGAAAGGTCTTTGGGGCAAATGCTGGCACCTGCATCCCACGGTACAGGGAGGCTGAAAGCGTGTCCCCTGTCAGGGCAGGGCTTGGGGACCCCCTTCTGCCTCCCCACCTTGGGCTCTGGGGCAGGAGGAGTCAATGTTCATCCCCCATAAGCTGCTGGAGCTGAGGAAATACCTGCCCTGGTTTCGTGAGCTGGCTCCAGCTAGGCTCAGCCCTGTTTGTTAATGGGTAGCCCAAGACCTTCTTGCCATGACCCCCGAGAGATAACCCGGCCAGGCGACAAGGAGAGCGCATATAAAGCTGTGATCATCCAGGAGGCAGGAGAAGAAGGTCCAGGAGGCAGGAAAAGAAGGTCCAGGTGGCAGAAGAGGACCCCCTCTGCTCCCCAGGGCAGGCAGTTGCCAGACACCCTCTGCCTGTCTTTGCTGGGCAGTAAAACCAGCCCCGTCTATCTCAAGGACCTGCAGGTAGGACATGACGTGTGTGTGTGTGTGTTTACGTGTGGTTTTGAACTTGGATATAGGGCCGGGAAGGTCCTATTTGAGTCTGAAGGAGAAATTCATCCACCAGGCTCTCCCCTTCCTCATCTGCCCACATGCAGCCCTGTGGCCACCCAGCAGATCCAGCCTGATGGCCATAAATCCTCACAGAGTTGGTGGAACGGGGACAGCTTCGTTGAGGAGCTGCTGTTCCTCCCCTGCTGCCTCCCTGCCCTTGTTTTTGAGCTGCAGTTTTCCGTGCCTTGTTGCAAACAGACTACCTCCCATGGCTGTGCCAGGGGGTGCTGGGGTCTTCTGCAGAGGAAGAGATGACCTCTGGGGGGCTGAGGTCCCCCTTAAGCGATGGGTGGGTTTGGAGTCTTCATAGATGTACAGCTTTTGACCCTTGAGAACCCCAAAGTGCTGCTCGGGCAGCTCCATCCCCCTGAAGTGTTTAAGGGCAATTGGTGCCCTTTCTCGCCATCAGGAACTTGTGTGGGACTCGACTTCTCGCTAACCCTGGCTCTTTGCCACGCTTCTTGTTAACTCTCTTAGGGTTCCTACCTGCCGGCAGCGATGAAGGCTGCGATGTCGCTGGTGGGAAGCCAAGGCATTGTCTCAGCCACCGAGCTCCTCCTCGCAGCTGCCGTCTTCTGCCTGGTCTTCCTGCTCATCCAGTCCCTCCAGCAGCACGTGCCCAAGGGGCTGAAGAGCCCCCCGGGACCCAGAGGCTACCCCATCCTTGGCAACGTGCTGGAGCTGAGGAAGGACCCGCACCTGGCCCTGACCAGGCTCAGCCAGAAGTATGGGGACATCATGGAGATCAGGATTGGCACTCGGCCCGTGCTGGTGCTGAGCGGGCTGGAGACCATCAGGCAAGCCCTGGTGAAGCAAGGAGAAGACTTCATGGGGCGCCCCGACCTCTACAGCTTTCGCCATATTACGGATGGCCAGAGCCTGGCCTTCAGCCCCGACTCAGGGGAGGTGTGGAAAGCGCGCAGAAAGCTGGCCCAGAACGCCCTGAAGACCTTTGCCACCACCCCCAGCCCCACCTCCTCTTCCACCTGCCTCCTGGAGGAGCACGTCTCCAAGGAGGCTGAGTACCTGGTGGCCAAATTCCTGCAGCTGATGAATGAGGTGAAGAGCTTTGACCCTTACCGGTACGTGGTGGTCTCTGTGGCCAACGTCATCTGTGCCATCTGCTTTGGCAAGCGCTACGACCACAACAACCAAGAGCTGCTCAATATAGTGAACGTAACTGAGCAGTTCAATGACGTGGCTGTTTCTGGCAACCCCGCGGACTTCATCCCTGTGCTCCAGTACTTTCCCAGCCGCGCCATGACTTTATTTAAAGATTTCAACAAGCGATTCATCCATTTCCTGCAGAAGATTGTCAAAGAGCACTACGAGACCTTTGACAAGGTTAGAGCTTGCAGGACCCTCATCTGCCCCAGAGATGTTTCTGCTCTCTGTCCCCCTCCATTAGCGAGTTGTTTTTCATCTTGCAGCCAAGTGTCCATGGACATCAATGTTCTTGTGGGTGTTGCTGCAAGTCCAGCTTTAGTCTCATTCATCTGGGATCTCTTGAGCAGCCCAGTACTGCACTCCTCCTTCTTCTCCATGGCCCTGTGTGATAGTGGGGGGTTTGTTGGTTGACCATCTGATCTGTCAGCAGAGCCGTGTGCCACATGGAGAACCATCTCCTTGTTTCCATAGGTTGCAAAAGCAGTAGGGACTATGGAGGATGAAAGATGAGGTTCTCCAGAGCTCGTATGACCTGGGGCTCCCCCAACAGCAGATCGTTGCTAAGTAATGCCCATTCCTCTGCTGGTTCTGCTGCCATGACTTGTCTTCTCTTCCTCTCAGAACAACATCCGAGACATCACTGACTCCCTCATTGAGCAGTGCATGGAGAAAAAAGTGGAAGCAAATGGTGCCACACAGATCCCTAAGGAGAAGATCGTCAACCTTGTGAATGACCTCTTTGGAGCAGGTATCTTTTCCCACCAGTCCCTCAGCTACTGCGGATTTTCTCAGGCTCTCTCTGACCTGTCTTTGTCCAGCACCAGGCAGCCAGTTTGGGTCTAAGCACTTGCTCTCCCGCTCACTGATCTTCCTGGACTTTCCAAGGACACCCCTAGACACTAGAATGGGACATTAGCTCTGGAAAGAGCCTTCAGAGATAAGCAAAGGGCACAGCTTGTAGCTCAGTCAAGCTTCACAAGCTGTGGTGGATTTTCCTGGTTGAAGATGTCTATTGACTGATTCATCTCTGAGTTGCTCTAAGGAAACTCCCCCAATTCTGGAGAAGTTGTACAAACCTGACATAACCCAAGGGTGAATCAGGATGAGTGAGAGCAGAACATTTTAGCAAAGTTTTCTCCAATGGGACAGAAACCCAAGTCTTACTGTGTACCCAGGATGTCCTCTGCCGCCTTAGCCATCCAAGACTGCTCCATGTGATGGTTAGACAGCAACTCAAGGCATGTATCCTTCATGTTGTGCAAATCTCACCTACACACTTTTGTCTTTGACCAGGGTTTGACACTGTGACAACTGCCTTATCCTGGAGCCTCATGTATCTCGTGACATACCCCCACATCCAGAAGAAGATCCAGGAAGAACTAGGTGAGTCCATGAACCTGCTTTCTTCAGGGCCAAAATCTCTCCAGTGAGAGATGACCCCAACTCACTCCCTCCTCTTGACCTCCCACAGACAAGACCATCGGCCAGGAGAGGAGACCGAGGCTGTCGGACCGGGGCATGCTGCCCTACACAGAAGCCTTCATCCTGGAGATGTTCAGGCACTCCTCCTTTGTGCCCTTCACCATCCCTCACAGGCAAGTGTTGAAGTCGCAAAGGAGGTGGAGGGACAAGTTGGATGTGAGGCACTTTGTCACAGCCACCCCGGCAGCGGTGGGGTGAGGGGCGGGGAGATTATTATCGACTTGTAGAGTGACGGCTTCATCATGGACACAGGGACCTCACACCTCTTGCGCAGGGCAATGTGGGAGCTCCCAAAGAGCAACCCTTGCCTTCTGCTGACCTCACTTGAAGATACTCCACCCAGCTCATGTAGGGGCTGTCCAGTCCAGCTCATGGACAATGCCCCTCTTAAAGCCATCTCTTTGGGCCATGTCCTTACTTCAGCAGCATCAGGAGCAAACTAATAGCCCCCTGAGGATGCAGGAGAATCTTTTTGCTTCCCAAACTCTCACAGTCTTTTCTTTCTCCAGCATGATCAGGGACACGGTGCTGAATGGCTACCACATCCCAAAGGACCGCTGCGTGTTTGTCAATCAGTGGCAAGTGAATCACGACGAGTAAGTACCTTCTGAGGCAGAAAGCCTCCTGCGGCAACACACAGGCCCCTTCCTGCACAGTTTCCTTCCTGGGCAGAAGTGGGGTCAACATGCTTGAAGAGAAAAGGGAGCAAGTGGGGTATCTACAAAATTCAGGGATATTGTTACTGACAGCACCCACCTTCCAGTGTCTCCCCTACAACCATGGCCAGGAGACACCACCTCAGCATCTAATGTTTTCCCTTCCAGAAAACTTTGGAAGGATCCACTGACCTTCAAACCAGAACGTTTCCTCAATGCTGAAGGGACGGAAGTGAACAAAGTAGATGGGGAGAAGGTGCTGCTTTTCGGCTTGGGGAAAAGGAGGTGCATTGGGGAACACATTGCCAGGTGGCAGATCTTCCTTTTCCTGTCCACCTTGCTCCAGCAGCTGGAATTCAGCGTCTGTGATGGCAAGAAGGTGGACATGACACCGACCTATGGGCTGGCCATGAAGCACAAAAGATGTGAGCACTTCCAGGTCAAGCAGCGCTTCCCCATGAAGAGCATGAACTGAGCAGTGGGTTTATCCATTGCCCAGACGTCTCCAGGGGGCAAAGACCTGGGTGTCCTTTTAGCAAAGCTGGGTCTAGTACACCTTGATGGGATGATATAATAAACTGAAGCCATTGAAACTCTTGTCTTGTCATGTTTTCACCTTGTGGCGTTTCTTGCCTTTTTCATTTTTCCAGCATTTCCGGTGTTGGATATTCCATCAAATGTTGGATCTTCCATCACATCTAGTCTTAGAACCACAAAGCACGTTCATGGGGGGGTGCGAACTGTCTTTTGCTGGAAGGAAAGGAAACAGCCCATCTGAATACCGTTGGGTTGTATTCTTTCAGAATCGCTCTTTGGCAGCTGAAGGACAGCCAACCCATGCCATAATCCCACCACCTCCATCCATGTGTAAGATCTTGGCTGAGCTGATGCCCAAAGCTTGGGTGGAGCTGAGGATGATGTTACTGAGGTCCAGCCAGTATCACTATTTCCGGACTACTCAAGGGACAAATTTTCACTGGTTGAAATTTACCTTCACTGTAGATGCGTCTGCAGGGAAAAAATCTTGGAAATCTTGGAGAAACTCTAACACTTTTCCAAGCCCTCTAAGGACAGTCTGTTCCCTTGTTTCTGCGCTGTGTTTTTACATGCCCAGCTGACTTGTCAGGTCACTCTGAGATCCCACACTGGAGAGGTTTATCTTTGTCCATAGAGGAGCTCAAAGCACTTTAGTGCCTCTCCGAGAATCTATCAGACAACCTTGCACCAGGGGTTCTCCTGCTGCTCAGGTTGCTTTCCTCAGAAAAATGAGAGGGATCCTTCAAATTCTTGGAATCCTTCAATCCTGGACAGGCTGGAGAGGTGGGCTCGTCCAAATTGCATGAGGTTCAACCAAGCCAAGTGCAGGGTTCTGCACCTGGGACATGGCAACCCCAGGCACAAATACAGGTTGGGTGGAGAATGGCTGGAGAGCAGCCCTGAGGAGAAGGACTTAGGAGTGCTTATGGACGAGAAGCTCAACATGAGCCGGCAATGCGCGCTGGCANAGAAAGGACATGGACCGGCTGGAACAGGTGCAGCGGAGGGCCACGAAGATGATCAGAGGGATGGAGCACCTCTCCTATGAAGACAGACTAAGGAAGCTGGGGCTGTTCAGCCTGGAGAAGAGAAGGCTCCAGGGAGACCTTATAGCAACCTTTCAATACCTGAAGGGTGCCTATAGAAGAGCGGGAGAAGGACTCTTTGCCAGGAAGTGTAATGATAGGACAAGGGGAAACGGTTTCAAATTGGAAGAAAAAAGATTCAGATTAGATATCAGGAAGAAATTTTTTACTATGAGGATGGTGAGACACTGGAACAGGTTGCCCAGGGAGGTTGTGGATGCCCCATCCCTGGAAGTGTTCAAGGCCAGGCTGGATGGGGTCTTGAGCAACCTGATCTAGTGGGAGGTGTCCCTGCCCATGGCAGGGGGGTTGGAACTAGATGATCTTTGAGGTCCCTTCCAACCCTAACCATTCTATGATTCTATGATTCTAAATTACCATGAGCCTTGCTCACCATAGTCACTGCTGGCCCCGAAGGACACAAGGAAGGACACTTTGACCCCTTGTTATTGAGAAAATCAAGCTGCTGGTGTTCTGGGCTGGAACAAGGGTGTTTTCACAATGGGGGAGAGAAGGAGAACAGGACTTTCTCCAACTCAAACCCAAGAGTTTACGTTGGCTGCCAGTCAACCTATGCTAGCGGAGCCAGATACCTCCTTTCCTTCCACTTGCATGCAAAGACATCGTACAGCCCAGTACCTGGCAAGCAACGATACAGGAACAAGTATAACCATCCGGTGCATCACGCACTGCTCTTGAATCCGTTCCCATGGGTGGCATCTGCTCAGCCGTAGCCCCAAACCCTGACCAATGAGAGATCCTTTCAGGTCCGAATACCAATCACTCGTCACGCATTGCACAAAAATTTCCAAGAAGAGGCAGAAAAAAACGGGTATGTTGGGGAAGAAAACAGGGAAGCTGGTTGCCCAAGACTTCAGGGAGATTCCGGCAAGAGCAGGGAGGTGTTCAGACCCGCTAAACAAGCCTGGATGAAAAGGAGGAACTCCTTGTCTCTGTATGTCCAGGTCCTGCCTGGTCATCAATTTGTGATGAAACACTGAGACGATAGAGCTCCGGATCCACCCAAATTCATTGAGCCAGCCCGAGCAGCCTCACTCCATGTCACACTGGCTTTATCTTCACTGCTTAATGTCATAATCCCAATATTGCAGGAAAAGCAATGGGGAGGACCAGGAGGTCCAAACTGTCGTTTGAGCTGCAGGCTATCAGAGGCACTGGAGGAAAGGTGGAAGGATGGTTTAGGGCAACCTGTGAGGTCCATCAGCCAAATAACATCTCCTCTCCCTATGACAATGGCTGTAGGTCAAGGCAACAGAGTCATGAACCACCTTTCCAGAAGGGACATCCCAAAGCCAGCATTCATCTTCTGGAGGGGAAAGTGGGATCATCCTGGACATGGACCCCGATCTCCCATTGCCTAACTTGGTGATTCAGAAGAGCGCTGGGACCTCCAGGGATGACACGCCAGCAGGATGTCACGCCACCTCCGTGGGCTGGAGAAGATCTCATGGACTTGGCCCGGTGACTCCAAGCTGCAGTGGGAACACGCGATGCTGATGCTGGTGTAGGACCAGAGGCCCCGCTTGCTGGAGCCATTGCGTGACTCTCTTGCCATGAAGGCTGAGTTTGCTGATAAGGCCCGCAATAAGCAAGGGCAGATATAAAGAAAGAACAGTGGGAATATTTTTTTTTTCCCTTTGGAGATGAGTGTTTTATAGCCCTGGGGCAGATAAGCAGATTAATATTAACATTGCTGAGGTGAAACAGCCCCTTGCTGGTGGAAGGTCTCACCAGGATGCATTTATTAAGGGCTGATTGCCTCCCCTGGGGACACTGCTACCAGTTTCCATGGGGCAAAGCCTGGGCATTGGAGGGCAAAGACCTGGGAGAAAAAGTCATCCCAGTGTCAGAACGGAGAAGGGGAAAGGGAGAGAAATGGGCAGACAGATATCCTTCCCCACACACCCCTTCTCTTTGTGCTGTTGGAGGCGAAACGCCCCACATCTTAAAGCCCTGTCTTCACTTGGCATCTCTCCCTCCCCATGATGCCAACAGAGACACCCCATGCAGCTGCAGGAGACCTTTCCGGGCACCTTACACAGACAGGAGGACCCCCTGAGACCTTGGTCTGATATCCCTGCATGAACACACCTTCTCAGACATTCAAGGAGGTGACCCCAGCCGAGGTCCCACTTTTCTTGCTGGGGATGCTGTTATCAAACTGTCCCTTCAGCTCAGCCACCCCCATCCCAAACTCTGCTGTTCTTCCAGCTCCTGGGAAATACGGTTGGAACATCAAAGCTGATCAGGCCCCTTCACCAGATGTCTTCTCTGCTGGGTGTCTTGGCAGTCCCCACCATGCAAGGAGGAGAGCAGCGAGAGTGGCCTGAGCATCAAAGGGATGATCACAGAATCACAGAATGATGAATGATATGGGGTGGGAAGGGACTTCTGGAGATCATCTAGTCCAACCCCCTGCCAAAGCAGGGCTACCCAGAGCAGGTCCCACAGGAACGTGTCCAGGAGGGTTTGGAATGTCTCCAGAGATGGAGACTCCATCACCTCCCTGGGCAGCCTCTTCCAGGGCTCTGCCACCCTCACAGGAAAGAAGTTCCTCCTCATGTTTAGATGGAACTTCCTATGTTCAAGTTTGTGCCCATTTCCTCTTGTCCTGTCACTGGGCACCACTGAAAAAAGACTGGCCCCATCCTCCTGACACCCACCCTTTAAGAATTTATAGGTGTTGATCAGATCCCCCCTCAGTCTTCTCTTCTCCAGACTAAAAAGGACCCAAGTCCCTCAGCCTTTCCTGGTGAGAGAGATGTTCTAGGCCCCTCATCATCTTTGAAGCCCTCTGCTGCACCCTCTCCAGCATGATGAAGGTAGAGGGGCACCCTGCTCCCTTTGGGGGTGTGGGATCTTAGTGCTTCACCTCCTTCTCTTCCCTGTTGCCTCCTGAGAAACAAATCCACCGATCATTGCCACCAAAGCCCCAACTGCTCACAGTAGGCAAGGGACTCGGCTCCCGTATCTTTGTCTTTCCCCTAATGATCTTCCTCAATTAAGCCCTCCAATTACTCCCCAGGTAGCTTGCAAGCACCGTGATTTCGTTACTGGAACCGGGGGTACTGATAAGCCGGGGGAAGCTTTTATCACCCCACGGCCCGATTGCTTTTATTGTGGGCTTTAAACTGAGTCAGCAGCCCAGCCATGGCAGCTGGGCTTCAGCTCTTCTTCCAAAGGGGAGAGTGTTCCTGCAGGGACGGGTCCAGGCAGCCTTACATACACCTTCTCCATCCAGCTGAGACACCTGCCCGATGACTCCATTCAAGGTGGTGGCATCTCCTCCCCAGTCCCGAAATGGGCTAAAAGAACCAACCACTTGTGGCTCTTCCTCCCGGATGGAAGGAAGAGGGGGAGTTGCTCCAACACTTAACGACCCTCCTCATTAAAAGCACATCCTGTATTTCTAACTTCTTTCCTTTGGCTGTTTATTCTCCTGTGAGATCTGTCATCAGGAACCATCTCCCCACGGGGATTAACTCTTGGGTGTCTCCCTTTTCCTGCTTGAACCCAATGCTGGTGACAGTCCCTTGACATCAAAAATATCATCCCTTGATGCCCTAGAGCTTAAAATAAACCTCTGAATTGTACCTTAAACTCTGTTTCCGAGCCACGCGTGCTTTCTTTCTGCCAGTGGTTTTGGGGACACTTCTCTCTGAGCTGGTGGCAGATGATCCTCTAAGAGTGGTGGGCTTTGCATGGGCCTCCTGCTTCCCCTGCTGAACCACCAGGGCTTGGGAGCTCCTTCCCATGGAGAAGGAAAACCCTAAACACCATCTTTCTTTTTGCAGCTCCGCTCCTGGGACAGAGTTGGGCTCTCCCATGCCCTGAACCCCAGCAGCAGCTGGAATAATGTCTGGTTTCTGCCTTTGAGGGGAGAAAATCCCTGCTCACCCAGTGCTTCTGAGGTGCAGAAGTGGGTGGGACCTTCCCTTGGTGAAGTTCCCTTCTGTGGCGTGTTGGAGAAGATGCTGGTCCTCTGCTCAACCCGGGCTGTACCCGTGGATAGAGGAGAGCTTGAGCCAACCAGAGCTGGACACGTTAAGCCCGGTCCATGGCTGCGCTCTGAGGGCTCCCACATCGGTATGAACCCTTTGCCCTCCTCCCACCCCTCTTCCCTCTGGGAAGGAGACAGCGTTTGGGCTGATCGATTGCCCCGTGTCATTCGAGGTACAAGGTACCTGTTAATCACAGAAGGTGAAAGCGGTTGGAGGAGATGGAGTTTGGCCCCGGGAGCCAAGGGAGGAGGGAGCAATGGAGACGCAGAGATAACCCTCTCCCCGCACGCAAAGCGCTGCTGGAGGAAAGCCCCAGGCTTCCGGGAAGGACCTCAAACCTGGCTTGTCCTCCCCAAACCCCCGGGGGGTGACGTTCCAACCGGGGGAAGGAAGGAACAAGAGAGAGAGAAGAGATGGGGAGCAGCCCCGGAGACGCGTCCCCCACGGAGCCGGGGGCCACTGGGTCCCGCCAGCGCCAGCGGCGCGAGTTGAATGCGCGGTGGATTTTGGGGTGCTCTTCAAACCCAGCCTCAGGGATGGCAGGCAGGGCTGGGAGTCACCTCTCTGTCCCCAAAGCTGGCCCCGGGGCTGCCAGTGGCAGGGTGGCACCGGCTACAGCAGAGCAAGGGTGGATCTTGGAGCGGGGGGAAGCACAAAGAAGGAGGGGTTCTCGTCTCCCACCATAAACCCCTCCACTAATTGGCCTCATAATAAGGGCTCCCAGTTGACCGCCCCACTCTCGTGCCCCTAAAATCACCTCCCTGAACCCCAGAAAAGTAGATAAAGCAGGGCTGGGGGGGGGGAGTGGGGGGACGACAGGCAGAGAAGGGGGGGTCCAGCCTCATCCCATGGTGGCGGTGAAAAGCCACGGTGTCCCCAACCCCCCCCCCCCCCCCCCTTCTGCTTTAATTAAAGCCACCCTGGAAAACAGAGGGCTCCCCAGGACACCCTTGGAGATGAAGCTGCTCTCCACACCCAAGAGGGGTTTTGGGGGGTTGGTCCAGGGCTTGGGGTGGGGGGGAAAGCCCCCCCCCGAGAGCCAGGGCTGGCTGCCAGCGCTGGGACACACACACACACACAAGGATCCTAATTCACTGAAGTGTTGTTGTCCCCTCTCGTTGGGGTTCGGGACAGGAACGCCCTCCCGTGGCATCCGTCACACCACCTCCACGACAAGGCGGGGGAGCAAGGAGTTTTACCCCCCCCAAGGGGTTTTACCCGCCCCCCCCCCGGAGCTTTTCTAGAGGGGGAGGCACATTTAGGGAGGAGGATCTATAGGAGGTCTATAGGACGCAGAGCATCCCCCATCACCCCTGGAGCTCCGGGAGCTGCAAGAACTGGCCAAACCCGGGTCCCTTCGGGTTTTTTTGGTTTGGTTTTTTTTTTTTTTTTTTTTTTTTCCAGCTGGAAGGTGAATTCTCCAGGGTGGAACGAGCTGCTTTTCCTCTGACGTTCCCAGCCACCGCCTGCGGATTCTCCGCTGTCTACTACACCCAGCCACCTTCCCCTTTCCCTGTCCACCCCTTCTCATCCAGCCTGATCCCTTGGAGGCACCAAACGTGCTACCCAACAGGGAGGAAACCAACCAGGGGATGCCAAGAAGGGGCAGATCCAACAGGGCAGGTGGTTGTCCATGTTCTCCTCCCTCCGGCGATGTCACCCGCTCGGGATTTTATTCTCAGCTCCTCCTCTTTTACTTGTTTTTATTATTTTTTTTTCTTGCCTTTCTATTATTTTCCCTTTCCCTGCTGATTCCCAGCAGCTGAAGAGCCCCCTCTCCTGGTGTGAGGCAAGGAGGTGACCAGCCACCTCTCCACTTGGTGTGGCCAAATCCATCCTTCCCTCTCCCTCAAGCCAAGACCCTTCTCCAGGATGAATCCCAGCCGGGACATGGCAACAATCTGTGCCCGGAGGCTTCCCCTCCGAGTCTCCTGCATGGCCCAACCTCGGCCACCATCACCTGTGTCACCCTTCCAGCCCTCCCTGGGGATGCTGACCATCTTGGGTCTTCAGGGATGGACCTTCAGAGGGGAGAAAAAACAAACCAAACCACCCCCAGGAGCAGCTCGGAGCATTCCTGGCTGTGCATCCCTTGGGATATTCCCATGTCCCTAGGTCTGGTGGACTGGGAAAAGCTAGGACCATTCCTCACCAAGCTGGGTTCATGCCTAGGTTCTCCTGATCTGAGAATGGAGACCCACCAGCCCCA
>QJSC01014193.1:1073024-1100373 GCA_003697955.1 Calidris pygmaea
GGTACCCCCCGAAAAAAAAGTGCATTTTTAGGAAAAAAAAAAAAAACAACCAAAAAACAACCGAACAACCGAAGGTCGGGGTGACGGCGGCAGGGGAAAGCGGCCAGGGAAGGGCTAGTTTCCTCGGAAAGCACTCTGTGCGGCGGAGGAGGCCGCCCCGGCAGCCGCCGTCTGGAAGCTCCTGTTGGTGAGGATGCCTTGGGAAAACTCTTCCTGCGCCCTCTGGAAACTGGCTCCCGTGCGGCGGTACAGGGAATGCACCTGGGAAACGGGAAGAGAAGGGGAGGGGGGGGGGAAATAAAGGTATCAGCAGAAAGTCACGGGTTTGCTGCACCAACTGGCTCGGTTTTCGCTCGGCCCCGTGGCTAACCGCCTCTCTGGGCAGAGGTTGCCACCAGCTCCACCTCAGCCTGATGTGACGCTGGGGATATCAGGAGACCCTCGTTTGGTGTAAAAGAGAATCATGGAATTGTTGGAAGGGACCTCTAGAGACCATCCAGTCCAACTCCCCTGCCAAAGCAGGGCTGCCCAGAGCACATCACTCAGGAGCATCCAGGCGGGGCTTGAAGATCTCCAGAGAAGGGGACTCCACACCCTCCCTGGGCAGCCTCTTCCAGGGCTCTGCCACCCTCACCCCAAAGAAGTTTTTTCTCATATTTGAATGGAACTTCCCACGTTCCAGCTTGTGCCCGTTGCCCCTCGTCCTGTCACTGGGAACCACTGAGAAGAGTCCGGCTCCATCCTCCTTCAACCCACCCTTTAGATCCTTGGAAGCAGTAAGAAGGTCTCCCCTCAGCCTTCTCTTCTCCAGGCTGAAGAGCCCCAGCTCTCTCAGCCTTTCCTCAGCAGGGAGATGCTCCAATCCCTCCATCATCTCTGTTGCCCTACGCTGGACTCTCTCCAGCAGTTCCCTGTCCCTCTTGAACTGGGGAGCCCAGAACTGGATGCAGGATTCCAGAGTGGAGCTCTCAGCAAAACAGCAGGTATCAGACCAAAAACGTCTCTCCCTGCAGTGTGCGGACACTTAAACTCTGCATCTACAGACCTGAGGTTGCAGNTCCAGGCGGGGCTTGAAGATCTCCAGAGAAGGGGACTCCACACCCTCCCTGGGCAGCCTCTTCCAGGGCTCTGCCACCCTCACCCCAAACAAGTTCTTCCTCACATTGGAGTGGAACTTCCCATGGTCCAGCTTGTGCCCGTTGCCCCTCGTCCTGTCACTGGGAACCACTGAGAAGAGTCCGGCTCCATCCTCCTTCAACCCACCCTTTAGATCCTTGGAAGCAGTAAGAAGGTCTCCCCTCAGCCTTCTCTTCTCCAGGCTGAAGAGCCCCAGCTCTCTCAGCCTTTCCTCATCAGGGAGATGCCCCAATCCCTCCATCATCTCTGTTGCCCTACGCTGGACTCTCTCCAGCAGTTCCCTGTCCCTCTTGAACTGGGGAGCCCAGAACTGGATGCAGGATTCCAGAGTGGAGCTCTCAGCAAAACAGCAGGTATCAGACCAAAAACGTCTCTCCCTGCAGTGTGCGGACACTTAAACTCTGCATCTACAGACCTGAGGTTGCAGGTCTGCAACTCCAAGCATCAGGTATCTCCTTCGAGATACGATTTAGGAGAAACGGAGGAGGAACCAGTAGGAACAGGACCAGCTCAGCCTGTCCTCACCTTCCCCAGAGCTGTATTTCTGCAGTTAATTGCAGAAACACAATCCTCATGCGGTCGGTCAGAAGGAGGAAGGAAGGCTCATGTTTGAGAGCCTGCGGTAAAAGACTCCTTTGGATCCCACCAGGCTTTGAAGAATCCCACCAGCCTTCAGCAGCAGAGACTGTAAAGCCCCCAGACACCCCAAAGTGCCTTCTCTGCCTTCTCTGCTCAGCCAGCTCTGGGCAGGCTCAAGGTAAAGGGAGGTGGAAGAAATTGGATGTCCATGTTCAATGAGGGTGACATTTGGGACCTCCACCACCAGCAAGGCTTTCCACTCCCTTCCTTTGTTCCCAGGGTGCGTTCGAGGCCATTTCACACCTTAATGACACGCCTTAATGAAGCATCTCTGCCTCTTCTTCCCTCCCCAATGGCCAGCCCCCACCTGCAGGTCCCCTTAGCCTTCAAGCGACTTGGCATCGGTGCAGGAAGCAGGAGCAAAACTACATTTAATTAAAACTCTTGACCTGACAGCGCCCTGATTACGTCTTCCAAAGCAAGTTAAATCCCCACGAACAGATGAGAGGAGGTTGCAACCCCCCGTCCCCACCCCGGGAGTGGCCCGACCTGCAGATCTGCCAGTTTGCCCTCACCTTGCCTCCGAGCAACTCACCTGCTTCAGGAGGAAGAGCGAGAGAACGGCGCAGAGGGTGAAGAACCCTGCCACCACCATCATGATAACAGCCACGGCCAGGTTCCCTTGCAGCTCTGACAGCGCCGCGATCCAGCCGCTGCGAGGGAAGGGAGAGCGGGGTGAGATGGGAAGAGGCACCAACGGCGGCAGAAGAACCTTTGGGGGAAGGTTACAGGGAATCCCAGAACGATGGGGGTCGGAAGGGACCTCTGGAGATCATCTCCTCCAACCCCCTGCCAGAGCAGGGCCACCCAGAGCAGGTTGCACAGGTGGGGTTTGAATGTCTCCAGAGAGGGAGACTCCACCACCTCCCCGAGCAGCCTCTTCCAGGGCTCTGCCACCCTCACAGGAAAGAAGTTCCTCCTCATGTTGAGATGGAACTTCTTATGTTCAAGTTTGTGCCCATTACCTCTTGTCCTGTCACTGGGAACCACTGAGAAGAGTCTGGCCCCATCCTCTTGCTACCCACCCTTCAGATATTGCTCAGCATCGATGAGATTCCCTCTCAGCTCAAACCCAAACGTTATAGCTGTGGGAACAGGGACCCAGAGCTCCCCCAGGCACTCGTTTTGGGGCCAGAGTCTCCGTTATCGTTTTTAGAAGCGACCCTCCACCCATCCCTCCATCTCCACACAGGAGAACCGTCCTCACCCCACCTGCATTACAGCCCTGGCCCCCTGGACCACCCTTGGCATCGTCATAAATCAAAGCAGCTTAAAGACAGGGTGGTTACGTGGAATTCTGGAGATCTGGAGCCAAGACCTACACGCCACCATGACAGCTCTGCCTGGCCAGGGATGCCTCCCCCCTCCCAAGGGGGGAGGAAGAGGACGGAAGGGATGAAGTCAGAGGAAACTGGCAGCTGTTGAAAGGAAGGGGCAGGGAGGATGTGGGGAGTGACCAGTGCTTCGCAGCAGGTGAAAATACCGACGTGCCCCACTCCAAACACCCTCCTGGGTGCTGGAGAAAGGAATCTTTCCAAGGGCTAACCCGAGCCAGCCGGGGGCCACCAGGAGCGAGGGACCCGGGTGAGCCAAACCCCCCCCGGTTCCACGGGCTGCACAACTTCGTGCTCGCTACGAGGAAGCGGAAAGGCACAGCACGCACCACAGCCAAAAATAAACGGGCTGGCTGGCTGGAGGAAACGCAGCCGAAAGCCCAAGGCAGGCTCTCCAAAGTCAGACTAAAAAGGGAGCGTCCCCTCCCTGTCCCCTGTGACTAAGAGGGAGCACGAGGACGGCTTTGCCCAGGAGCCCTTCTGCAGGCAGCCGGCAAAAATAGACGGCAGCTTCGCGGCGCTCGTCACCTGGAGGCTCCCCCTGGGGAGAAAAACGGCTCGCTGTTAACCTTTTCCCTGTTCCCAGGGGAATCTGATCCGCAGCCAGCCCAGCGAGGCAAAAAAGAAAGCTGGTGCTTTCGCTGCAGGGGGCAGCTGCTGACCAGAGGCCTGTGGAAGCTGCTCCAGAAGCTCAGACTCATTCTTCTGTAGGATGCCATCAATGCAAGGTGAGGATAAAACCCTCTCAGTTGAGTTTTGGAAGCACAGCTCACTGGCAACACACTCGAGAGAAATTCATGGAATGGTTTGGGTTAGAAGGTAATTTAAAGCTCATCAAGTTCTAACCCCCTGCCCTGGGCAGGGACATGTCCCACCAGACCAGGTTGCTCCAAACCCCCTCCAACCTGGCTTTGAACCCCTCCAGGGATGGGGCAGCCACAGCTTCTCTGGGCAACCTGGGCCAGGCTCTCACCACCCTCACACCAAAGAAGTTCTGCCCCACATCTCAGCTCCATCTCCCCTCTTTCAGTGTCAAACCCTTCCCCCTCCTCCTAGGGCTCCCGTCCCTCATCCAGAGTCCCTCCCCATCTCTCCTGGAGCCCCTTCAGGGACTGGAAGGGGCTGGAAGGTCTCCCCAGAGACTTTTCCTCTCCAGGCTGAACCCCTCCAACTCTCTCAGCCTGTCCTCCCAGCAGAGGGGTTCCAGCCCTCCCAGCATCTCCAGGACCTCCTCTGGCCCCGCTCCAACAGCTCCATGTCCTTCCTGTGCTGAGGACTCCAGAGCTGAGAACTCCAAATTCAGGAAGAGTTTGGGGACAGAACGGGGCTGCCAGCAGCAGCGTGGGGTTAAGCAGCACCCAGACTCTGGGTTGGAGATCCCTCACCCCCACGCTACACCCTCCCATCAGGGAAGGCTCTATTTTAGCACAAGGAGGATGAGGCCAACGTGAGAGGTTCAGCATCAAGAAGAGGAGCGAGGCAGCCCAGCTGGGACCTGCCAAAGCTGCAGCAGGCGAGAGAGGAAAACCACAGGAGGGAGAGAGAACATAGAGCTGTCAGAAACGGACCCCAAAGCTTCTGACAGTCACAGCCCTGGTGAGAAAAAGCATCCGTGAAAGGCTGCAGCCTGCCAGCCCGTGAATCCAAGCTTACCTGTCTCCCCAGCCAGGAATACCGACAGCCTGGATGATGTAGATTGCTATTTGGCAGAAGAAGATGAAAAAGAAGACGAAGAAGCTGAAGGAGCTGTCAGACCTGCAGGAGAGACGGCAGGCAGGAGTGTGACCCAGGGGCGTGATCCCTGCACAGACTCCCATCTCTGAAAGGGAGGGAAATAATTTCGGGGAACTGCTTTCTCCAGGGGTAGGCTGCTGAGGGGAGGTGATTTCAGGATGAACTTCTGCAGCAACACAACTTAAAACATGTCCCTGCGTATTGGAATACTCTGCCTAGTGCGAGATGGGGTGAGGGCAGCTTCTTTAACACACGCAGTGTGCTCAGCACATTGATGATCCAAAGAGCTTCTCAGAAATCAATTAAAAAAATAATTAGGCCCCTACGATCAGCTGGACTTAGACTGCGAGATGAGAAAGGACCAGCATCAAGTTGCATCAGATACTTGTTTAGGAACAAGTGGGTTTGATCTATTTAATGATGCAAAGAGCTGGAAAAACCCTGCCGGCAATATATGATCAGAACAGATAAAACCCCAAAACTCCTCCCACTAAAAAGCTGTATCCCTGTGACAGAGGGAAACGGTACTTGCCTGAAAGCCTTGTAAATCGGTCGGTACCAACAGAGAAAGGCACAAGGGGTGAATAAAACAAACCACAGGATGGAGAGACCAAAGTCTACTCCCCTTTGCGAATCAACTGTGAACCACGCCAGGCAGGCAAGCAGGTTGAGGAGCAGGGTAATGGAATGCACTGTTCAGGATGGGAGAGAGAGAGAAGAAATGTCAGGAAGTTCTTGGAAGACTCAGAAGTATCTCCAAGCATCCCTAATCTCACACTGAATGCGTGAAGCTCTGCAGAAATTAAGGAGACTTTGGACCATCTCATTTCCTTCCCTCCCTTGAAAAGAAAAACAGGGCTTAACCCAAGGAGCTCATTCGATCCTGATGCTTATGGCCAAATCTGAAATCTCTGCCAGCACCAAAATTGACAAGTAAGAGCTGAAACTGGTTTGCACCCCATCGCTGAGCTGCACTATCCGCTGTCTTCCAGACTCTCAGGAGAGTTGTTAAAGTCTCCATTAAACCACAATCAAAATTGGGTGTCAAACGAGCTATTCCCAAAGCATAACCTTGGAGTCCTTTACATTCACCTTCATAAGAAGAAAAAAAAAAAAAAAAGGGGAGAGGAGAGAAACATAATTTTACCCCCGCAGATGACACCTACAGAATTTACTGTAGGGTCAAAAAGCTCCACATTTGATACAGAACCTTCTTAGGAAGAGTTTTTATTACAGTTCGAGCTATTACTTACGCATCCACAAGTAATACAGCATCTTGCATATCCGCTGGTAGTCAGCTGGGATGTCTGCAGAAAAATCCTGGTAAAAACACGGCTTGATGGGACACTTCTTGGGAAGAGGCGGCCAGTTGTTTTGCCTCGCTGCGGAATGGAGAAAAAAGCGGTTCTTCACTTGCTCTGCTCTCATTGAAAGACTAATTTTGCAAGTAGCCATTCACATATACAGACACCAAAACCTTGGAAAAGGCTAGATCTTGGGAAATAACTAGGTTTGAGCAGGCAGGACAGCAAGGATGTGCTAAATCTGCTGGCAGGCCAGCCTGGTTTGAGGGCTCTCCTCTGTGGGAGGCAGAATTCCCCTGCGGTGGCCAAAGGGCCACCACAACCATCGCCACGCGGCACCACAAGTCTGTGTTCAGCCAATTAAAAACCAAGATTAGAGGGAAATATTGTTTTGCTGTGGTTAAGAAAGCCTCGAGAATGGGGGGGTAAAAGCTTTATTGCTCTCAGTGAAAGGCCTCGACGCGGCCGGTTCTCTTTAACATCTTTATCAATGATCTGGGTGAGGGGATCAAGTGCTCCCTTGGTAAGTTCACAGACAACACCAAGTTGGGTGGGAGTGTTGATCTGATGGAGGGCAGAAAGGCTTTGCAGAGGGATCTGGAGAGGCTGGATCAATGGGCTGAGGCCAATGGGATGAGGTTCAACAAGGCCAAGGGCCAGGTCCTGCCCTTGGGTCACACCAACCCCATGAACTCTCCACAGCCTTGGGGCAGAGTGGCTGGAGCTGCCTGGCAGAAAAGGACCTTGGGGTGTTGGTCGCCTGTCGGCTGAACATGAGGCAGCAGTGTGCCCAGGTGGCCAAGAAGGCCACCAGCATCCTGGCCTGTGTCAGGAACAGCGTGGCGAGTAGGACTTGGGAGGTGATGGTTCCCCTGTACTGGGCACTGATGAGGCCCCACCTCAAGGGCTGTGTCCAGTTTTGGGCCCCTCACCACAAAAAAGACATTGAGGGGCTGGAGCGGGTCCAGAGAAGGGCAACGGAGCTGGTGAGGGGTCTGGAGCACAAGTCTTGTGAGGAGAGGCTGAGGGAGCTGGGGGTGTTCAGCCTGGAGAAAAGGAGGCTGAGGGAAGACCTTCTCGCTCTCTCCAACTCCCTGAAAGGAGGGTGTAGCCAGGGGGGGTCGGTCTCTTCTCCCAAGGAACAAGCGATGGGACAAGAGAAAATGGCCTCAAGTTGCCCCAGGGGAGGTTCAGATTGGAGATGAGGAAAAATTTTACATGGAAGGGATTATTAAGCCTTGGAATAGGCTGCCCAGGGAAGGGGTTGAGGCACCATCCCTGGAGGTATTTAAAAGCTGGGTTGACATAGTACTTAGAGACATGGTTTAGGGATGGGTTTTATCAGAGTTCAGCTGATGGTTGGACTCGATGACCTTAAAGGTCCCTTCCAACCTAAACAATTCTATGACTCTATGACTCTAAGAGCTCACACAGAGATGAAACTGGTGTTCGAAGAATTTAACATGGTTAAGTGTGGATGCTGAGAGCATCTCATCTCCAGCACCTCCTCTCTGAGCTCGTTTCCCACCTTGTAAGTCATGGGATGACAGGTCCAGTCCCAAGAGGGTTGCCCCAGCTGTGAAGGACCAGAGGAAAGACACGTGGCTTCTAAAAAAGCTTCTAAAAAAGCCATGTACACTTGGAGAGGCTGAGCCTTCATCAAATGCTAATATGTTTAGGAACAAGGGGGTTTGATCTATTTAACGATGCAAAGAGCTGTAAACGAAGCGACCCAGGCTTCCCAGGAAGCAGTACTCACTGTTAATGCTGGCTGCATTACTCTGCAATTCCCTTTCCTTCTTCTCCAACTCAGCCGCCTTCCTCTCCAATTCTGCCTGCTGCTGAAGAAGCCCGGCCTGCGCTGCCGCAGCCACAGCCTAAAAAAAAGGGGGAGAAAAAGGGAAGTCCTTCCCTGAGCGAGGCAGCAGTGATGCCACCAGCAAACGCACCAGATGCCAAACTGGAATTGAAGCAAAGGGAACTCAATAGCAAGGGCTGAGGATAATTTGAAAGCTGATCTGAAATATCTTGAGGCTTTCTGTCCTACCCGCTGGAGGACGAAAATCAAGACCAATGCAGAACTCCACCCAGATGTTCCTCTCTTATACCATGGGAAGACAGGGGTGGAAAAGCCTTCAAGAGGCTATATCCAGTCTGTTGCCTATCCTCTATGTCCTTCCCCTGCAGAGAAGCCGAGCTTTCTTGCGGCTCCTTCTCCCTTCCAGTTCTCCTCATTGCTCCGAATGCTCTAACAACAGAGCAGCAGGCAGGACTCCTGAGTTTACCAGGACAATTCCATCCCCAGCCAGGAGAGGAGGATCAGAGGAAAGGTGAGGCAGATGCCTACCACACCTCTTGAGCATCTCTTCTTCAAGAGAAGAGACGGAGAAACATCTCAGCAGGACAAACTGATCCTTTCTCCTACCAGCCTCAGCTTCTCTGCTCTTTGGATGAGGTTGTCCTGGCCGTTGGGTACTTGTCAGCTGGTCTAAGCAGCAGCTGGGATGTATAGTGAGACTGCATTTATGCTCCTGGAACTGAGTGTGACTGACCAGCCACCAGAACTAAGCTAAAAGCACCAGAGGGACACATTTCGGCGTTTGCAGAGGGAAGCCAGAGCAAACAGGACACAAGGCGAAGTGAGCTCTGCCACCAGGGGGACAGAAAAAAGGCATAAAAAGAATCACGTGTGCGTATTCCCTATAGAGATCCGCTTCACAAGGCAGGGATAAATGCAAGATTAAAGATCACCTGCAGCTTCCCACGCCCAGCCCCGGAGAATCCTGTTCCCCTCCTATTCCTGGTGTGCCTCTGGAAGCCCACAGGAGCTCCCTCACGCTCTCAAGGCAGCAGCGAGGGGTTGCCATACCTGGGGAGTGGGCTCTACAGACGTCTGCAGAACGGCAGGCTGCGAGTGGCCAGAGGGCTGCGTGGCCGGCGTCGTCCGTGCTGCATTTGTCTGCGTATAAATCACAAGCAACGAGGCAAGAGACGTTACACACGGCGGCTTTTAGCCAGGAATAGTCCCAGTTTTAGCACTACTAAACCAGAAAGCAACTCTGCATTCCCGAAGGTTTGTCAGATCCTCCTTTTGTTAGAGTGGCACTGGGAGGGTTAAGGGTATCAGGCAAAGGAGAAACAAAAAGGGGGTTTGATCAGTTGTTTAAACCACAAATGTGGCTTCACCCTGGTTTCCCGTTCTCCTTTTCCCACCTCACACGTGGCAGGAAGCAGCCAGGAAGCAAGTTCCTGCAGCGATCCACCAACGGTATCGCCGCAGCAGCTCAGCTCCCGACTAAATAAATACCGATGTGTCCTGCCACAAAGCATCTTCCCCTTCACACTTCACATAGTTTTACTGCGAGTTTGGGAGAAGCTGTTCCAGCTGGGAGTTTATTCCTGCTCCAGGGTAGGAGCAGTTGCTCACAGTTTGCCACCACCGCAGCAAACTGCCGCCCATGGGGAAATCAGCTGCCAACGCTTCACTCTTTCCCCCTTTAAGCTGCACCTCCCAAGGGACATTCTACACAGCTAAAGCCACCACCAGGACAACTAGTCCAAATACACGTGGCACGTACCAGCTGGGAGCTCTCGGAAAAGGGGTTGAATTCATCCAAGCCACTTTGGCTAGTGTTTGTGAGCTGCGTCACCGAGGGGTCCTGGAAGGAGAGAGGCAAAGATAAATTAGCATCATGAACAGATCATCAGCTCGTACATTATCCACGCTGCCCGCCTTCCATTCACTTGTTAACTGGGAACAGGATGGGCTGAAACCCATCCCTGCCACAGGCGGACGGCCTCGGCTGGCAAGGAATTGAAATAACCAAGGAGACAACTATCAGCAAAGGCAAGATTTGCAGGCAGAAGTAATCTCCTGCTCAGCCAAGAGGTAGGTTTGAAGAACTACAAGATTTTGGCACAGGAGCCCTTCCTGCAGATTACTACTGTGAGTTATTCCTCATTTCCAGGGACTCAAAGCAGAGAGCGGCCGGACACCCAGGGCCACCTCCCAAACCTCCTTTGCACCACAAAGCGTCCACCGAGGGTCCACAAAGCCCAGCAGAGCCTCACAAAACCAGCTTCCAGGTACAGATGGTTCTGGCATCACGATAAGTGTCAGCTGCCGCCCAGGGCATTTGGACCTGCAAGCTAAAATGCCAGAAATTCCTCCAAAAAGGCAAAACACCCAGAAAAGTTGAGCTGGAGGCGTGACACTAATTACTTTTGAAGGTTTTATTTCTGTTTATGAAGGCATAACAGGTGCATCCACCCGTACTCACGGCATCACTTGTCTCCATCAAATAATCCGATTGTTGAAGAAAAGGCTCTCAGCATCTCTGCCAAAAGTGCCTTTCTTCCCTCACCTTTTGATTTCTTCTTTTATACACACTACTTTCCATAAAAGATCCCTTTTAACTGCCAGACTGGGACCTCTGGAGCGTCTCTCACCCCTGTTATTAGAGAAATAACCTACTTTTTGAACTCAGAAATCCTACTGCGAGAACAGCCTGCCAACCCAATAGCTGGATGTGGATAATAAAAAAAAATAAATATCAAAGTGGCTTTTTATCCCTCCCTCCTCCAGCAACTTGTGTCTCGAGATCAGTCCTTTTAATTTTGCGGTTAATGGGGCGAGAAGTAATTGAGGCTGCGACAAGGGACGAGCGAGCAATCGAGGCGTACGGAGGCTGACCGAGCCCCTGCATTGGGGAAAAAAAAAAAAAAAAAAAGAGTAATTTGGCTTGTTCCCAACCTGCCGTAGCCGTTCCTCGGGGTTTTAGCACAGCCTTCTGCCCGGCCAGACGCATCGGGAGGAGTTAATGAGTAACCCCGCTCCCCACGCAACAGGTTGCACTAGTTTATGAATCACCCCCCAGGGGCTGAGGGATCTCGGATGATGATGTTTCGGATGCTGCTTGCTGAAGCTCCGACTCCCCAGCCAGGCAGGGCTGGGAAAAAAATAAATAAATCAGTGGGGAGCACCAGCAGAACCGCCCCCCCCCCATGCTGGAAATAAGGGCTGCAAGGACACAAGGCGTGATTTTATTTCACTACTTGTTCCTCCGGAGGCTTTAAGCAGTTTTGCAGAGGCGTGGGCTGTCGACAGCAGCTTACAAGCCAGTTAAGGCATGATAACTACTCCCTGTGAGCACCCTACCCTTCAATCCAGACCAGGCGAGGTCCCAACCCGACTAAAGTCCAGCAGGAGGCCGAGAAACTCCCTTAATGGTACAGGAAGAGGAAAGCAAACCACCTGCATAATCACCCAAAGAGCTTGAATGGTCAGGCTGGGAGAAAAAGCGCTTGGAAATAAGGAGAGAAAAAAAAAAACAAACAAAACCAGAACATTGAGGCAAAACACACAATTTTCTCCCCGTTGTTCACCTCCATTCATAAAGAAAGCCCCTGAATTAAGCAAAAGCCTATGGAAAGGGCAGGCTGCCAGTGGCCTGAGTAGGACAAGGAGAGCAGCACCTCTGTTTTGCTCCTTCCAGCTGAGGAACAGCTCGATTCCAAAGAGGAAATCACCTCTCATCTTATTGCATAGCTTAAAAAAAAAAATATATATGATTTAATTAGGCAGCACGGCCAAGGCAGCTCAGCTTAACCCCGCTTGCTGTTGTGCCAAGTGTGGTCTAAAATAGACATACAAAGAGAAGGGAATTTGCAACAAAGCTGAAATGTGTTGGGACACATGTGGCTGTGCCCTGGAAAGGGCAGGAAGGAAAACAGTGGCTGTGAAATAGCGGGCAACACAAAAGCTTCCACAAGCCCCAACTACCCAGCGTGAAGGATGGGCGAGGCGGAGAAACACAAGAGATGAACGAGAAGTTGCCCAAAAGCTTCAGGTTTCACAGTTATTTTCCCCAGCGGTTCTTCCCAATGCGGTTCCTGCTCCAGAGCTAAGGAAGAGCCTGAAGCTCTCTTACTTCTCCAGAAGTAAGATTAAGCTTCTCCTGAAGCTCTCTTACTTCTCCAGATATTCCAATTAATATTCTATATTAATAAATATGTCCAGCCCCAAACTTTGTGCTGACAAGTCACTTATTAGTCTCACCTGCAGATCCCCACTCATTACCTTGCCCACCGTCGCTTCCACAAGCCACAGGGATAGAGGGTGACACTTGTCACAACTTCAAATTCCCCAGGGCAGAATAATTCCCTCTTTGGGCCAAATTGCCCTGACCTGCTGGAGAGCAGCTCTGAGGAAAACGATCTGTGAGTCCTGGTGGACAACAGGATGCCCATGAGCCAGCAATGTGCTCTGGTGGCCAAGAAGGCCAATGGCATCCTGGGGGGCATCAAGAACAGTGTGACCAGCAGGTGGAGGAAATGCCCTGGGAGCATCTGGAGCACTGGGTCCAGTTCTGGGCTCCCCAGTTCCAGAAGGCCAGGGAACTGCTGGAGAGGGGACAGCAGAGGCTACAAAGATGATGAGGGGCCTGGAGCATCTCTCCGATGAGAAAAGGCTGAGGGACTTGGGGCTTTTTGGTCTGGAGAAGAGAAGACTGAGGGGGGATCTGATCAACACCTATAAATCCTTAAAGGGTGGGTGTCAGGAGGATGGGGCCAGTCTTTTTTCAGTGGTGCCCCGTGACAGGACAAGAGGAAATGGGCACAAACTTGAATATAAGAAGTTCCATCTAAATATGAGGAGGAACTTCTTTTCTGTGAGGGTGGCAGAGCCCTGGCAGAGGCTGCCCAGGGAGGTGGTGAAGTCTCCATCTCTGGAGACATTCAAAACCCACCTGGACACGTTCCTGTGGGACCTGCTCTGGGTGGACCTGCTTTGGCAGGGGGTTGGACTAGATGATCTCCAGAGGTCCCTTCCAACCCCGTATCATTCATCATGCTGCGATTCTGTGATTCAAACCGTTTTCAAACGCAGCGTTTAACGCAAATATGAAGCCTCTGCTGCGCTGTGCCAGCTGACTGAGCTGCTAAAAGATTTTCATACAACTGGTTTGTGCAAGAAATTATATTCTTCCATTTCTCTCTGTTCTCACGGGTTAAAGAAACAAAACGAGATGCCTCTAGATGGGGTCAAAACAAGACAACTCAGAGTAGAACCACCTGGAACTTAACGCGGTTGTCTAAATGTGACGGAAACTGCCCCAAAATGCCACCAGTCCCGCTCTCTGCCGCCAGGGCAGGACCTCAGGGCGCTGCCACTGCCGGGAAGACGCGTTGAGATTTCTCTCCGTGGATTTTAGCATCTCTTTCTCTAAAGGCGATGGAAATCTCCAGCCCTGTCCCAAGTGTGCATCAAAGTTTTGGAGGCAGCCGCCCCTCGCAGCGGGTTACTGAGTAAACGACAGCAGTTAATCATCCCTCATTAACCAGCTAGAATAAGTCGCAAGAAAGACAAGCTGGAGATAGAGAGACAGGACCAAGCCAGCTCATTTTAAACAGAGCTTATTGCATTTCATGAAGAAAGTCTCCTGAAAAGGTGCAGATCCCCAGCTGTGTCAGTATTTGTGCTACACGGTGAAGGGGGGCGGGGAAAGACAGCCCCAGAGATAATCATCAGGTCTACGAAGCTGGGAGGGCAGAGACGCTTCGAGGTTTTCACCAACATCTCCAGAGCCTGGGGAAGGAGGGGAGCAAACCTCTCCCCACCCCTGACCCAGCACAGGGACCCCAATCCTGGCAGAAAACAGGGTCATTTCATGGGATTTATGAGACCAGAGCAGCACCGTCCTAAATCATGAGATGTCATTTCCAAATCGGAGAGATAAGGCTTTGTGGCAGCAGCCTGAGACCCCTCGCATCCAGCTGCGGGTGACAGGGGGAGATTTTTCTCTTAAAAATAAAAAAGGGACAAAAGGCAAACACAAAACCCTCACGCTCTCGAAAGGAGGTAAAAAAACCTGCCCCGAAGACCAGCTGCAGCTACAAAGGGCTGTCGGGCAACCGTGGGGGCATCAGCGGTGCCACGCACTTACGTTTGGCCTCATTAGAAAGGGAGTCTGACGTCAGTGTTACCTGATGTAAATCACGCCCAATCTCGTGGGGTTTATGGTTTTTTTTTGTTTGTTTAAAGAGTGAGTAAAGTGCGAGCACAGCCCTGTTCGGTCAGATACCAGGGCAGCTATAATGCACATAAAGCAGCAGAATATTTACTTCCTCGGTGCTCAAGCAATAAATCCCTACAGGAACGGCGACTGTCGATGTGAGCCACCCATATTCCAGGAATATGGTCATCCAAACCCTTCCAGAGACACACAAGAGACAAGGGAGATGACAGGGAGGGAGAGAAAGGCGAAAGACTTTCTTTTTTTTTTTTCAGTCCCATTTCACTTTTGATTCCTCAAAACACTCAGCCCCATCACCAAACAGCTTCACTTCGGCTTGGCCAGGAAATGGGAGGTCAGGAAACCCCCCCATTCCCACAGATTCCAACCCGGCCAAGGTAAAGCAGCGCCCGTCGCCGCTCCCCCGTGACAGTCAGAGCCCCCACACTCATTTTCACACCAGCCAGGTCCAAGAGGCCCTTCCCGGCCACCTCCCTGCCCAAAGGACCCCATGTTTCAGAGCAGGGAGGTTAATCCCACAGAGAAGAAACCCAGGGAAAGCAGCCAAAGTCTCCCAAGAACCTCGGCCCCTGAAAACCGCAGCCAAAGGGTGCGTTTTGCCTTATAGACTCACTTTTAAGAGCTGACACTACAGCACGTTAAAAAAAAAACAACAGTCCCCAAAGAGACCCTGCAGTCGCTCAGACCACCCTGAGGCGCAGACAAGAGAGGTCTCTCGCTGGGTTATTTTTAATATCTCTACAATTTAGGCATCTACAACCATTTCAGCACCCTTTAAGGCAGGGGCCAGCCCACTGGTGCTGAACCCCCCCACCCCAAAGCCTGGGGAGATGGGGAAATTGGGGCTCAGAGCACAGGATGACGGGAGATCCCCCCTTCCCCCCTCGAAAGAAGGGGAGAAATGGGGGCTTCAAGCAAACGAGGGTGGGAAGGGCTCCCCATGGCGGTGGGCAAACCCCGGCTGGGTTCCCTGGGGTGATCTTGGGGGGACTGGGGAGAGGGCACCCCCTCAGGCTGGCGGGGACCCCCTGGGGCATGCAGAAGAGGATAAACGATGTGGGGCAGCATGGCCACGGAGGGCTTGGGGACGCCAGCCCCACAGAAGGGGATCCAGGAGGGGAGGGAGGGTGTCCAGGCCCCGCAGCACCCTTCTAAGTGGTGGGGGCTACCGGGGGGCACATCCCCATAGTACAGGCGTTGGCGTGCCCAGGGGGTTCCCAGGGGGGTCACAGCACAGCCTGTAGGGTGGGGGTGAGTGTCCCAGCCCCACAGCACAGCCCTGGAGGGGAGGGTAAAAGGATCCTGGGGGGTGTCTAGGCCCCACAACCGGCCTTCAAGGGGGGAGTCGGGACTTCAGGAGGTGCCCAAGCCCTGCAGCACAGCCCTAGGGGGGGAAAAGGGGGAGTCCCGGGGAGGGTCCAGGCCCCACAGAATGGCCCGGGCGGGAAGGAGGGTCCCAGCCCCACATCATGGCCCTAGGACAAGGGGGAAGGTGGGGCCCAGCCCCACAGCACAGCCCTGGAGGGGAAAAGGGGAGAGTCCCGGGGGGCGTCCAGGCCCCATAACACGGCCCAAAGGGGAGAAGGGGGGTGATCCCTAGGCAGGATGTGGGGGGGTCTGGAGGGTCCCTGCCCCACAGCACAGCCTTAGGGGGCGAGGAGGGGGAGAAAAGAAGGATCCTGGGGGGTGTCCAGGCCCCACAGCACGACCCTCAAGAGTGGGGGGGTCTCTGTGAGGTGCCCAGGCTCCGAAGCACAGCCCTGGGGGAGAAAGAGGGGTGTTGGGGGGGTGTCCAGGCCCCACAGAACAGCCCGGGAGGGAGGGAGGGTCCCAGCCCCACATCATGGCCCTAGGACAAGGGGGAAGGTGGGTCCCAGCCCCACAGCACAGCCCTGAGGGGAAAACGGGATGGTCCCGGGGGGCGTCCAGGCCCCATAGCACGGCCCGAAAGGGAGTGGTCCCTAGGCAGGACAGGGGGGGGGTCCGGAGGGTCCCTGCCCCACAGCACAGCCTTAGGGGGCGAGGAGGGGGAGAAAAGAAGGATCTTAGGGGGTGTCCAGGCCCCACAGCACGGCCCTAGGTGGGGAAGGAAGGGGTCCCGGGGAGGGCCCAGGCCCCACAGAACGGCCCGGGAGGGAAGGAGGGTCCCAGCCACACATCATGGCCCTAGGACAGGGGTGAAGGGGGGGGTCCCGGCCCCACAGCACAGCCCTGAGGGGGGGGTAGGGGGTCCCGGCCCTAGTCCCAGCACGCCCCCCCCTAATCCCGCCCCCTCGCCCTGATTGGTCACAGCGGCGACGAGCCGCGCCGCCATTGGCCCACGACGCTTCACTCAGTGCCACGTCCCGGTGGCGGCGGGGCGGGCCGGGAGGGGGGGAGGAAGGCGGGTAGGGGGTCCGGCCCGCTCCCGGCGCCCACCTGGAAGGGGTTGATGTCCACCGGGTCGGCGAACGGGTTGGTGTCGAAGCCCGACATGGGCGCGGTCCCCGCTGGACTCGGCTCCGCTCGGCTCCCGCCGCTCACTCCTCCGCCGCTCCCCCGCCACTTCCGGGGCAGCCGCCGCGCACGCGCCGCCCACCCCACGTGACCCAACTCTTCTCCCTCCCCCCCCCAGCGCGCAGGCGCTTTAGCGGCGGGAGGGAGGGGCGGGGCCTCGTGACGTCACAACGGGAGGACACCGCCTATAGCGCGGGGGGGGGGGCTGTGTTTAACCCTATAGACGGGGGCGCGCGCTACGGGGGCCACCTATAGAGGGTTCTATGGAAGGGGTCAGGCTATGGGCCCTATAGGGGACACCCCCTGCAGAGCCTGCCCCCTATAGACCGCTCCCTATGGACCATCCCCTATAGAACAGACCCTATAGACTCTTCTATAGGTTAGACCCTATAGAACATCACTTACGGACTACCCCCTATAGGATATCGCCTATAGGCTATCCCCCTCTAGGCTATCCCCTACCGGCTGCCCCCCCTACAGACACACACCCCCCCCCGCCGAGGTCAGCGGCAGCCCCCTCCCGCCCTCCCCTATGGCCGCTATAGGGTGCGCGTAGGGCCCCGCCCCGCCCAGCCCGGCCGGGGGAGGCGGTGCCGGTGCCTCCGCCACCACCGCCGCCGGGGACTACTGCTCCCGGCCTGCCCCTGCCCTGCCATGGCGGAGATTCGCGGTGAGCCGGGCCCCGGGGGGGCAGTCCCCCCCCTCCCTGGGGATGGGGACCCTTGTAGGGGGCGGGGGGTCAGCCCTATAGGGGGGGAGAACCCGACCCCGGGACGGTGGGGCAGGAGGACCGCGACCCCCGCCCGCAGCACCCCAAGACCCCTATAGCAACTCCCCCCCCCCGCCCGGGAAGGGTTTTTTTGGGGGAGGGGGGGGAGAGGGGTATTTAGGGCCCCTCCCCTAATGTCCGGCTTCTCCCCCCCCCGCAGTGTTCCCCCTCTCCTGCGCCGTGCAGAACTACTCCTGGGGCAAGGTGGGGCTGGAGAGCGAGGTGGCCAAGCTGCTGGCCACCAGCGACCCCCTGGTCCAGATCCAGCCCGACCAGCCCTACGCGGAGGTGAGTGCCTGGCCGTGCATCCGTCCCATCCCATGTGTCTGTCCCATGTGTCAATTCCATGTGCCCGTCCCATCCCATGTGGCCATCCCATCCCATGTGTCCGTCCCATCCCATGTGTCCGTCCCATCCCGTATGTCCATCCCATCCCATGTGTCCGTCCCATCCCATGTGTCCATCCCATCCCGTATGTCCGTCCCATCCCGTCTGTCCTATCCCATGTGTCCATCCCATCCTGTGTGTCTTTCCCATCCTGTGTGTCCATCCCATCCCATGTGTCCATCCCATGTGTCAATTCCATGTGTCTGTCCCGTCCCATGTGTCCCGTCTCATGTGTCCATCCCATCCCATGTGTCAATTCCATGTGTCTGTCCCATACCATGTGTCCCGTCCCATGTGTCCATCCCATCCCATGTGTCCATCCCATCCCATGTGTCTGTCCCATCCCTGTGCCCATCCTGGCCATGCAGCCATACCATTCCATGTGTCCGTCCCATCCCTGCCTCCATCCCATCCCTGCCTCCATCTCATCCTTGCAAGAACCTCATTCCTGTGGCCATCCTATTCCATGTGGCCATTCCAGCCATCCCATCCCTGCTTCCATCCCAGCCGTGTGTCCATCCCATCCCATCCCATCCCAGCCTCCATCCTGGCCGTCTGTCCATCCCATCCCTGCCTCCATCCCACCCTCGCCTCCATCCCATTCCTGTGCCCGTCCTCAGCTGGCTGTGGCTCTCCCCACCCCGCATCCCGGGATGCAGTTTCCCTGCCCTTCTCTGGTCCCTGGTACCCCCCCCGGGAGCTGCGGGATTGCCCGGGAGGAGGAGAAGAGAAGCCCGGCCGTGACTCAGCCCCCGAGGGAGATGCCTGGGGCCGCCTCTGTCGCCTCCGGGGCCAAGCAGCCTTGGAGAAAAGCCCAAGTCATCCCGGGTGGCTGAAGGGAGGGGGGGGCGGGGTCGCTCCGTCCGTCCGTCTGTCTCCCGCAGCTCTGGATGGGCGCCCACCCCCGGGGCGACGCCGTCATCCGGGACAACCGCATCCCCCAAAAGACCCTGGGCCAGTGGATCGCCGACAACCCCGCCTGCCTGGGGGCCAAGGTGAAGGACGCCTTCCAGGGCCACCTCCCCTTCCTCTTCAAGGTGCTCTCCGTCAACACCGCCCTCTCTGTCCAGGCACACCCCAACAAGGTCAGGAGAACCCCCAAGGAGAAGGAGCTGGGGAACCTCACCCAGCTCCTCTGACACCCCCCCCCCTCTCGCCCCCATCCCTTTTCCAGGAGCTGGCGGCGAAGCTGCACGCCCAGTTCCCCCAGCATTACCCTGACGCCAACCACAAGCCCGAGATGGCCATCGCTCTCACCCCCTTCGAGGGCTTGTGTGGCTTTCGGCCGGTGGAGGAGATCGTCTCGTTCCTCCAGAGTAAGGATGGCGAGGGACAGGGGGAGATGGTGGCGAGGGCAGACCCCGAGGCCACCTTCTCCCCACCCCGTGGGGGGTTCAGGGTGGGAGGGATGGGGTGCTGGGCTCCCCACCCTGGGTGGTAGTGATGGTGGTGGTGGTGGGCACCGGGGGTGATGCTTGTGGTGGCCCACCCCGGGTAGCCGTCCCCGAGCTGCGGGCGCTGATCGGGGAGGTGGCGGCGGAGCAGCTGGAGCGCAGCGGGAGCGACGACCCCCGGGGGGTCTCGGCCGCCCTCCGTGTCTGCTTCACCCGCCTGATGAAGAGCGAGAAGAAGTTCTTCGTCGACCAGCTCAACATGCTGGTGAAGCGCATCTCCCAGGAAGGTGGGTCCCTCTGGAATGGGGTTTTTTAGAGGGGGTGGGGGCTGTGTTTAGGGGAAGGGATGGGGTCTCCTTCCCCCTCCTGCCAGCTCCCACTCCTCTCCTGGTCTCTGCCCGCGCAGCGGCGGAAGGGAAGGACACCTCTGGGAGCAACGGGGAGCTGCTGCTGCGCCTGCACTCCCAGTACCCGGGGGACATCGGCTGCTTCACCATTTATTTCCTCAACCTGGTGAGGCTGGAGCCGGGGGAGGCCATGTTCCTGGGAGCCAATGAGCCCCACGCCTACCTGCAGGGAGGTGAGCATCACAGTGGGCTTTCCTCACCCACCCCACCCTTCGAGGACCATCCCTGGGGTGGCCACAGTCCTCCCCCCGCGCAGGGTTGGACCTCCCAGGAAGGCTGAGCGTGCTTTCCCCGTCCCCGCAGACTGCGTGGAGTGTATGGCGTGCTCGGACAACACGGTGCGGGCCGGGCTCACCCCCAAATTCATCGATGTCCTCACCTTGTGCGAGATGCTCAACTACACGCCGGCGCCCAGCAGCTCCAAGATCTTCCCGGCCACCCAGAGCCAGCTTGACCCCAGCGTCTACCTCTATGACCCCCCCGTGCCAGACTTTGCCATCATGAAGATAGAGGTGAGCAGTGACCCTTGGGGACACGGTGGGAGGGGGACGGGGCAGGGGGACACACACAACACCAGCTTTCCCCCCTCATCTGGGTTGTGCTCTTGGGAGGACATCTGGGTGTTGGCTGGGGTTTTTCTTGGCACGGGCTTGGTTGCCCTTGGGGCTAGTGGTCCAGCGAGGATGGAGGGGTGCTGGGGACACTTTGAGAATGCTTTGGGGACACTTTGAGAATGCTTTGAGGACACCGGGGGACTCTTTTGGGGATATCAGGGGATGCTTGGGATGTTTGAAGATGCTTTGAGATGCTTGGGGATGAGGGGGATGTTTGGGGGTGCTGGGGGATGCCAGGGATCTTGGAGATGTTGGGGGTGCTTGGGGATATTGGGGGATGCTTGGGGATGAGGGGGATGTNCTGGGGGGCAGCTGGAGATGCTGGGGATGTTTGGGGAAGCTGGGGGTGCTTGGGATGTTTGGGGATGCTTGGGGATGACTTGGGATGAGGGGGATGTTTGGGGGTGCTGGGGGATGCCTGGAGATGCTGGGGATGCTTGGGATTTTTGGGGATGCCAGGGGGTGCTTGGAGATGCTGGCGATGCTTTGGGAAGCTGGGGGTGCTTGGGAGTGTTTAGGGATGTGGGGGATGCTTTGGGGGTGCTTGTGGCACCCCTGGACCACACTGCAGGCCCCTCTCCCTCCTCCGTTCCCCCCGACGGAAGCTCGCTCACCTTCTCCAGCAGCTCCAGGCAGAGGGAGGACCAGGAGGAAGTCTTGGGTGTCCTCAGCTAAGCCGAGGTCCCTGGGGCAGGGGTGTCCCGTGGACAGGGAGCAGGGTGGGAATGGGGAGGACCCCCTCCCAGGGAAGAAGAGCCTGGGGGAGACTCAGGCCGTGGCGACCCTTTCCGTTGCAGATCCCTTCCTCCATCAAGCTGTACCTCGTCTCCGCCGTGGACTCCGCCAGCATCTTGCTGGTGATCCAAGGGACGGCCGTGGGCACCTCCACGGCGGCGGCCTCCGAAATGACTCTGCGCCGTGGCTCCGTCCTCTTCATCTCGGCCAACGAGAGCATCTCCCTCCACCTCTCCTCGCCCGACGGGATGCTGCTCTTCCGAGCCTGCTGCCTCCTCTGAGCGGCACCCGGGACGCTTCCAACCCCCCGGCCCCATCACTCCACCTTTGAGTAGATAGAAAGTGGCCTGGGCAAAGCCATCTCGCTTGGAAGTTTCCCCTCCATCATCTATTAACACCCCCCCCCCCCCCCCAAAAAAAATCCTACGAATCGACTCCTGGGGGGTGGCACAGAAGACGAGCATCTCCCCTCGCCGCTCGTTAGCCACGGAGCATCATCCCTTCTGGATGCTGTTAACGCCAGAGGGTGGCTCCTTTAATCTGGGGGGTGTTCCTCCTTTTCCTTCTCACCGAAAAGCAGCGGGGAGGCCTGACGTCTGCACCCCCAGGTCTCAAACATCTTTTCGGAGCTGCTGCTGCCCACCCCCCCGCCAAAAAAAAACCTGACGCTGAGACTTTTTTTCGGCGGCTCCTGGGTGCCCACTGGGCTCTTCCCCAGTTCTCTGAGCCGTGTCGCCCCTTCCCCAGCTTGGAAAAAAAACAAAAAGGGGGGGGGGGGGGGTGATGGAGCTGGAGAGCCCCCCCCGGTGCTGTGAATAAAGTGGTGGCTTTGTCCTGGGCACCAAGGGCAGCGTGGTGGCAGGGGGAGCAGGAGGACAGGGAGAAGCCCTGGTTGTTGGAAGGACTCAGGGTCTGGAGAAGGAAGCTGGGGGCAGCTATGATGTCCCCCCCCTTTTCCCCATCAGCATCAGACACAGCAGCCTGGCAGGAAAAAAAAAAANAAAAAAAAAAAGGACATTGAGGGTAAAACATGAGGAGGGAGAGCGGATCGCTCTGAAAATGGGGCAGGGAAGGAGCCCCCCGAGGCGGGGGGGGTAACGGGGCTCAGCGCCCCCCCCTTTCAACCACAGCACCAAAACACCCCCCTGAGCAATGAGATACAGTTTATTGAGCGCTCCCTTCAACAAGGAAAATACAAAAAAAAAACCCCAAAACGCACCCCAGTTCAGTTCTCTAAACGTGAAATATTTAAATAAGGTTTCTTAGAAGCTGATTGTCTTCTATGACGTAGAGCAGGACCATGATTTAAGGCAGCTTTTGAGGTTCACAGCAGGTAGAGTCCCCAAATCCACACGGAAGCGGGGGGCTGCGCTGCCCCTCGCCCGTCTCAAAGCCGTTTTTTTGGGAAAGCTGGAAGAAACCATTAGCTCAAAAGCCCCAAATTTAACAGGTTCCCCCCAGGAGGCGGAAAGTGGGGAGGACTCAGCCCGAGCTGCTGGTGGATCTAACAAAATTCAGGTGGTGAAAGCTCAGAGCCTGCCCCGAGGGGTTCCCCCCCCATCTCCTCCATCGGAGCCGGGATCTTTGGTTCAGCCCAAGCTTTGGGAGGAGAAAACCCGGCAGCAATTAACGGCCAGCAGCGGGAGAGAGGTAAACGAAGCAGCTCTCCCCANGGGGAGGACTCAGCCCGAGCTGCTGGTGGATCTAACAAAATTCAGGTGGTGAAAGCTCAGAGCCTGCCCCGAGGGGTTCCCCCCCCATCTCCTCCATCGGAGCCGGGATCTTTGGTTCAGCCCAAGCTTTGGGAGGAGAAAACCCGGCAGCAATTAACGGCCAGCAGCGGGAGAGAGGTAAACGAAGCAGCTCTCCCCAGCTGGCCTCAGCCTGCCGAGGAGGAGGAGGAGGGGTGGGGGGGACACAAAAGCACAAATAAATAGAAAAGAGAGGGGTCTGGGGGCTTCCCACAGCATGGAAGTTGCACCCCACCATCAACCACCTCTTCATCAGGTCCTAATTAATCCAGGCTAATTAAAGCAGGGGGGGAAAGAGGAGGTCAGGCAAACTGAAGAACGTTTGCTGCTGCACCTCCCAATCCCTTCCCTTTTTTAACCCCCCCTTGGAGGTGCCCAGACACTGCTTCTCCTCCCTCCCCACCCCAGCCAGGCCACAGGTCCCAGCCAGGCCACCTCAATGTCACTGTGCATTGTCCCCCTGGCATTGCTGAGCCTCGGGAAAAAGTCCCTTGGGGTTGCTTGGTGGCCACCACTCACCACGAGCGGGCATCGCAGCACCCTGTCACCCTCCCAGCCTGGAACTGGGACACCAACTGCCATCCCAGGGGACAAAGAAAGTGCTGGCTTTTGACCCGTTCTTACACACCTCTCCCCCTTCTCCCCCCCCCTCCCCAAGTTACTGGATCACGCAGGAGAGGTTTTCCCCGAAACAACACGGGCAAGAAGAGGAGGCGACGGGTTTTGGGGGGATGAGATCCAGATCTTCGTCATCGGGGACCTCGTCGAGGTGGTACCCGTCCTGCAGCAGCTGCCGGCTCAGGTCCTGGTTCACTTGCTGCGGGGAAGGGGAACAAAAAAAGGCAGAGCTGGTTAAAAGCAGTCCCCGTTTGGTTAAAATTAGTCCCAGTTTAGTTAAAATTGAGCTCCCGGGGCTTGCAAGGGGTAGGGGCTGCAAGCAGAAAGGGCATCGTGTGTGTGTGCGTCCCCCTCTCTGGTGCCTTTGCAGGGATGAAGTGGCACCATCAGAGCGGAGGAGAGGGAAAGAGCAAAGAACTTTTCCTGGGGTGCAGCACCCCCATACACCCCCCCGCACCCCAAAATTCCCCCATCCCTAGGGCTGCAAAAGTGTGTGTGTGGGGAGTTTATTCCTGGCCGAAGCGCCTCAGGCAGCAGTTTGGGAAGCAGAGCCCTGCGGGATGGTGACAGGTAGGACACCTCGGAGGAGGACACCACCTTCTGGACCCTGAGGGGACCCCAAGGGGACCACGCCGTGGGGGTCAAAACTTGCCTCGGCAGAGGAGTAGCCCGAGGAACATCTGGATCCCAGCTCCCCATCACTAAGAGAAGAAGGAAACGGTCAGAGCCGGCTGGGAATCTTCCCACCCGCCCCCCCCAAAAAAAAGCCAGTTCTGAGCCCGCAATGCCCACCCACACCCAAAATCCTGGGATATTGGCCCAGTTCCCACCTGTCGGAATCAAGGGAGACGAGGTTCTCGTCCGCCGTCTGGCTGAGCGCCGTGTAGCCCTTCTTGAACTTCACCGACCTGCCGGGAAGCAGAGGAGCTGAGGCCCCCGTGGGCATTTCCAGGAGGAAAGGGCAGCCCCAAAGCAGATAAACCGAGGAGCCAGGGCAGGAATTCCCAATCCTAAATGTACCTAAAATCCCACCCCAGGCCTTGTCCGGGGCCACCAGGAGCTAAGAACAGCCCCCGATTAAATCCTGAACGCCAAACCATTCCCCCTCTAAAAACGCAGAGAGGCAGCAGCGTGGCCCCTCGTGACAGCACCTCCTGAATTTGGGGGGGGGGGAAAAGTTAAATCTTTTATGTTATCAGCTGCTCGTCGGCCACGAAGCAAATCAAAGCCCCGGATTCATTTTGCAATCCTCCGGCTTTCCCAGCCTCCCCAATGGAAGGTGACAAATCCACCTCAGGGAGATGTGGGAGAGGGATGAAAGCCCCAAAAATAAAAAACCCCATCAAAACCCAAAAGGGGATCCAACCTTTTAGGCGCCGGCTTCGGGTGGTGGGGCGCGGGTCCCCCCAGCAGCCCCTGCCTTCGCAGCGCTGCCCTCGCCAGCTCCCGCTGCCGCTCTGAAAGCCAAGCACAGGGTCCAGGGCTCAAAACACCCAACAACTCCCAAGGCGTTTCTTTCTTTTTTTTTTGGTGGGGGGGGAGAGGGGAGGCATTGAGGGCTGGGTGTATTTTTTAGGGGGTGTATTTTTTCTAGGGAGAGCACGGGGGCACTGCAGTGCTTTCCATTGGCAGCGCCTAAAGGGGTCTATATATTTTTCTTTTCATGGAATCACGGAATCGTTGGAGTTGGAAGGGACCTTCTAGAGACCATCCAGTCCAACTCCCCTGCCAAAGCAGGGCTGCCCAGAGCACATCACTCAGGAGCATCCAGGCGGGGCTTGAAGATCTCCAGAGAAGGGGACTCCACACCCTTCCTGGGCAACCTCTTCCAGGGCTCTGCCACCCTCACCCCAAACAAGTTCTTCAGATTGGAGTGGAACTTCCCATGTTCCAGCTTGTGCCTGTTGCCCCTCAGCCTGTCACTGGGAACCACTGGAAAGAATCATAGAATCATTCAGGTTGGAAGAGACCCTTGGGATCACGGAGTCCAACCATCAACCCTACTCTACAAAGTTCTCCCCTACACCATATCCCCCAACACCACATCTAAACGACTCTTAAACACATCCAAGGATGGTGACTCAACCCTCTCCCTGTGGAGCCTCCTCCAGTGTNGAATCTTCCCACCCGCCCCCCCCAAAAAAAAGCCAGTTCTGAGCCCGCAATGCCCACCCACACCCAAAATCCTGGGATATTGGCCCAGTTCCCACCTGTCGGAATCAAGGGAGACGAGGTTCTCGTCCGCCGTCTGGCTGAGCGCCGTGTAGCCCTTCTTGAACTTCACCGACCTGCCGGGAAGCAGAGGAGCTGAGGCACCCGTGGGCATTTCCAGGAGGAAAGGGCAGCCCCAAAGCAGATAAACCGAGGAGCCAGGGCAGGAATTCCCAATCCTAAATCTACCTAAAATCCCACCCCAGGCCTTGTCCGGGGCCACCAGGAGCTAAGAACAGCCCCCGATTAAATCCTGAACGCCAAACCATTCCCCCTCTAAAAACGCAGAGAGGCAGCAGCGTGGCCCCTCGTGACAGCACCTCCTGAATTTTGCGGGGGGGGGGAAAAAAAGTTAAATCTTTTATTTTATCAGCTGCTCGTCGGCCACGAAGCAAATCAAAGCCCCGGATTCGTTTTGCAATCCTCCGGCTTTCCCAGCCTCCCCAATGGAAGGTGACAAATCCACCTCAGGGAGATGTGGGAGAGGGATGAAAGCCCCAAAAATAAAAAAACCCATCAAAAACCAAAAGGGGATCCAACCTTTTAGGCGCCGGCTTCGGGTGGTGGGGCGCGGGTCCCCCCAGCAGCCCCTGCCTTCGCAGCGCTGCCCTCGCCAGCTCCCGCTGCCGCTCTGAAAGCCAAGCACAGGGTCCAGGGCTCAAAACACCCAACAACTCCCAAGGCGTTTCTTTCTTTTTTTTTTGGTGGGGGGGGAGAGGGGAGGCATTGAGGGCTGGGTGTATTTTTTAGGGGGTGTATTTTTTCTAGGGAGAGCACGGGGGCACTGCAGTGATTTCCATTGGCAGCGCCTAAAGGGGTCTATATATTTTTCTTTTCATGGAATCACGGAATCGTTGGAGTTGGAAGGGACCTTCTAGAGACCATCCAGTCCAACTCCCCTGCCAAAGCAGGGCTGCCCAGAGCACATCACTCAGGAGCATCCAGGCGGGGCTTGAAGATCTCCAGAGAAGGGGACTCCACACCCTTCCTGGGCAACCTCTTCCAGGGCTCTGCCACCCTCACCCCAAAGAAGTTCTTCAGATTGGAGTGGAACTTCCCATGTTCCAGCTTGTGCCTGTTGCCCCTTGTCCTGTCACTGGGAACCACTGGAAAGAATCATAGAATCATTCAGGTTGGAAGAGACCCTTGGGATCACGGAGTCCAACCATCAACCCTACTCTACAAAGTTCTCCCCTACACCATATCCCCCAACACCACATCTAAACGACTCTTAAACACATCCAAGGATGGTGACTCAACCCTCTCCCTGTGGAGCCTCCTCCAGTGTCTGACCACTCTTTCTGTGAAAAATTCTTTCCTAATGTCCAGTCTAAACCTACCCTGTTGGAGCTTGAAGCCATTCCCTCTCGTTCTGTCATTAATTACCTGTGAGAAGAGACCAGCACCAACCTCTCTACAGTGTCCTTTCAAGTAGTTGTAGAGAGTGATGAGGTCTCCCCTCAGCCTCCTCATCCTCAAACTAAACAGTCCCAGCTCCTTCAGCTACTCCTCATATGATTTGTTTTCCAGGCCCTTCAAGAGTCCGGCTCCATCCTCCTTCAACCCACCCTTTAGATCCTTGTCAGCATGAATAAGGTCTCCCCTCAGCCTTCTCTTCTCCAGGCTAAAGAGCCCCAGCTCTCTCAGCCTTTCCTCATCAGGGAGATGCTCCAATCCCTCCATCATCTCTGTTGCCCTACGCTGGACTCTCTCCAGCAGTTCCCTGTCTCTCTTGAACTGGGGAGCCCAGAACTGGAGGCAGGATTCCAGTTGTGGCCTCCCC
>QJSC01014193.1:1100800-1117547 GCA_003697955.1 Calidris pygmaea
TGCACACACCCTGTACTGCCCCACAAACATACCCCAGCCCTATACCCACCATGTATATACCCCATACTGCCATACACACACACCCACCACCCTATAGCCCCTATAGCTTCCATGCACATACCCTATGCTGCCCCACAAACATATCCCAGCCCTATAGCCACCATGTATATACCCAATACTGCCCTACACACACCCACACCCCACCCTATAGCCCCCATGTACATACCCTATACTGCCCCACTAACATACCCCAGCCCTATACACCCCACGCATATATGCTATACTGCCCTACACACACACCCCCACCCTATAGGTCCTATAGCCCCCATGCACATACCCTTTACTGCCCCACAAACATGCCCCAGCCCTATACACCCCAGACATATACGCTATACCGCTCCCCAAACATACCCCAGCCCTATACCCACCATGTACGTACCCCATACTGCCCTACACCCAGCCACTACCCTATAGCCCCCATGCACGTAACCTATATTGCCCTACACACACACCCCACCCCTATACCCACCATGCATATACCCCATACTGCCCTACATACACACCCCACCCTATACCCCCCATGCATATATGCTATACTGCCCCACAAATACACCCCAGCCCTATACACCCCACGGATATACCCTATACTGCCCCACAAACATACCCCAGCCCTATACCCCTATGCACATACCCTATACCGCCCCATATTGCCCCCCCCCAGCCCTATACCCCCCCGTGCACATACCCTATACTGCCCCATGCCCCTACCCCAGCCCTATAACCCCCATAAACACACCCCAGACCTACACCCGCCATGCACACACCCCACACCGCCCCAGACACACGTCCCAGACCTGTGCCCCCCTCCACGTACCCCCGGTCCCCGCCGCCCGCCCGTCCTGCTCCCGGCGCCATCGCCGCCGCCGCCCGTCGCCATGGCCGCCCGCCGACCCCGCCCCCCCGCGCCGCTGGCCAATGGCAGAGCGCGGCGGCGCCGGCCCCAGCCAATGGGAGGCGGGGAGGTGGTGCGCCCCCTCCTCCTCCCCCCCCCCGTCGCGCATGCGCAGAGGGATAAAGCGGCACCGGGATCTCGGGACACGGGGATACCGGGATACTGGGATATCGGGATACCGGGTGGTCCCGCCCCCTGGGAACCTCCTCCCTGCCCAAATTCATGTTTCCCGAAAAAGTCCTCTTTTGGGGCGAAAAAACCTAAAAATAGGAAAAATTTCCCTTTTTCCTCCCTTTTTAACCCCCCCCAAATCCCTGCCTGTGCTGGACTCAGTTCCCAGAAGATTCCCAGCCCTGCCAGGCGCCGGCACGCCCAGGCACGGGAAGGAGAGTGTGGTGCCAGCAGGAGCCTCCTGCCCACCTCGGGGGGCTTCGTTAAGCCCCAGCCTCATCCAGGGATAACGAACCCTCCGAGAGCACGGGGGGGTTCCCCTCATTCTCCTCCGCCCCAAAGCAGACCCCAGGAGGGTCACCCTGCCCCTCGGACAGGTCCTCACCTCTCCCTTCCCACAGCTGGGAAGGATTTACAACCTCTTACACTTTAATTTCTCACATTTCCTGCTTTTCTTTCCTCTTCCCCTGTTAAAAATAAATGAGAAATAAAAAAAAAAATAAAATCACAGCATCAGTCAAACCAGGTTTTTCCCTTTATTAGGTCCAACTTCACGTGGCGTGCATCGTGACTCAATAAAGGAAGAAGTTATTTCCAATAAGGGGATATTTTAACTCCGGTGTCTCCTGGGCAACTGCGTATGACTGGGGAGCGTCGGCCCAACCCTCCAGTAACGCGCCTGAAACAGGAAAAAAAGAGGAAAAAGACCCAAAACATTAAAACAGCGGCCCTTTATCTCCACAAAGTTTCCAAGGAGGGGTCTCCGATGTGTTATTTTCATCGCTTGGTTTTTTCCACCCCCACTCCAAAAGCCCCATTTAACCACCTGCCGCTTCCAAGAGCAATGAATCCCAGAACGATATGGGGTGGGAAGATGATCTGGAGATCATCTAGTCCAACCCCCCTGCCCAGGTTGCACAGGAACATGTCCAGAAGGGTTTGGAATATCTCCAGAGAAGAAGACTCCACCACCCGTCCCCGATTTTCATATCCCGGGGCCGCGACTCAAAATATCCAGAATTAAGGATTATTTGCAGCCCCGACACCCCATAGCTCTATTCTGGGCATAAGGAACAGCAAAAAAACAGAAAAAGAAAAAAGGGCAATGTCTGGAATACGACACTGAAGGATCCGAGGGAGGAGGGTCAGGTTTTTATCGGAGTTTGGGATTACATTTAGGCCCCGCCTACGCTTAATGAGAGATCCTTGTTAAGCAGAGAAGCCGCTGCCCAGTAACGACGCCGACGCCTTCGGAGCCTGGGATTTCCCCTGTAGATCTAAACGTCTGAGTTTTAAGCTGTTTTGAAGTTGAGGAAGCAGCCAGAAGCCCAGCCCTAAAAAGCCAGTAGTGCCGACCTCTTTATTCCGTAAGCAAGGGGCCCTCCAAATTTAAGGATTAATTACAGAAAAAGATGTTATTTCAAGCAGAAGGCGGAGAAGCTTCATCGTTGTCAAGTCACTGCCATCAGTGATTTCTTAAGCCTTCTTTGAAAAGCATTATTACCTCTGAAAAAACTCTTTTACAAGAATTTCACAGGCCCAGGAAGAGGACTCTGCCTCTCCCAGCAGAATTTTTGGGCGGCGGAACCCCAGGGCAAGAGTTTTGGAGTCAACATCGTCCCTTACCCATGAGATTTATGCTTTGTCCAGGCCCAGCTCCTCTGGAGTGGAGATTCCCAGCTCGCTCAAAGTTGGTCTAAGCTCCTGGATAACGTAAGGGTAGATTTCCTTGTGAGGTCCCGCCTTGTCCTAAAGGGAAAGGAAAGGTGTTATTTTGACGGCCAGCCCAGGTTTGCCACCACGAGCTGCGTTCTCAAAACAGACCCTGGCCTGATCCACCGTAGGAAATGGAAGGAAAACAATTATCTCATCAGTAAAAAGGGGGGGGGGAATAAAAATCAGCTTTTGGGCAGACCCGAGAGAAAATTCAACTTGAATAATATCTAGGCAGGACTCCAGGAAGACCATCAATTTGGCCCCGAGTTCTGATAAATGGAGTTTGTCCCCTACGTGGTGGGGGGATCAGAAAAAAATAATAAAGAAATCAGAGATGAGGAAAACATATGAAAATTCTTCTATTGGTCTCTAAAACCACTGGAAAAGTTTCAGTTCCAGAGAAGAAAGCAGGAGGAGCAAAGGGAAAAGCAACTGGTCGTTGAGTTGAGTCTGAAGAAAGTGGATTTAAGCACGAGCAGCAGAGACCTCCGCACCAGCTGTGGCATAAAAAACAGCTGGGAGAGCGCAGCTGCTGGATTCCACAGCTGGAATAGAAGAATTCCCACCTCCTCCCTCTCCCAGTTTTAACTCCCTGGGAAGGGAAGGCTGGCCTCGGCTTCTGAGGTGCTGGTTGATGTTGGTTTTCAAGCTTGTGCAGCTCCTGCTCCCAGCCAGCTTGGAATTCAGTCCCTTGAGAAGCCAAAAAACCGCCTTCGCTTGAGATATTTCTAATAATGCTTATTGGAATGAAAAAAAAAAAAAAAACAAAAACAAAAAGGAAGAGAAAAAATCCTTAAAGACTTTCCCAGAGTCAGCATTGGGACAGGAAAAGAGGAAAATAATAAAATAGTAACGTTATACTTCCACGACACTGTGCTGTTGAGCACCCCGACCTCAAAATCCTTATTCCAAGCAAAGCAGCTATTGATTCCAGCAGCGGGAAACAGTGGTTCCCCTCCACGCCAAGGAAAACTCCTCGGCCGTGGGGCTCTCGGGTGGCATTTTCCACCACCCCCCCCCCCCGAGGGCTCCCTCCCACTTACCTTTACCACTTCTAAGATGCGGACGGCGCTGGCGAAGTCGTTTAACCGTCTGCACGCCCGCAGAGCCGCATCGATAATTTTTGGTTCCGGCACCAGGTCGTAACCCACCAGCGTGTTTATGCCTGTGAAGGTAAGGAAACGCGGAGAGGAAGGTGGCGTCAGCTCATGGAAAGAGGTATTTTGCTCCACCTTATGAAAGAATTAAGTATTACCACACCATCAGTTGCCTCTAGAAGCCGATTACAATTTTCATTGCTATTTTGGGGACACACACACACACGGCTGGGGGTTTTATTTTGCTCTTCTCCCTCTCTCTGTTGCTCTCCACTGCAGATTTTAAGTGAATTTCATGAAATCCTGGTGGGCCGTTTTCATCCATGCTCCCCAAAAGGAGTCAGTGTCTGTACCACTAATGATTCCGCTCAGTTATGGAGTCATTAAGAAATCCAAACGATTTCATTCCTACAGGTGTAACCAAACCAGAACCTGAGCCACTGTCCCTTTCCTTCCTCCCCTTTCCAAGGCGAGAGCCTAACACCTACTCATCCAGGTGGTGCTAGAATCACCCCCCTGGCTGTTATGCAAACAGGTTAATAAGCTCTAATTGGGGTAGTGTAACAGGAGCTGGCAACCCCAGGGCAAATAACAACTGCAGAAAGCAGCTCGGCCATAACTCACTGCCTGGTTAAGTCAAAGTCTAAAGACAAACGCGTGTGGTTATTCATATACAACAGCTGAGCTCAAACACACCTTCCTCAGAGCAAACCTTTCTCTCCCTCCCATCTGGGTGTAAAAACCGCATACTCTGGGGCACCAAGATTTAGAGAATTGTATTTACTCCCTGTCACTCCTCCTCTTTTCATTCGATGTACCTTTCCTCAGCTCCCAGGCGTCGATATCTGGCTTGTTGAAATATGTCACCCAGCGAGCATCAAATTCTTCATCTGATTCTTGCGAGCCGTGAGAGTAGCAGCGGGCAGGCAGTACGGCTGAAGGCGAAAAGAAAGGAAGAGGCTTTGAGCAAACAGAAAATAAGTGTAATTTAGTCCTGATCCAGAGAAAAAAAAAAACAAAAAAGCCATAAAGTATGTATTTCGCTCACTACAGGGAATCTAGATCAGCGCTCAGCCTGGATAAGCGCTAGATGAATACAGCTTATTAAATACTCGCTGTTCATTTTGTGGCAAAGTGTGTATTTTTCTGTTTTACATCAAAGCGTTCCCAGGTCCTTTGGTCAGAGCAGGATTATTGAAGAGGGATGGGGCAATGCAAGAAAGAAACAACTCTGTATAACCAGTCCTTAAGAGAAATTTGTCTGTGAGCCCTGTCTCCACAAGAGAGAGGAATCTTCCCTCTCCCAAGCCAGAGAAACATTAACACACACGTACTTCATCACCAGCCCCTCAGAAGTAGCACAATCCTCCTGTTCCCCACATTGGACCCCTCTCAAAACCACAGGACTTGTCCGTGCAACGAGTTCAGCTCCATGCATTGGTTTTTCAGCGGCGCTCCTTACAGAAATAAACCCCTCTCTCCTATTATTTATACCCTCATGCACTTTCAGGTGAAGGCAACAGTTTATTCTGGAGTGACTTCCCACTGCAGGGACCTCTTGAAATTGCTCCACGACCGGTTTTGTCATCCAGGAAAAGCAGATTTCCCAACTGACAGACTTGACTCCACAGCAACGAGCTGCAGGTCTTTGATTCCACCAGGAGTTCAGAGTTGACGAGGGCTCACTTCACATTCAAGCGGTCATAGGAATCCGCACAAAACCACCTCAGCCCAATTAGGAAGGCTCTCAAGAGCACGAGGAACAAGGGCTCTTGAAGAGTTAAGGGAGAAAACAAGATAACTGCTGTCCCTGTGTTTATCCAAGATAAAACTCCCGGGTAGTGAGGCTGGAACCGCATTAATATTTTGTAATTATAAAGCACAAGAGTGGATCGTTCTCCAATGGGCAAATAAGCTTGTTATGATTCTAAACTCATTTCTTCCCTCAACACCACTCTAACAGGGTTTTTTTAACCCTCAAAGGTCAGAAGAGTTTTCCCAAAGGAATTAAAACCCAGGGTACAGCCACCTTCCACCAGCACCAGAGCTGCACTGGGGCCTCTGGAAGCTGCCATACCATCCGAGCACAGCCTGACCAGCGCCTGCTCCCTTTCCCCCGCCAGTAATTCCACTCCACCAATATTTGCAGAGAGGTCACACACCAGCTATGACCTTGCTCAGATATCGCTTGTCACTTTTTCTTTCTTAACCCAGCATGAACCACTCGTCCTGGGCCAGCTAGAAAAGTTTTATTTAAAAGAAGAAACCCTCAAACTACATATCTTGCACCCTGCACACGCGATACCAGACTGGGCAGCATTTTTGCCTCCTTTCCCACATATATTTTTCCACTTTGAAGATCACGGTGAGCAGCACCCTGCAAAGCAGCATCCTAATTCTAAATAAAATGTAACAGAATGAGCCACAACAATTTCAAGGAACATCTTTAGTCGCATTAAACAATAGCCTGATGGGAATGCAATCCAGATATTTTTTTTTTAAACAAAATTTAAGGCAGCCCAACACTTCAGCTGCAATTCCGGTGTATGCAATGCTTCCCAAACCAGGAAAATATTTCCATTTCTTTAATCTACCTAACTAGGTAAGGGAAAAGTAAGTGACAGGCCAATCCATAGTTGTAACACTCTTTTGCCGCGCTGTCCGGAGATTCCCCATCCCCTTTCCCAGCTCCAAAACAGTTCATTGACCCTGCTTTCTCCAATAAATCCCACGCTGAGCTCAGAGCAAGAGCACTCCTCTGCCCAGGCAGGGAACGAGAGGACAGTGCTGAAAAATCCTCAGTATGACTCGTCTGGTGGGAGAATACCTTTTTTTCCTGAAACATAAAGCAAATTCTACAGAGAAATAGCAAATCTCAGTCTGAGAAAAGCCTAGACTGAAGTTCTGGAATGCCATCTTTAAGTCAAAAAACTAAAGTCTATATGCTCATTGCCCCGTTTAGTCTTAAATAAAGGAAGTACTTGGTTGGACTGAAAGGATGCTGAAGAAAAATGAAAAAAAAAAACCACAAAACACCACACACAGGAAGTTGAATCCTGGATTTCCAGGGGGTGTTTTTCAACTGCTGCTCTGTTGCTTTACGAACCTTCGTTTTCCATACTGACATTTCCATCTCTATACTGGGCTGGAGGCCCATACTGGAAGGGCGGCCCCTGCCAACCACCCTCCTGGTGCCTGGTGTTTCCACGGGGTCCATCAAGGTCACCGTCACATGCACCGTGACAGTCTCGCCAAGCCAACCCATCCCTGGGTAGATTCCCAACTCTGGGAAGAAGCAAAGGGCACATATGTTTGCAGAGGTGTGTTTTTAAAAGACTTTAACAAGCTTCAAGAGCTCCAGCAGCCTAAAATCATCTAACAGCACACAAACACGTTAAACCTTCCCTGAGTGCTAGAAATTGTTGGATTTCCCTGCTAATGAGCACAGAGAAAAAAAAAAACATGCATCAAGAGGAGCATTAATTCACTGAAAAAGCCCAGACTGGCAAGGAGAAGCATGGGCATTACATGGGGACCATTTTAAAACATTATAGAACAAAAATCTAAACCCAGAGGCTCGGGAGATGAGCCGAAGGCATCGGGTTTAACAAACAAAGGCCCCCGAGGGCAGTGGAGAAGGACGGGCATTACATGGGGAGTGTTTTAAAGCATTATAGAACACAATTCTAAACCCCGAGGCTCGGGAGATGAACCAAAGGCATTGGGTTTAACGAAACACAGGCCCCCGAGGGCAGCGGGGAAGGCAAAGGGGGTCAGGAGGGTAACGCAGGGCCTCAGCGAGGCAGGACCTAGGGAGAGAGGCACATGGAGGCTGCTTGGAAACTGTTTTAATTCCCACGTGCTAAAGGTGAGGCATGCACAGGGCCCCCAGCGCTTTAAACCCGACCACCGCCTGCTTAAGTACTTATTAATTGAGCTGCACAGACACGATGCGTGGTGGGGATTTTTGCCCTGGTGTACCCCGGCCAGCACCCCGGCCGCGCTGCCGGTGGCTGCTTCTCTTCTTTTTCCCATTAATTGGGGTGTTAATGAGGGGAGTGAAGGAGGGGGTAGGAACTGGAGAGCGGGGCCAGGGGTAGGCCCGGGGCCTGTCCACGGAGGTCACCGCCAACCTCCCTCAATGTCACCTTGGCGGCAGGCCGGGGGGACAGCGCCGCCGGCCATCCCCCTACAGCCCCCGGGGAAGGGACCCGGCGACCCCCGGGAGGCGGCGGGGCCGGTAACGGTGTATGCTGAGGAATGGGAGGGAAGCGGGGTGCGATACCGGGCCCCGCGGGGGCGGCGCGCACTAGGCCGCAGTCGCGGCCTGTCCTCGAGTGACACCGGCAGGTCGCTACAAGGACATAGCGCCCTCGAAGCACCGAGGCCGGGCCGAACCGGGAGTGGTTGTGGGGGGGTGGTCAGTCGGGGGATCCCTCTCACCTGCGGGGCGACGGACGGCGGCGGCGCGGAGGCCTGAGACGGCGCAGCGGCGAAGGAGCGCGGCTGTGGCGGCCAGCATGGCGGCGGGAGGGAAGGCAGCACCTGGGTAAGGGGAGGGGGAGGGCGGGCCGCTCAGCTCCGGGCACCGGGCGGCGGACGGGGAGGGACGGGAGGGAAGGAAGGAAGGAAGGGACCGCTGCGGCGAGGACGGATGGCAGAGCGGCCGCGGAGGGGGCCGGGCTTAGCTCCTCCGGCGCCGGGCGGGGCCGGCCGCCATTTTGGGGCGGAGCCGGGCGCCATTTTGTAGCGAGGGCGGGGACGGTGGCGGGTGGCTGTGGGGCTCCCCCGCCGCGCAAGAGGCCGGTGGCCGAGGTGTTTTAGGGGTTTGTGGTGCCAGCTCGGTTGTCTGTGTGCCGCCCCGTTAACCGGGCCACGGCCCCAGTGCGGGCTCCGGAGCGTGTTCCCTGTTGGATTCCCACAGGGAATTTGGCACCAGCTCTGGGGAGGGAAAGCTGCCTGGCTGCTTCCTAGTGAGTGAGCGAGGGGAAAATGGGACCTGGCGCTGGCCGCAGCATCCAGCAGCTCTCTGGGGCTCTCCCCTTCTGCCACCCCTGGTGTCTGCTACATTGTCCCCAAAACACGTACAGCCTGAGCAAAAGGGTGCATCCTCCATGGCGGGAGGGCTGACCCGGCCACCAGCCCTGGGGACACTGCTGAGCCCACCAAACGACCCCCAAAATCGGTCCTGGGGCTGTCCTCCCTCAGCGATGCAGCACATGAGCATTGTGATAATTCCGCTTGCCGTGTCCTCTCAGGACCCTGTGGGGCCAGATGTCATCGGAAATGCTTCATGTTTTGGGTTCCAGTCATTTATTTATTTATTTATTAACTGTTTTCTTACGTAGGAAAGCCTTGGTCCACAGCTAGCAAAGCGAGGAGTGCAAACTCCCCAGGCTCCTGTGGCCTCCAGGATTGGAAATTGCCTGCATATAAAATCAATTAAAAACCATCTTGCACATTAACAAAAGTAGTAAGGAGAAATGACTAATCTTTTGTGTGTTTTTTCCTTCTCCCTCTCCTTGCTGGGAGCCGTGTGAGATGGTTGGCGAGAGGCTGTTGGCTCTCAGCTGCACGGCTGTGAAAGACTTTGGACTCTGATCTGAGTGTTTTAAAAGGTTTTTATTTATTAGCGTGTTTTTTAGTACATTTTGGTGCTTCCCTCTCATGCGGGGCCCAAGGTCAGACCTGAACAGTGTCTGCGCTGGAGAGAGGAGGCTGGAAGAGCCATCGCTGGATGGGACAGAGCTTTCCCAGCCCCAAACCCACAAAAAATAATTATTAACAAAAACCCAAACAATTGGAAATTAACAGCTTATCTGCGGCAGGGCAGATAAGCAGGAGGCTGCGGTCCGGAGGAGCAGCTGGCTGCTGACGGAGATAGCAAGGTCATTGCCAAACAAAACAGCACCGTGCTTCATCCTCCTCCTCCTCCTCCTTGTCTCCTCTCATTCCCGCTCCCAGCCCTTGGTAAAAAATGGGGTGTCCCTGGAGAGCAGGAGTGAGGTGGGGAGATAACGCGGCCGCAGCCGGAACATCCCTCCCTGTGCCATGGTCCGTAGCCGAGATGATCCCCCGCCATTTCTCCATATTTCAGCTATTTCCAAAGAGCTTTAGGGGGTCTCCAGGGCTCTGTGGCCAAGATGCAGACCCCCCAAACCTCCCCATCCTGCACCAGGCACTGCATCCAGCCACCACGGCTGCTAAAGGAGCATCTTCCTCCTCCTCCAGGCTCAGTCCCACAGTCTCAGGTGTGGGATTTTATAGAATAAATTCATTTAATTGGAAAGTACAGCAGCCGGGCTGGGCACCTCCAAAGAGAGGAAAGGAATCACTGGAGAATTTTCCCCTTGTGATCTCCACCGCAGCCCCTCACGCATCTTTTAGTCCGATGGTGATTTTCGGTCTGGGGGTCTTCCAACACATAATTGGGTTCTTTTTCTTGTGTCCTTAGGGCATTGATCTGCAGTTTCAGTCCCAGGGGTCGGAGCCTCCTCCTGCGCTCGCTGGCGGAACACGGAGAGCTGGAGAGTCCCGGACTTGGGAAAAAGGCTCCCAAAACATCGGTGTGACATCAAACCACTAAAAGACTAAACGCAGCCCCACACCAGCCGGTAGGAAAATTACCGAGAAAAATAGCTATCGCAGCCTAAAAGCTTCAGCAAATTTAGCTACTCTGTAAGTAAAGCTAAGCAAACAGCATAACACCCCCCGACCCCCTGTATTATAACTCTAAATAATTTATTCTAATTAAAACTTACTTATTTACACTAAACAACTAATACCCCTCAACAGCGACAACCCTCTCACCGCTCCCCCTCCCCAGCTCCAGACCCTTCCCACCGCTCTGGGGGGAGCCCAGCCTGGAATATCTGCTGCGGAAAGAGGAAGGCTCTCGTATTTTTGTATTTTTCTAATACAAATTAGAGGGAGCGACCCGTCCCCTCGTTTGTGCGTTCGATTCTGGGAGAATCACAGCGGCAATTGTCAGCGGGTTTGATTAATGAAGGTGTTAACTGCGGGCAAAAGCATCCCTTCTGATGGCTGAGACTTGGTGCTGGGGACCTACCTTCCCCTGGTCCATGGGGGTCACTGCAGATGTGGGGCTGATGGTGGAATCACCCCTGAGTGGCCGAATGTGGGGTGAACGGCTCCCCCCAGTGCGTCCCCCCCCCCCCAATTCAGTCCATAACCCAACACTGGCTGGTTTAACCCTTTAATCTGGGAACAAGGTCCCCCCACAGCAGCAAGCCCCCCATGCATGGAGGTCCCCCGTGCCGGGGGGAGCCTGCAGCACATTGGTGACCCCACAGCAAGCCCAGCACTACATTATCCACAGCAAAACGGCTTAAAACCCCCCGAAATTTCTCCAGCGTACAATCTCCTGCCTGTTTAGGAGGTGGGGGGGGGATCAGTGGCGGCCATCCGGCTGGTGGTCAGTGGTCCCCGAGCCCCTTGGGCTCTCGGCTACCTGTACCTGCAACTTCTTGGTCAGCAGCTCCTCACCAGGAGGTGGCAAGGACCGCTTCAGCCCCTTGCTGGAGGAGCTGGACGTGTCTTCTCCTGCGTCACCGAGCTGTGGCCCATGCCAGGGCTCGGGGGGCTGGTAGCCCGTTTGGTTGGGGTCCAGAGGGTCTCGGGAGAGGAGGATGCAGATGGAGGGGACATTCTTGTGGACGGTCAGGTTCTGCGCCGGTCCACCGGGCAGTGGGTCTTGGTTCTCCCAGACCTCCAGCAGGGTTTTGTAGCGTACCTTGGTGACCTGGTGAAGCCCTCCCAGCTTCCGCTTCATGATCTCCACGCAAGTGATGGTCTTGGTGACCGCCCTGCCGCAGCCGCTGAAGACGATCTGCCGCCGGCCCTTCAGCTCCATCTGGGCCATGGCGAAGTTCATCAGGTTCCTGATCTTGCTGCCCTCCTTCACTTTCATCTCCACCACGTCCGGGGGCAGGTCGGGGAAGGGCAAAGGGCTCTCCTCCTCCGAGGTCCTCACCTTTCGGAAGTTCTCCATCCCGGACTGGGAGACGGGCTTGGCTCTCCCTCCTTCGGTGGCCATCCTTTACCCCTTCCCCAGGGATCTGGAGGGGTGTCCTAGCTCCCTGGGACCATGGCAGGACTGGCTCTGTGTCCCCTGTGTCCCCGGGACCACCAGCCCCTTCCCCTCTCTTCACCCAGGGCTGGCTGCAGAGGGCTCGGAGGCTGTGCTAGAGGCTGTCCCCAGGGAGGGGACAGGGCTGCAGGACCCCCTGGGTGCCCCCGGCTGGGGACAACGACGATCTCTGGTCTCTGGGTGATGCTCAGGCTCCTCCGCTCCCGCTGCAGCACTGGCTTCTGCTGCTCTTCGCTTCATTCTGGACTTCGGCAGCCCCCAGAGCTCTTCTGTGTAATTAGCAGATCCTCCCCTTCTCCCTCCCCTCCTCCTCCTCCTCCTCCTCCTCCTCCTCCTCCTCCCCTGGCTCAGCCTCCCATCCCAGCACCCAGCTCCTGCCATCACCCTCCCTGCCCAGCGCCGAGAGCCCGCGGGAAGGAGCGGGCAGGGAAGGAGGGGATGGTAGAAGGCAGAGGGAGAGAAGCTCACTCTTGCTTTCATGATGCTCTCGGAGTCCTGCCCCTTAAAGAGAACCTGGTCCCTTCTCCCAGCGCTTGCTCCGCTCAAGGACGCCCGAGTCCCAAGTGCCAATGTCAGCAGAGCGCGGGGAACCGGCCTGGCAGCATCCCCAGCAGCATCCCTGCCCGCATCCCCGCCCGGAGGGGATAAGAAAACCCGGCCACACTGTGTCTGGGGATGGCACAGAGATGCCATCAGCCTCAGCCCAACCCTTAGTAGACATCAGAGAAGCTCCTGGGACCCATGGGCAGCAGAAATCCTGACAGATGGCACTGCGGCTGTGCCCGGGGCATGCACTAAGCGTGCCAGGGCTCTGCTCCCCCTTCTTTCCCCCCGATACCCCACAACCTCAGCCTGCAGGAAGAGCTCTCTCTGTCCCCAGAGCCCCGAGGAGCAGATGTGACAAGAGAGATGGTTTTCACGGGTGACTTCCTCCTCCTCCTCCTTCCCCGCCTCTCCCCAGACCCCCTCCCTCGCTTATCTCCACACCCCAACACGGAGCTGCCCCCCGTGGGGTCACCCCACAGAAATACCTATCACAAGGCAAAAAAAATCTCCCCTTTTCTGCCCCAATCTCTTCCCCGGGGGCAGAGGCGATGTCCTTGCCCCAGGCCAGCCCTCTGCCTGCCCCTGTGTCACCTGCCTGTACCCTGCACGCCCCGCTGGCCCCTGGTGGGGGGGTTGGAGGGGATCATTGCACAGTGGAAAGACACGGCGAGTGTTGATTTGCAGCCAAATCTTATCGGCCTCTGAGGGGCCCTGGATTGTTTTCACTCCCGGCAGGGCATGAAAAAATACATGAATAAATCAATCGACCCAACGCCCGCGGAGGTGAAGGCAGGATGGGGCCAGGGGTCAACCCTTGGGGTCCCCAAAGCAGCTTTCTAAGGGTACCAGCACCTGGAATTGGGGGGGGGGTGGGTATGGGACACCCCCTGACCCGACCAGGGGGGTCTGCAGATGCGGGGAGAAGGATGGCGATGGCGTGGGATGGGATGCTCCCCCCGCGAGCCAGCTCCAGGGGATGGAGAGCATCGTTTCCCGGTGGAGCTGAGACCCCCACGAGGCCCCTCGGTCAGAGAAGGGGAAACTGAGGCAGGGCAACGCCATGGCCCCAGGTCACCCCCGGTGCTGGAGTCAGGCTTCCAGCATCTCCCAGGCCCCACCCCAAGCTCTGCAGGAGCGAGCGTGCCTGGTCCCCACGCTTCTGCCATGAATCCCTCACTCCTACGAGACAAAAAAAAAATGCCATTTCCCCCCCGCTTTCCGCTCGATGGCCGCGTGTGGCACCCTCTCGGCTCCATCCTCGGGCGGGCAGGGATGGATTAAGCCTCTCGGGGAAACGACTGCCTTCAAGAGATGCTAAAACCCTAGGAAAAGAATCGGGATTGGGTTTTATCAACCATTCCCAGAGCGTTGTACGGTTGAGGGAGCGCAGGGATCCCTCCGAGTGGTTATTCAGGTGCTGGCAGGGCGATGTGGCCACCCAGGGCTGGCGACACGGCCAGTGAGGGCTGGCAACGTCCTTGGTGCCCAGCTCCAGCCAGAAGAATCCCTGGCGCTTGGGTGGACCATCCAAGCCCTCATTTTTCCTGGCCCGGGACCAGCTCCTGCCTCCCGTGCCCCATTTTTTCGTGGTGTTGGGGAGCCTTCCTTGCCCCATCAGATGCTGGAAGCGGCGGCAGCTCCTCCCTCCCTTCTCCCCCCTCCAGTAATTACTGCTTAATTAATTCTGCTTATTGCAGCCTCGGAAATGGAGGCAGACGAGGCGCAATCACGGCCAAGCCTTTCCGCGTCCCTCAGAAAGGTGTGCGTCCCCCAAAAATGCAAAGGAGGGGGGGAGGCATTAATGACAGGGTCTCGCTTTTCCTCTGCAGTGCTTAAAATGTAAATGGAATTCATTATTAGCAACTCCATTGCTAATTACCATCTGAAGCCATTCATTAGCCTGTCAGCTTATTTGTTGGAGGACAACAGAGTGGATCAGTTGTTCCACGCGAAAGGAAAGAGCTGAAACGAGCTCGGCCGTGGCAGGAGAGGGAGGAGAGCAAGGATGGAGCCGGGGAGGGGGGGGACAAAAGCAGAGCCAGCCCCAGCCGTGGGGGAATTTGGGGAAAAAAAAAGAGGATGAGGAGTCATTTAAAATGGAGAAGAGGCAGATGGTAAAAGCAGGAATGGAGGAAAAAAAAAATAGGAATACAGGGACTGGTTGGACTGGGCTTTTTTTTTTTTTTTCCCCCCATTTCCCCTTTATGGTTTCTCTCCGAGCATCCTGTGTCCCAGTGCCAGGGGCTGCCAGCACAGGGTGGGATGTCATCCCAGGGGGGGTTCCCCGTTTCAGGGGGACCGTCTCACCTGTCCCCGACCCCACAGAGGTATGGGCTTGGAAGGGCCCCTTGGCAGAGGAGTTGAGAGAGAGGATGGCTGAGTGACAAGGACAGAGGTGGGCACGGGGCAGGGGGACAGCACGGAGCCAGAGGTGACCGTGCCCCCCACCAAGGCTGGGGAAAGGGGGAGACAGACCCCCCCAGAAACATATTCCTAGCGGGGAGGAGAAACCCGAGCCCCTGTCCTCTGCCTGCCCTCTCTATATTTGCTTTCATCCCAGGTGGCCCTGCCTGGGAGCCGCTCGGAAAGTCCAAGCATCCGATACAAGGGAAAAAGTGTCGGTGCCACCGTCCATCTCTGCGTCACATCGGCCCGGCTCAGGTCTCAGCTGCTCATCACGTTGCACTCGGCAGCAGGATGGTGCCCAGGCTGATGGCAGCCCCGGGGGGGAACACAGAGGGACCCCCTGCCCTGGTCCGAAGTAGGGTCTGGGAGCTGCTGCTTCCTGGGACCAGCTCCAGGTTCCCAGGGGTGCTGGGGCCATCCCAAGATGCCAGAAGAACCCCAGGAACATCCTAGTGTGGCACCAGCCCCCAGAGGATGCAGCCCCAGGCTCCCAGAGGAACACCAGGAGCATCCTAGGGTGGCACCAACCCCCAGAGGATGCAGCCCGAGGCTCCCAGAGGAACACCAGGAGCATCCTAGGGTGGCATCAACCCCCAGAGGATGCAGCTTCAGGCTCCCAGGGGTGCTGGGGCCATCCTGAGATGCCAGAAGAACCCCAGGAACATCCTAGTGTGGTACCAACCCCCAGAAGATGTAGCTTCCCAGGGGTTCTAAGCTTGTCTTGAGATGCTAGAAGAACACCAGGAGCATCCTAGGGTGGCATCAACCCCCAGAGGATGCAGCTTCAGGCTCCCAGGGGTGCTGGGGCCATCCTGAGATGCCAGAAGAACCCCAGGAATATCCTAGTGTGGTACCAGCCCCCAGAAGATGCAGCTTCAGGCTCCCAGAGGAACCCCAGGAACATTCTATGGTCACACCAGCTCTCAGCTAAAGAAAACCAGCAAGAGAAGCCCCTCATCCCTACCATAAATAGAGAACAGCAGAGCTCAAGATAATCATCATTTTGAGCACTAAAAAAAAAAAGCAGGGAGGGAAAAAAAAATCCAACCCTTTTATAGGACAACTCTGCAAAGCTACAGCACAAAGAGCAAGAGAACATCCTGAGGCCCCTGAGGTCATTAATAAACCCTAATTTTCCTGACCAGCCCCACCTGGGACCCCCCACCCACTCCCAGGAACTCTATTTAAGCCCAGCCCAAGGGTTCTGGTTATACTCTGAGCTCTGGTGTGGTTGGACTTCAGTTTGACTACAGCTATCTCCAAGCCTGGTCCCTGCTGCTCTGTGCTGGTGGATCTACTGACCCTTGGACCTAATCTTCAGGTGGGGAGCAAATCCAGAGGAGAGGAAGCTCAGGAGACAAGAAATAAGAGACAGGAAGCAGTTCCAGTGGCTCTGGGCTTGAGTGAGGCACCTGGCAACTGGTGGAATTGGGATGGAGCTCGGTCTGCCAAGAAAATCCTCCCCAGGGAGCAGGGATGGGTATTAAATCTCTGAGGTGCTTGGTTCTGGTGGTGGAGATAATGTGGCCAGAGCCATCTCAGGACTCTGGCTCTCAGAGTACCTCCATGAGGTGTCCCATGATGGGGACCCACAGCCATGTCCCCTCCTCCCCTTGCCGTGGGTGTTCCTGCCCTCACTCTCCTGCTATGGGTGGGCTGGAGTTGGGCCATGCTCTCCACAGGGAGCAGCAGCTTGTGGTCCAAGAACCAGAAGGTTCTCAGAGTGGACAGCTGGGCCCTCAGATACGC
>QJSC01014193.1:1126862-1178616 GCA_003697955.1 Calidris pygmaea
CTGGTGACACTTCTCTGTGACTCCTACCCACGAGAATCATCCCAAAGAGGAACTTGTCTTCTCCAGCAAAGCCCACCAAGAAGAAGCTTCCTTTCCCAAGGGTTCCACTTCAGCCCTCCTGCAGTAGGGAGCCGTCTCTCGGCAAGACTAACATGCAGCTGGTGACACGACGTGTGTGTGTGTGTGCGAGTGTGTGTATATATATATATGTATAAAATGTAAGGAGAAAGGTAATCCTTCGCTGAGCCTATTATGTACTTAATCAGGTTTAAATATTGTGCAATTCATTTAGAGCTAGCCGAGAACTGACTATGCCAAATCACGTGCTCTTGTCATCCGTGTCTGAGAAAACGATGAATTAAGTGACTTTCACCTCTTGCATTTACGATGAGATGCGTGAATAATAACTGTAACGAGCTCTAACTAACGGGCCTTGCTTTCAGCGTTCTAACCCTCCTCTGCGGCGTCTCTCCTGAACGGGGCGAGCGCTGAAAACCCCCCCTCCTCCAGCTCCCAAGCCTTCCTGCCCCCAGGGGGAACACCATATCCCCGCTGATTTTTAACCTGCGACTGCTTCCGAGGGCGGGGGCTGCGGTGGCCATGATCCCGGCTGCAGCCCACGGGCTTGGGGGGGGGAGAGATGAGGCTTGGGGTTTTCACTGGGGGTCTCCCCGCTGCTTTCAGTGATGCAGAGCCCTCCTCCCTCTCCTGCTGCCGCTTCATGCAGGGATGCCCGCAGCCAGCTGCTTTGAAGCTGTGATCGGGGGAGCACACACACCACCCCCTGCCCCAGCTCCCTCCATGCTTCTGCGACAGTAAATAAGCCTCCTCCAACCCGCTTTCCCCCCTGCTGGCTCCCCATGCCTGCCCCAAATCCTGCTGGCCTCATCCGTTGCCAGGAGGTGCCCACCTCCTGTGGGGATGCGGGAGCCCTGCATCCATCAGACACCCTTTTCCTCTATCCTCCTCCCCTGACACCCAGTTCTCTGCTGCCCTCTGACACCTCCAAAACCTTGCCTGAGCTAGGATCCTCCCTTAAAGGCTTTCTCGGCACGGGAAGGGCATGGAGCTGTTGGTGCAGGTCCAGAGGAGGCCACGGAGATGCTGGGAGGGGGAGGCTGAGAGAGCTGGGGGGGGTTCAGCCTGGAGAAGAGAAGGCTCCAGGGAGACCTTCAAGCCCCTTCCAGTCTCTAAAGGGGCTCCAGGAGAGATGGGGAGGGAGTCTGGATCAGGGAGGGGAGCCATAGGAGGAGGGGGAAGGGTTTGACACTGAAAGAGGGGAGATGGAGATGAGATGTGGGGAAGAACTTTGCTGTGAGGGTGGTGAGAGCCTGGCCCAGGTTGCCCAGAGAAGCTGTGGCTGCGTCATCCCTGGAGGGGTTCAAGGGCAGGTTGGAGGGGGCTTGGAGCAACCTGGGCTGGTGGGAGGTGTCCCTGACCAGGGCAAGGGGTGGCTCTGAGTGATCTCTAAGATCCCTTCCAACCCTGTGATCCTGAGGAGCTTTAAACGCCCGGCAGCGATCCAGCGCCTAGCCTCCTGCTCCCCGGCGCTGCGAAGCGGCTGTTTCCGGGGGGGCGAGGACCGCCAGGGAGTGCGTGAGGCGCCGGAGCCGGCCCGCCCCAGCGCTCCGGGACCTGCCGTTGCCTGAGAGGCGCGGTGGGGTGGCGGGCAGGGCCCCGGGGGCGGCCGGGCCCGGGAGGGGAAACGTCGAGAGCCGCCGCCATCTCCCCGTCGCTGGTCGCCGCCATGTTCCCCGCCTCAGGGCCCACCGCCCCGCGCATGCGCCAGGGGAGCCAATCAGCGTTTCCCAGCCTGCCCTTCGGCTTCCGGGGCGCCCAGGGGTTACGCCCCCGTTGCTTGGCGACGGCACAGGTCAGGGCCGAGGCCTCCGGTGGGAGCAGGCCGCGGGGTTGGAGCTCTCCTCACCGGGCTCCCTCCTGCTTCTAACGGTATATAAACGTTGTTTCTTTACGTTTCGGAAACGTCTGGGGTGTCTCCGTTCTGCTCTCCGCCTCAGCCGCCTTTTGGAGCTATTTTCAGCTGTTAAAAAGCTAATAAAGTAACTAAATTGGCCTGTAAGCTTCTTGCTTCCTAATGGCTTCGTAGGTGATTCCCCAGAGCTGTGTTTGGGTAAGAGGGACGCGTGGCCCGGAATGTCGCACTCTTGTTTTTATCACTGATGGCCCTTTTTGAAAAGTGCGTATTAAAAAATTATGCCTTATTCCCCAGGCTTTGAGATCTGGGCACCTCGGTGAATTAATTGTCGTTTAATTAATCGTAAGGGTAAGCGGATGTTTTCCTTGCTGTGATTGCATTAGCTTATTTTTAATTAGACATAGATGAACACGTAAAGTATTGCAGTAGCATTGAAATCTGCCAGCCAATATACGTCCTGGATTTCCTTGCCTTTACTTACTTTTGCTAATCAGTGCCTAGAAGCTCAAGGTGATAATGCGTTCCTATTCTAGCTGTTTTTTAAAAACACACTGAGCAACCTCAGGGGCCCGAGTTAAACATATTTAATTCCAAGTGGAGCGTGGAAAAAGAAGGCGTTATTGCTGGTGTGGCTGGGTGTGGAGGTCAGGCTGACCCCCAACTGAACCACCCCGTAAAGGATCCCAAATTCTGTCTTCCTTTTGTGTTCTACCCAGAACGCTTCCGAGTAACTTCCTCCCAATAACAAGGATGTCACTAACATTGAACAAACCTTACTGAATCCCAGTGTATTGTCTTTTTTTTCTCTTTTCTTTTAAGAAGTGAATTTACTCTTTGCTAATCTCTCATTAAGCAGAGCTGCTTGTATCAATTCTGCAGAGGAGACCTGAGCCACAGCTGCTGGCTCAGCCCCCCTTCCGAAGCGGCCATGGATCCCTTCGCTTGGCGCTGGCTGGGAAGCCAGCAGTTAGTTCCGACTTTCAGCTCCTTGGGAACGTGTTTTCACTCGGTGGCTGTTGTTTTCTACCTCTTATTCCCTGTTTGGTTGATTTTTTTCCCCGTCTGCTAGGGAGTCATTTCTAGCGCAGCTGTAAATCCGTAGTGATGCAATAGGAAGTAAGATGATAAAGCTTGCCTCAGGGCCCCACATTTTTTTAATTGTTAAAATGTCTCCCTGCATTTATTACTCACCAGAGAGTATGAAGGGAGATCAGCCCAGCTGTGGGCCGCTTGTCTTCCTGGCAGTCGGTGTGAAAAGTAGATTTTTTTTGTAAACTCTGGCTTTGTTCAACGTTTTGGAGTGTATTTCTGTTTTCGGGCTTTAGCAGAACACTTTTGTGGCCTGCCTGCACAGGTTTTAGTGTTCTCTTTACCAATATCAGAGAGAAAATTGTAATTAAACTAGGAGGACCAGACTACTGCTATGCTTAAAGGTCTGCTGGTGCCCAAAAGCTTTGTGGGTTGGGATCTGAGTGTTGTTCATCCTCAGCTGGAATTACTCCGGAGTCAGCGTAGTCCAGGCTTAAAATCTTTGTCCTTGGGAGTAAATTGATGTTGGAGCCCTGCTTTGCTGTCCTCGCTCAGAGGCATCGTTAGTCAAGTGTCTTTCTTTTTCTGTGCTTTTGTAGAGTTTGAGCAGAGCATGGAGCCCTTCTCGGCTCCAGAACCAGGGTTTCCTGCAGAAAAGAGCTCATCAGCAACGCCGAAAACATTCCGTGTCCTGGTGGGTGTGACTGGGAGCGTGGCTGCCCTGAAGCTGCCTCTCCTCATCGCCGAATTGCTGAAAATCCCGGGGGTGAGTAAATCTATTGATAGAAGTCTCGTAAAGTTGGTGGTATCCTGTTTTTTTTCATTTTGAGGAGAGATTCGACGGCTTCCATTGAAATGAAAAGGTTCCTCTGGCTTTGAGCTCTTTAGTTTAAAAATGTGTTGTGGGGGTGGTTCTCCTGTTTTTAAAAAATCGATTCATGCTTTTTCCTATCATCACATGCTTCTTTATAGATAAGAGTTAGATTTAAAACTGAGTTTTTAAGGGCAGTAACTGTTCCTGGATATTTCCATAGGCAGACATTTAGGTTCTGGTGTATGAAAGCAGCATTGTTCAGCTCAGCTTCCTTCATTCTCTTGAAAATGATTGAAAAGGTCCTTGTCTTGGTTTGTGTGCCCTTTTTTTTTTTTTCCTGGAATATGTCCTTGTTTGAGTCAAATTGAGCCAGACCTGGCTACAGACGCAGGTGGATGCTTTGTGGAACTTGAAATCTCCAATTGGGACCTCGCAGTTTTCCCTAGGTGAGGTGTGGAGTTTGCAAAAATGGGCACTGCTGTCTGAGCAACTTAGGGGAAATGGGTCTTGTGGAAACAGAAAGAGAAAATAGAAGCCACTTTATGTGTCTGTGCGTATTTTTACTCCAGTTTATTGTCTGGAGTAACAGAGGTGTCCAGCAGAGGCCACTAGTGACTAGAATCAGGGAGGGAAAACGTGCTGATTTGTGCTGTAGAAGAAAGTTAGAGGAAAACGTAGAAAACCTTTAGCAAATGTTTTGGAGCAGGCGGAATGAGAGAGTGGCAGGAGCAAGAGGGTGGATTTACATACCCAGATATATTTGCCAGATTGCTTAACGAATATCCTTTGGGGTGATTTAGGAGGCTTTGCCTGTAGGTAGGTGAACACAGAGTCAGAGGAGGTGCAGTCCCAGCGTAACCGAAGCACCTGGCTGATGTTGCCGGCCGAGCTGGGATGGAGACCGGGGCGTCTTCTAATCCCTTGTCTCTCAGCCTGGCTTCCTGAGTGTCTCTTTTCCTTTGCTCCTGCTGCTTGGAACACCCTTCTTTGCAGGTGAGAGGAAGAACGCAAATAACCCACCCTAGGAATCTAGGTCAAATGCATTCCTTCTCTCTCAGCGTTTGATTCATAATTAAAAACTGCAGATGGCTGGACCGGAGTTCTCTGTGAAGGCCCACAGGTCCTGTGACATCCCTTGCTGGCTTTGCATCCACTGGTTTTAGGCTTTTGTCGCACAAAAAGCAAAAGTGAAATATCCTGTCCAGTTGTGGGCTCCCCAGTTCCAGAAGGCCAGGGAACTGCTGGAAGAGGGTACAGCAGAGGGCTACAGAGACGATGAGGGGCATGGAGCATCTCTCTTACAAGGAAAGGCTGAGCGACTTGGGGCTTTTCAGTCTGGAGAAGACTGAGGGGGGATCTGATCAACGCCTATAAATACTTAAAGGGTGGGTGTCAGGAGGATGGGGCCAGTCTTTTTTCAGTGGTGCCCCGTGACAGGACAAGAGGAAATGGGCACAAACTTGAACATAAGAAGTTCCATCTAAACATTAGGAGGAACTTCTTCACTTTGAGGATGGCAGAGCCCTGGAAGAGGCTGCCCAGAGAGGTGGTGGAGTCTCCTTCTCTGGAGACATCAAACCCCGCCTGGACACGTTCCTGTGCAACCTGCTCTGGGTGGCCCTGCTCTGGCAGGCCAGACTAGATGATCTCCAGAGGTTCCTTCCAACCCCATGTCATTCTGCGATTCTGTGAGCTTCTGGTACTTAACTTGTTAATTAAAATTATTTATTTACTCATGTCTGATGTGATTTCAAGACCTGATCTAAAGCCTGCTGGGTCGGTGTAACTTTTCTAATTTCATTGGAAACAATGGGACAGAACTTTAAAAAGCCATGGGTGGAAGCAGGGCAGGAGCAGAGGAAGTCTTTGATACGAAAGGAGATGTGGTCAGAGGCTTGAAACCAGGGCGGTTAGTTTAAATTGATGTTTTGGTATGAATGACGCTGGGTGAACAACTTGGCGGTGTGTTTTGGCGCTCATTAAAACATCTCCTTGAGGGTGATAATGGATGTGACTACATCTTACTGCCTTTTGTTTAACCTCTTTGAAGATCTAGGAAATTTAGATGGCATCAGCTTATGCCTTTCAGGTTATTACCCTTGCACCTGGTGTTGTGGGGAGACAGCGTACGGTGTCTCGTCAGGACACTGTGGGTAGGCTACAAAAAAAATACCAATCCCCGGTATTTTTGGAGTGGCCTGGCAGGAAGATGATGACCAAAAATCACATTGGCAGAACGTTGGTTAGTCATAAAGATAAGAAACAGCAAAGTTTTCTGTGGGTGAAATGGATTCCTCTGGAAGCTACAGGATGGACTTCTAGGTTGAAATCACGTCGTCTCGATGTGCTCCAGCCAGGTAGCCTCTACGCCAGGTGCCCTTTGACAAAGGAGCTACTCATTCTTTTCTGCAGCAGATGTTATCAGAACTCGGTCTGCACGTAACAATTTTGCTGTCAAAACTTGGGAAAGTATAAAAAAAGGTAATCACACCCCACCCCTTCCACCTTCCGCTCCTTACCCCAAGCTGTGACAGGAGAATCCTCTAACGCACACCAGCGTGAACGCAGGAGGAGAGCAGTTTTGCAGAAAAGTTTATTCTGGAGAATTGGCTGAAGTGGGACAAATGAAAGAACTCGAACTAGTCTAAACTCTCTCCGGTAAAGGAGTTTGAGTGTGGCTAGACTGACTTTACTGTTTAAGCAGAGAGATAACCACAGGCAAACAGAGGGTGTGCCAGGTAAATAAAAAGAAAAAAAAAAAAGCTATGTAGGCTAAAGTGATCTTGAGAACACTGATCTCTTTCCAACGTAGCTGGAGGGACATGAAGGACTTGCTCAGAACAAGGAATCCAGTAACCCACCCCAGCAGAAAACCTTAATTAGGGAGAATATTTAACTGAGGGAGTTCTAATTAATAGGGTTTCTTGGGAGAGTGGTGGAGTCACCACCACTCAGAGTCCTTGAACATATCCTTCTGGCTTGCAGTGGGTTGGATGCAGTACTTGATAGCCAGTTATTCTCTGTTCTCGGGCTCATGCTTTGAAGAAATAAGTATTTATTTAAGGCCAGAGATGGTTCTGAAACTGTCTTAACAAAAAGGAAAAAAGCAGAGTGTCTTTTGGGGAGTTTTATGTATCCTTTAATCTTAGAAGCGTATTTCTGGTCTGGATTAGAAAACTTTGAATAATTTTGCAACTGAAGTAGCAAGCGACAAAATATATTGGGGTAGATCAAGTTGTGTCACCTGAAAAAATCTTTATACTGTTTTGGCTACCTGTAAAACAAGAATATCACTAACAAACGTTACTGCTGAGAACTTTTAGTGTAGACCTGGCCTACTGGTACCATTTCAGAGAGCGGACATCCTCCTTTAAACTTCACATCGCTCTTTAAAATCACCAAATAAATAGCACCTTGCAGACTGTGTGAGGTTTAACACCTCGCCAAAGCCCTTGGTGTGGCAGAGAGCAGTGTTAGCACCTTCGCAGGTGTCGCTGCTTGGCTCCAAAAAGCTTCCTGTGGGGTGAGGTTAATCTGGAAACAATACGGTTGATCGCTCTCAGTATGATCTTCACACTCGAAAGCACTAGAAATGCAGCTGTGATTCCAAGCCAAGGTCGCTTGAAAAAGAGCAGGCGTTTAGAACTAGAGGCAAAGAACCAAATATATAGCACCGAACACTGGTGGTATGTGCGGCTCTATTTTCCATTGCTCTTTCTTCAGGAAATGGGAAAAAATTACCAAAGACAAATTAGATGGGATAGGCTGGGATTTTCCACTGCTCCCAGCTCTTATTCTAGTCGTGTAGGGTGCAGATAACCAACACTCTCCTCCTTTCCCAGTCGAACAGATAGTGTTGGGGAGATAGGTTTAACGTGTTTTGTCACTTTGACCGCTGCTGCTGAAGATACCTCCTTGGAGGTTTTTGGCAGTCTCGAGCGTGCAGACCGAGGGCTTCCTCAGCTTTGTACCTCAGGCCGCAGTTTTTTAGCGGGAAGGAGTTGCTGGTGAGGCTGGTTTCTCCCCCATCTCTCCATTGGGTGAACAGAATCACGCAGTGAGTTGCACTGGAAACTCCTTGGCTGGGGTTGAAAATGGCCAATAGCAAGGAAAAGGGTTATTTTTCACCGTAATCGGTGGCCTGAGGTGCATCTTCCGCGTGAAGTCTTTCCAGAACATTCCCTCCCTATGTTGTCCCATCTCTTGGCTGGTTTTAAGGTGACATCCTTGGGAGGAATTTGTGGCTGGTCCTGGTGTGTGCCGAGCGGCTCCACGTGTGCCAGGCAGCTCTTTGCGACGTTTGTCAGAGCTACAGCTTTGAGCAGGTCATGTGACACGTAGAAACCAGGAAAAAAAAGTAACCTTTTTCCACTTGATAAAGATTTCTGTAGGAGGAAATGAAAGGATCTTGTGTCATAGGGCGTCTCAGCGCCTCGTAACTGGGCAAAATGAACATCCAAGGGACACAGTTGGATTTCCCCGGTATATACCATATAACTGAAGATTCCGCTGGCTTTCAACAAGGCAGGCAGGTTTGTCTAAGATTTTGCAGAGAACCTTTATGTATTTTCACCCGACCTGTTTTTCCTTTGTGGAGGCCACTGGTTGACTCTTTTGGCTGCACAGAAACCCTGTGCTAGGAACGTTACCTACACAGAGGATTTCTTCTTTCCAGCATCTACCTGGATAGGAAGGATAGCTGGAAGACACAACTCTGATTTACTTCTGGCATTTTTACCCCTGGCTGGAGCAAGTTTTAAAAACATAGTTTTAAAAAGTCATAACCGGTGGTCTGCAGCTACCTCCCCGCCTTTGGCATTGAGAGAGAGAGGCAGGGGCAGAAAGAGACAGTGAGGTGCACAATGCGGTCCGTTCGACCACAAAATGGCTTCAAGCTGCGTCAGGGTAGGATTAGACTGGACATTAGGAAACAATTCTTCACAGAAACAGTGGTCAGGCACTGGAAGAGGCTGCCCAGGGAGGGGGTTGAGTCACCATCCCTGGATGTGTTTAAGAGTCATTTAGATGAGGTGCTGGGGGATACGGTGTAGGGGAGAACTTTGTAGAGTAGGGTTGATGGTTGGACTTGATCCCAAGGGTCTTTTCCAACCTGAATGATTCTATGATTCTTTGAAATCGTTCTCTGTCTCCCCAAGCCACTCTTTCTTGTGCAGCAGAGGTGGCCTTGCTTTGCACTGGCGGCGCTGAGCCCCAGCTCGTCCCTCAGCGGGACTTTTGATGGCTCAAGAGCTGTGCTTCCTCTTGGCTCCGAGTGTGGGAAGAGTGATCCTGCACGTGCCGTGTGGGCATGCCACCCCTCGGCAGCCCTCTGGGCTGCGGTTAAGGGAATCCACCAAGGCAAGATCCTCTCCTGCTCCCTTTGGCAGGCGGATTGTGAGATTAAAGGGCATCTTTTGCAGAGCTTTGGTTTGCTGCTTCTTACAGGCTCTTTGAAGTTCTGCAGAGAACTGCATCTCGTCCTGACCTGCTCTGTCTTCTCTGCTGTCCCCACTGTGAACTGGCCACGGGAACGTGTTTGGCAGGCGGTGACTAATCACCTGCCCGTTTTAGGGTGGCATGAAAGGAGTCTTTGGCTCCTGTCAACACCTGCAGTGGCCTGGCCTTTCAACTGCAATTAGGGGAAGGTCCTCTGAGAAACCAACATAGCTTTCCAGAACTTTGAGCCTTCCTCCTCTACCCAGCTTTACAGGATTGTCTTTAAGTCTAACCATTTTCTGTCTTTCTTTTCCAATTAGCTTGAAGTCAAGGTGGTCACTACAGAGAGAGCAAAGCATTTCTACAATGCTCAGGAGATTCCCGTCACCCTCTACAGCGATGAAGATGAATGGCGAGTGAGTTGTTCTTCCTTTGGAGACTGCAAAGGCTTCTGTCCTGTCCCCACCAGCCACACATCTTGTAATTCAAGTCGCTCTCTCACGCACTCATGCCTTCTGCTTCCAGAAGGCCAGAGGGTCACGCTTCATGAAAAAGCATCCAGGAATCTCCCAGCCTCCCTGGGAGATTCACTTAGTTGTTCAAGTGCTGAACAGCAAGTAAAAGTGTTCCTCTAACTTTCTTTGCAAGAGACCACATTAATTTTTGTTTTGTTTTGTTTTGTTTTTATTTAATCCCGGGCCAAGGCTCCCGTCTTTGTTCTAGCAATGTACACTTTGGAATATGGCTTTCAAAGAATGTGGTTCCAACTGTACTGTAAATAAAGATGAAAAGCAAGGCTGTCCCAACTGTATCAGAGGATTTTGTACCTCCCTGGCAGACTTCAGCAGGCAGTGAGTGGTAGAAGTGGTCTCTCACCGCCCTGGGCTCAGCCGCTATCTGCAGCTCTGAGAGGAGTATCAGGAAATGTCAAGAAAGCCACTGCAGAATCGCGGTGAGGGTGTTTGGTGCTTGTCATGAGTCATACTTGTCACGAAGGCGACGGCACACGACGTGCTCTGAATCTCCAAACATCGCTGACATTCACCAAATTACCCACGCTGCTTGAAAACTCAGTCTGGTGCCTGACTGGGCGGCCTGTGCTGGTGGGGCCACCCTGCTGCGGCGGTACAGAGGATGGCCAGTATCTGGAGCTGTCGTGCACCGGTGTGGTAGGAGCTGGAACTTAGAGAGGTTCTCCTGGTGGAAGCAGTGTTTATCTTGGAGGTGTGCCCCCTCTGTGCTCATGCCCATACATCGAGGAGTCATTCCAGTAAGGGATAACTCGGTTGTCAGGGCTGTGAACATCTCTAGGCCCTGTCAAATGGCCTTTTCTCTTGACAACAGTTTTGCTGACATGCTTTGAGAGTCCCTGGGTGAGAAGAAGTGTATTATATAAGCATCAACATTTGATTTTCTATACATTTTCTCTGTACTTTGCAGTACGGATCTGAGTCTGAGGCCATCTTCTCTTTACCAGTTCTCCTGCCGACGGACTCACGCTGAGCATTGCCTTTCTGTGGAGAGTGGAGACAGGTGTGCTAATGGCAATTAACTGTTAGCCCCGCCAGCTTTCTAGCTGGTCTAGAAGACTGGTGGAGATATGCTGAGTCCCAGCGTGCTTCAGCTCCAGGCAGTTATTTCTGAGGAGCCCTCGGTGGGGTGATAGAAGAGGAGCGGGTCATGTTTTGAGGTCTGCTGGCGCACGGGAAAGCCAGCTCGGAGCCCTTAGAACATGCCCTTCCGACAGAAGGGTGGGAAATAAGCCCGCTCAGAATCTGTTTGTGGGATATTTTACTCTGAAAATAAACCTACAATTTACAGTGCTTCTAGGAAGAGTAGAAGCGAGTGGAGGAGCTGGGAAAGGTGTCAGGAAGAACCAGCTTTCCGGATGCTGCCTTTTTTGTTGTGGTTTCCAGTGACTCAGAGAAGGAACAGTTTGTGGCCCTGATACACCTCTTACTGGCCTGTGGTTGTGTGTGTCCTCTGGGGATTAAGCACCTGATGCTGTTCACTGCTTCTCTTGACGCTTTCCCAGTTAACTGCGCTCTGAAACAAAGACTCTCTTGAGCTACTCAGAGCTTTACTGAAAATAAAAAAAATCATTTAGAGCCAAGAAAAGGAGGGAGGTGCCCAGTTGGCTAAACCTCGTCTGTCATAGAGAAAACCAACAGGACTGATCCCTACTGTCATACGAGGGTTTATTTCGCTGCTGTGGGTATTTTTAGGTGCTTAATTGAGAAGTGACTTGTGCAGTTAGGGGTATCTTATTAAAGATCTTATTATCCAGTATCTTATTAAAAGGCAGTGGGCAGCTTCACTTCAAAGAAATGGGAAGCTTATAAATGACATGGAGTCCTCAGCAAAGCAAGGACATGGAGCTGTTGGAGCGGGGCCAGAGGAGGCCACGGAGATACTGGGAGGGCTGGAGCCCCTCTGCTGGGAGGACAGGCTGAGAGAGTTGGGGGGGTTCAGCCTGGAGAAGTCTCTGGGGAGACCTTAGAGCCCCTCAGTCCCATTTAAAGGGGCTCCAGGAGAGATGGGGAGAGACTCTGGATCAGGGAGGGGAGCCATAGGATGAGGGGGAACGATTTTAAACTGAAAGAGAGAAGGTTTAGCCTAGATGTAAGGAAGGTTTTTTTACGCTGAGGGTGGTGAGAGCCTGGCCCAGGTTGCCCAGAGAAGTTGTGACTGCCCCATCCCTGGAGGGGTTCAAGGCCAGGTTGGAGGGGGCTTGGAGCAACCTGGGCTGGTGGGAGGTGTCCCTGCCCAGGGCAAGGGGGTTAGAACTTGATGGTCTTTAAGGTTCTTTCCAACCCAACCCATTCTATGATTCTATGACATGGGTTCCTCAGGAAATGTGACTTTTGGTTTGGTCCTGTCTGGCTTCAGTTCCTGAAAGGATGGAGCTCTCTTCTCCACTGCGCATTGAGGGACCACTTATGAACAATTCTGAAGCTGAGGGATGATGTGGATGGAGAAAGCTCTTCCCTGCAAGTTTAAATCTGTGGCTGTTGGATGTGGGAATTGTCTTTGCGGGGAGAGGATGCCCATTTGTAGAGCACCAAGCACATTGGTGCTGTCTGTGAACTTCCTAACCGTCGCTGTAACACGGCCTTCGCTGGAGGAGGGAGGGAGTCAACAAAGTGAGCGCTGGCTGCCGTCCCTGCAGGTTCCCCACGCAGTCAGATCTTGCTCAGCATGAGAATAATCCTTTTCCCTTACGCTTACGTGGTGGGATTGATAAGATAAAGTGCCAATTATTCATGGCATTCATTGGGAGGGTTTGCTAATCGGCACCTTGTCTCATCCTCAGCTATGGAAAGGTCGTTCGGACCCAGTCCTGCACATCGAGCTCCGACGCTGGGCTGACCTTATGTTGGTGGCACCTCTCGATGCAAACACGCTGGCAAAGCTCGCCAATGGCATCTGTGACAACCTGCTGGTGAGTAACAGGAGCTCTGCCCCAAGAGTTCTCTCACCTCCCCGCCTTAAGACTGTCTGACCTTTCTTTCATGGAAACTCTTGTGTCTCTGCTGCATCGAGAACAGTGAGATTTGCATGTTCTGCTCCCACTTCGTGTGTTGTCTCTCTCTTCCTCCAGTACAGTTCCCTCTCAGTTTTCTTTCCTTCCCTGACCCACATCCCTTTTCACTCCTCCTTGGCTCTGTCAGTCTCTTCCATGATGTCCCAGTCCCTGCTTTGTGCCTTTCCTGCTTTTTTTTTTTTTTTCTGATGGGTGGTATTTCTGTCTTTCTACCTCCACCCTCTCTCCGTCGTGCATGTAGACACACACACGCGCGCGTGCGCATACACGCTTGCTCTCACTTTTGAGTTCCTCTCTGCGTTTTTCAGATGCAATCTGGAAAGACACCTGTGAGATCAGATAAAATTGTTTACTTCCTGCTGCCTCACCTCCTCCCTCACCTAACTGCACAGCGCAGAAATTCAGACACTCTCGCGCTTACTTACCTTCCAGTTTCAGCTATTTTGCTTGTTTGGGCTTGTTTTTCTGGTATTAAAGGTGCTCCAGCTTGGAGGCTGGTCCGAAAGTGTGTTAAAAGAGCGTGTGCTTTTCTGTTGGGTGCAGGGGAACTTCAGCATGGCTGAATGCTTTGCGTCCAGGCGTTAGGAGTAAGTCGTAAGCATTAACCACCCAAAAGATCTGCTGGGGAGCTGCAGTGGGAGGGACAAGCAATGCCTTGTCCTTCTAAGTCCCTGTGGTGCTACAGATGTGATGGTGGTAGCAGAGGGAGGAGCTCAGGAGTGATGTCGGGGACAAACAAAGTCCTGCCAATCTTTTTGGAAAGGAAGAGGTAGCTCCAGGAAAGGAAAGCAAGTGCCGGAGGCGCTGGTTGGCAAGTTACGACGGATTCTAGCAGGCTTTCCTGTGCTGGGAAGGGTTCAAATCACAGGGCGTACGAAAGGATGGGCAGGGTTCTCGTAAGCACTCTGTGATCTGAGCAGAGACCCTGCTCCAGGGCCTGTTGCTGCCTGGGAAGCTCCCTTTGCGTGACTGACATGCTGCTAGGCCTAGGGAAAGTGATGGGCATTGCATCACGAGCAACCAGCATTTATCTTTTGAAGGAGATGAGGTGATACTGGGTTATCTGGAAGCTCTGTATTACTGAGTCGTCAGATAGGATTGCCTGCAGCAGGCGGGAGCTGCTAGATGGTTTGTCATCTGCCAGCATCTTCTGCAACAGCCAGATGTGTTCCTCTTACCCTCCGTTTGTCTCCTGGAAGGGGCAGCGCTTCCCCTGTGAGGAGTTACCGATCCAGTTGGCGTATCGTTGATAAAAAAGCCTCGCTTGCCAACTTTCTTGTGTTTTTTAGTTCTACAGCTGGCTTATCTGAAGTGCTGCCTGGGGATTTCTCTGTAGCTGATATGATCTGTGGCCACCCCTCGGCTTCCCTAGGTCTCCCATGTGGGCTGGCAGTCAGCACGCACGATGTTCCAGCCTGGTTTGCTCCAGCGATCGGGCTGTTTCCTTGGCCCCAAGAGAGAGTAGGATGGGATCTCTCCTCTCTGTAGCTTTCCCTCATCTTTCTTGCCTGTCAGAGATGAGCTTAGCTGGAATGCAGTACGAATTAGTAGTAGCCCTGTGGATCTGGCTGTGGATTAGTCCAGCTGCACAGACAGATTGAGGCTGTGGGCCCCCTAATGAACCCCAGACTGGGAAAGCGCTTCTGTGCAGCAAAGGGAGGAGAAAGGATAAGGAAAGACCGAGCTGAACCTCTTGGCTTCTCTTGCAGACTTGTGTCATCCGGGCGTGGGATCTGAGCAAACCTCTGTTCTTCTGCCCAGCAATGAACACGGCCATGTGGGAGCATCCCATCACAGCTCGGCAGGTGGAGCAGCTGAAAGGCTTTGGCTACACGGAGATCCCCTGTGTGGTGAAGAAATTAGTGTGTGGAGATGAAGGTTGGTCCTTTTTGCACGTCTTCTGACTGGTTTCCTGCGCAAGTGCTGTTCTTATCCCAAAGGGATGTGCATTCTTCTGCCGTGTGGCCTTCAAGATCTGTTGAACTATGGGGAGAAGGTGCTTGCTGCCAGGGTTTATCCAAGCAAACTGGAGCTTTGCCCTGTGCTAGCTGAGCTCTATTATTCTTGTTCATTAATTTTTAAGTAGCTGTAAGAGGCTATCCAAGTCTCTTTCAAATGAGCCGTTAGATAGGCCTGATTTTCAAAAGAAATACTCATTCAAGAAGAAAGTAGATCAAAGAGAAGGAAGGCTTTGCGGTGAGCACTATCAGCCTGGGATTTGGGTGTCCTGACCTTGCCCTCTGCTGTGACCGTGGGCTGTTTTCATCGTGCCCCAGTTCCTCATCTCTAACGTAGGGATAATATCTTATCCCCGAGAGCAGAGAGTGAGAATAAGCGCTTTGTAGCCGTGGCTGAGGGTGTAGGTGGATGTGCATTTGCCATTCGTTGTTGTTTGTTGCCTGGGTTACTTTTCAGCTTCCCAATCGAGTTTTGATTTGGGGTTTTGACATCAGACTTGTCTGTGAAGTGAAGGAAGCGAGTAGGGAAAGTCATCACGGCTCAGTTTCAAAAGACTTAACTTCCAGTGCTAAGAAATACTACTAAAATGATCTCACTTCTATTTTAGGAGCTGCTTTAAATGGAGGTATTTTGCCTTCTGGGAAGTTTTTAGAAGGGTTTTCATGCAAGCACTTTGGATAAACGGATTCCCTTTATTATCAACATTTTCTTGGACTAATTGTCTGTAAAATGTCACCCCGTTCTAGCCATAACAGCGCAGTAGTACGCTCACACTTGGGTTTAACAACCTCTAGCAGGATTTTAACTGCTCTGTCAGGTAGTCCAATAAGCAGTCAAAGAGAGGATGTTAAAATGTTCTTCGTGGTTAAATTCTAGAGCTGGCTACATTTCTAAATTCTTAGGTAGAGGCAATACTTCTAGATAGTGTTTTTTTGGAGCTGAAGACTCTGAAATATTTACAGTTAGGTAAGTGTAGTCAAGTAACACAAACATCAGTTGAAATATCCTGGACAATTATGCTTCCTCTGGGATTTTAGACCTGATTACATCAAATTTCTTACGTACTTGTAATAACGTAAAGGGAAAACGCCCAAAAGAGCTCATTCTGTGCAGACATTTTGGCAGGAGTGGAAAGGCCATCTGGCATAGCTTCTTTGTCCTTTCTTTTTCCCCCCTTCATCTTTTCTCGTACATATATAGGATCTCTATCCCCATAGCGAGCAGCCAAGTGGGTCGTGCGCTTATCCTTGCAGGTTCCTGCACCTGAGCCAGAGCTTTGTTCTTGTCCTCCCAGTTCCACAGGCGGGGGATCTGAGGTTCCAAAGGGCCACGTGAGTTGAACTCACTAGCGCAAATGGAGCGGGATGGTGGATTTTCATGATTTCCACCCTCCGCTGCTCTGCCCTGCCCCGTTCCTGGGGCTTGCCGCCCTCGCGATGGGGCTGCATGAACCACACAAGAAGAGGCATCTGAATTGCTGTAGTTTGTAGCTCGGAACGGCCAAGCAAACCAGCGTTAATTGGGAGTTACCTCATTATACCAGCAGTCATTTGGGAGTTGCTTCATATTCAGTTCAGCTCCCTCTACTGTGGGAGCAAAACACAGGAGAGAGGCATGGTTTGGACAGCTGGGACAGCACTGGACACATCCGACTCGGCTCCATTCGTGTTTGTGAGTCAATTCACAACAAGATTTTCCTGTTGACAAACGTCAGGATTTCCCTGGCCAGGTGGAGGAAAATTATGGCCAAGGCAGTTGTCATGGTTTAACCCCAGCCAGCAAGTAAGCGGCACACAGCCGATCACTCACTCCCCCACAGTGGGATGGGGGGAAAGAATCAGAAGGGTAAACGTGAGAAAACTCTTGAGTTGAGATGGAGACAGTTTAATAATTGAAATGAGTTATAATAACTAATAAAAAATTGTAATGAAAAGGAAAATAACAAAGAGAAATAGAACCCAAGAAAGGCAAGTGATGCAAATCACAGAATCACAGAATGCTATGGGGTTGGAAGGGACCTCTGGAATCATCTAGTCCAACTCCCCTCTGCCAAAGCAGGTCTACCCAGAGCAGGTTGCACAGGAACGTGTCCAGGTGGGTTTGAATGTCTCCAGAGAAGGAGACTCCACCACCTCCCTGGGCAGCCTCTGCCAGGGCTCTGCCACTCTCACAGGAAAAAAGTTCCTCCTCATGTTTAGATGGAACTTCTTATCTTCAAGTTTGTGCCCATTTCCTCTTGTCCTGTCACTGGACACCACTGAAAGAAGACCGGCCCCATCCTCCTGACACCCACCCTTGAAGTATTTATAAGTGTTGATCAGATCCCCCCTCAGTCTTCTCTTCTCCAGACTGAAAAGCCCCAAGTCCCTCAGCCTTTCCTCATCAGAGAGATGCTCCAGGCCCTTAATCATCTTTGTAGCCCTCTGCTGTCCCCTCTCCAGCAGTTCCCTGGCCTTCTGGACCTGGGGAGCCCAGAACTGGTCCCAGTGCTCCAGATTGGGCCTCCCCAGGGCAGAGCAGAGGGGGAGGATGACCTTCCTCCACCTGCTGGTCACACTCTTCTTGATGCCCCCCAGGATGCCATTGGCCTTCTTGGCCACAAGGGCACATTGCTGGCTCATGGGCATCCTGTTGTCCACCAGGACTCCCAGGTCTGTTTCCTCAGAGCTGCTCTCCAGCAGGTCACCCCCACCCTGTCCTGGTGCAGGGGGTTATTCCTCCCCAGGTGCAGCACCCAACACTTGACCGTATTGAATACAAATGCTCACCATGAACTGACCGATGCAGAGCCAGTCCCTAAAGCAGCAGCTCCCCTACCAGCCTCCCCTCTAGTTTTAGTGCTGAGCACGACACCGTATGGTATGGGGTGTCCCTTTGGTCACTTGGGGTCACCTGTCCAGTCTCTGTCCCCTCCCAACTCCTTGTGCACCCCCAGCCCACTCGCTGGTGGGGGGTGTGAGGAGCAGAAAAGTCCTTGACGCTGTGTAAGCCCTGCTCAGCAATAACTGAAACATCCCTGTGTTGTCACCACTGTTTCCAGCACCAATCCCAAACACAGCCCCACACTAGCTACTGTGAAGAAAATTAACTTTATCCCAGTCAAAACCAGCGCAGCAATAATGGACTCCAGGTCTCTGAAGACCCAAACACTCTCCACCACCGACCTTTTCCTCTTTTCCCCTCGTTTTTTTTTTTTTCAGGCCTTTCACCCCAAGGCCTCTTCTTCCACCGTAATTTTCGGTTTTGTGGGTTTCATCCACAAAGGGGTTTGCCCGGCTTCCACCCAAGCAGCAGGTAGCAAAAGCTCACACATCTGGTGCAGAAGAAAAGAAGAGTCAGTTTGCACCAGTTTTGTCTGTTGACGTTGTGGTTTGTCTTGCCGTAAAAGAGTTTTATCTTCTTCCCCTCATGTGGCTGGGCTCACCTGAAATGGGCCAGATCCTGAGTTTCTGTGTTACAAGCTTCACCTGATTGATTTTTCTTCCCTAGTAAATGGAATTTTTGATGTAGAGTCTGGGGTAAAAGAGAGTTAAAATAAGAAATTAAATAGGGTTGACAATTAACATGTTTCCTGGATTGGATAGTTAAAGTTAAGCTACCGGCTGTTGGCCTTGATGATATCCATACACCACGATATAAAGAGAGCTTTGAGAGGTGCTTGCAGCAAGTTTCCTTTTGCAAAAACATTTCCAAACTGCTAATATCTTCATCAGCCTCAGCTGGATTTCTAGAGCGTGGCACACTGGAAGATTTCTGCCTGGATGCACGAGCTGTGCTGTGAGACAGTCGCCTTAGCAAGATTTTGCTCTGCTAAACCCAAAAATCCAGCTGTGAATTGCCAAAGCTGTTGAGGAAGCAGGAGGCAGGTATTGGAAATCCTCTTGAAAGGTATAGCTCTGCCAAACCGTGAAGAGGAATTTCTCCTCTGGAGCAGGATCTGTCGGCTGCAGCTCCTCTCCTTAAGTTTAGGAGATCAGAAGGGCCCAAATCTACCTGTGACTTGTCCACAGGAGGCTTCCGACCTCCTGGGATTTACAGGGCTGAAAAAGGCATAGTGGAGAACGGGTCTTAATTTGCAGGGAAACCCCATTTTCTTCACCTTCCGAAAGCATCATTCTTCATCTCAAATCCGGGTAGATCCAGTTACACCTTCTGTCCTCGGCTTGGGTGGCTCCTCTGTCCTGGAAAACTGGGCGTCAGGGTGGCCCCTCCATCTCTTAACTGCCCTCAGGTCATTACTGTCCTTTGGACTCTGCTGGTTTCACTGTTCATCTCTGCGCTTGCTAACCCAGCTGTGGAAACAGAGCAGAAAAAAGAGGAGAACAAAGCCCTCCAGAACTAATTTCTGATGACAAATAAGGCACATATTTTAAATTATTCGAGCAATTAGCCGGCAGGACAAAAGATCATGAGAGACTCCATTTTTTCAATCTTCAAATGGAGACTGGTGGGAGAAGGATCTTTCCTCAGCCCCAAGCAAATTCCAGGAGTGAACGGGCTGAGTTCCGAGCGCTGAGTTCAGTACACGAGGTCGGACGAGATGATTTAATGATCTCTTGGCTTTAAAATTCTGAACCTCGGTTTAAAAAGTATTTCAGAGGGAAAGCGACAGCAGAGAGAGAGCGCAGATTAGATGCTCATCTGGCAACGTTCATTAGATGTTCATCTAACTGGGCCAAAAGGAAAAGCTTTCACATTTTGTTCTGTCCGGTGCTGAGTCTTCTCCAAGAATCACTCCCAAGATTCGAGCTGGTACCAATCCAGGACGGCTTTTTCTGAACTGGGTCTAACCGCAGAGTCACGGGAATGGTATGAATTTGAGAAGTCTTTTTTTTATAGGCAAGGGCCCTTTCACAAAGATACTGAACACACAGACACACACACAGAGTTTACGCTGGAGAAAGGAGGTGATATAGGCTATTTTGCTACCCATACGCTTTTTTGGGGCACTTTTGCACACTTGCCCCCAGGGCATGATGAGCTAAGATAGTAACTCCCTGTGCGGTCAAGGGGTAGGTGCAGCCACCTCTGGAGATGATTCAGAACATGAGGTGCTTATTGAGGTCATACGAGTTGCCTTTTGAGGTTTCCTGCCTCTCTCCATTGACTGAGGAGCTCATGTTCCTGCTTAGACTGCTGAGTTTCCAGCCAAACTAAGCCAGCGTGAATACTCTTCTCGCTCTTCCCCCCTCGTGGCCTTTGACGGTGCCACAAACCCCCTGCAGAACCAAGTGGACCGAGCAGATCCTCTGGTCTCCCCAGTTGGGCAAGTCCTAAGGAAACACCTTAGTGAGCTTTGCTGGGCCATGCCACCATTGTGCATCCAATTTTCCATGGCGTGTGGAGAAGCGAGGAGGTGGAAGAGGGGACGCACGTGCCTCATGCCATCTCTGGTGGGACCTGAATTTCACCATGTGGCTTTGCTCTAACCCTGCAGGTCGAGGCGCCATGGCAGAAGTGTGGACCATCGTGGAGAGCGTGAAAAGGATCCTTGAAGAACGGGGCTTGCCGATGGGGAGCTGATGGGTTTGGCACGTATTTGGTTGCCTCCCTGAAGATAAGACCAACAGGAAGTTGAGTGGAGATGGCGTGCAGACCTACAGCGTGCTCTTCAACCGAAGGACTCAAACGGTTGTCTTCCAGCTGGTGCCAAACTGAAATGTGGTACTTCACTGCAGACTTTCAGAAACCAAAGCCAACAAGGTACTTCTTTAGTGTGGGAAAACTCTGTGGTATCTCGCAGAGAGGGGGTAACGTTCCACGAGGCCACTCGGCCCCCAGTATTTCACACACCCTCCTTTCTGAGGAGGCTACAGAAGGGAATTTCCAGTGGGGGTCATGTCCAGCAGTTCTCCCAGAGGCTTCTGGAGGCGAGGGTGCTCTGCAAGTCCTGGTGACAGGGACAATGCCAGCCCCTTCTAGCTTGTTGGTGTGGGGACGTCCCCGCTCTCCAAAGCCTCGTCCATGGCCATGCTGGCTTCACCTTTCCATCAGGAGTCACTGTCCAAGAAGCATTTCCCCTCCAGGAACTTAATAAAAAAGAGCTTGTAATTCTGCCCCTGAAGAATTGCCTCTTGTAGCTGCTCTGGGGGAGGATTTTTTCTCAACATCATTGCTAAATTGGTGCGTCTGCATGCTGTTTTTATCAGAGGTGGGGGAAAAAATGACTGTAAAAAGCTTAGCCTTTGCCCTTTTGTATCTGTTGACTGGCCGGGGATGCAGACATCAACCGTGAACCAAAATGACACCTGCCCCATCTGGGTGCTCCGGATGGAAATGAACAGGCTGGGCCCTTGTGGAAAGCCCCGGCGGGGTGTTTCCCAAGGGAGTGAAGTCAAACTTTGCCTATGATGGTCCTTTTCAGCTTGAAAATTAACCCGCTGGCATGAAAAAAATTGGGAAATCCTGTGACCCCCATGGGCCAGAGCAGCCAGGGCTCCCCCAGTCCAGCCTTTCCTTGGAAACGTGATCCTGCTCCAGAGGGGAATGGGAGCAAACTGGGGCTGTGGAACACGTTGCTGTAGCAGAGCAATGCTGAGCCAGGGAGTTTATTTTTAACTAGATCCACTCAAATTTAAGGCCTTCGGTACAGAATGTGCATCCCGCCTATGGGGGCAACCTTCAGACTGCTACGCATGAGGGAAGAGGTTATCGGGGTATGTTTGCTTTCCTTATCTCTTCCACACAAATAAAAACCTCTGAACTTTCCCATTTTTGGCTTTTCCACTGACAGAGGCGCTGGGGATTCAGCGCTTCAGGGGATGGAGTCAGAAGGAGCCTCGTGAAGGGCCGCGGTCATACTGCGGTCGAGAACTTTGCATTTTGCCATGAAGCCCTTGAGGTGTGACCTGCATCGTTTGCTCATGCTGCTGTCTGTCTATCAGGGCATCTTCCTTTCTGCTTGTGGAAGGCAGTAAAAGGGATGCTTCTTGGTTTCCATGAGGTTTTTTTTTCCTCCTACTTCCAGAGAAATACGTGTTCTGGCAGTTGGAACTGTAACTGGACCTTGGGGCTCTCCCTTTGGCTCCCCCGTGGGTGTCTTGTGCGGTGACCGTTGCTTATCCTTCCTCCTAAGTCCCTGACTTGGCAATGCAGACAATCAGACAAGGTTCCTCATACCAGGTCAAAACACCGTGTCCTTGATAAGTGCTCGCCTGTTAACAAATCTTAAGCTGCTCCAGAAGCATTGTCTGCCTTCTCCTGGCACCGGAGAGCAGGTGAGAAAGTGTCCAGCGTGCACTGCGGAGAGAACTCAGCAGAAAGGGGGGAATGTGGCCTTTCTAGATCCAGGATTTATGTTGGGTGGCTTGATGGCACACAGATCCGGTGGTGGCGATCGTAGCTGATCTGGGAAAGGCAGAAAGAAGCTGCTAAATTTGCCTCTCAGCCTTGTTGAGAGGCTTAAATGAAAGCTTGTGAGGAATTTACGGAAAAGAAAAAAAAAAGAGAGAGAGTTAATTCTTTGTCCTGCATATATTTAGGGCAGCAATAGAAATGTCTGGCTGAGCAGAGCCTGGGAGAATGAGCGGAGCACTTCACAGTGGCTGAAAAACCCAAAAAACAAAGAAAACTCTGCCATAGAGGACACCCCTCCCAGTCTGTCTCATCCCTGCTACGGAGACAGGTACTAATTGTGCCGCTAAATGATCCTCTGCCTAATTGCCGTGATTTCTAATTGGAGGCAGGTCGTGATAGTTCTTGGGGTTGGGATAAACCTTTGCCCAAACCACCTTTCCTTCAGGACAAACAAAAGGAACAGTTAAGTTGCTTTTCGGGCTGAAGCAAGAGCGGGTTCCAGCCCTGTGCCGCCACGCGTCCCCACCCACGGCCCGGAGCTGCGGGCAGGAACGCTCCGCTGCCTGCGCCCTCTAGAAAAACGGCAGGAGGAGAAGCCGGGGGAAGCCCTCGCGGCACCATCCGGCTCTAGGAGGGGACTCAGGGACAAGGGATTTCTAGGATGAGGCTTTGTGCCAAGGCGGGGTGATGAGGCAAAGGACCAGGGCTTCGTGCAGGCTCAGGAAATGGGTGCTGCCAACCTCACCGCCCCCAAACTGGGATGCTGCCTTGAGAGCAGCGTGGCCAACGGGGTGAGGAGGGGGATTCTGCCCCTCTGCTCTGCTCTGGGATGACCCCCCCACCAGTGCTGCCTCCAGCTCTGGGGCCACCAACAGCAGAAGGACATGGAGCTGTTGGTGCAGGTCCAGAGGAGGGAACGGAGATACTGGGAGGGCTGGAGCCCCTCTGCTGGGAGGGGGGGGCTGAGAGAGTTGGGGGGGGTTCAGCCTGGAGAAGAGAAGGCTCCGGGGAGACCTTGGAGCGCCTTCCAGTCCCTCAAGGGGCTCCAGGAGAGATGGGGAGGGACTCTGGATCAGGGAAGGGAGCCATAGGACAAGTGGGAACAGTTTTTAACTGAAAGAGAGAAGATTTAGACTAAGGTGTAAGGAAGGGCTTTTTATGCTGACGGTGGTGAGACATGGGCCCAGGTTGCCCAGAGAGGTTGTAGATGCTCCATCCCTGGAAACATTCAAGGCCAGATCGGATGGGACTTTGAGCAACCTGGTCTGGTTGAAGATGTCCCTTGCCCGTGGCAGGGGGGCTGGACTAGATGACCTTTTAAGGTCCCTTTCCACCCAAACCATTCTCTGATTCTTTTTAAGCCCCGTGCTGATTTTTTGTTTCGCTTTCCTGTGAAACTCTCTGATGACCGAGGCAGCACCCCCCCTGAAACCTGCTGTGCTGCAGTTTCATTCATGCTGCTTAAAACTGTTTCTCTCAGCACGGGGTCGGGAGAGATAAAGAGTTGGGACAAAAGCTCAGCTAAAGCAGCACCCTCTTCCTCTCCTGCACTGAGACCCAGCCTGGCCTGGGCTGGGATGTGACCCTGAGCATCCATTTCTCCAACTGCTTCCCCCTCATCCCAAACTTGATGTGTGATCCCTTTGCTGCTTGGCTTCCTGGGGTGGAGGAGGAGGAGGGAGATGCCCGTGGTGCCATTTTGCATCCAGATGGTCTGGCTCTGAGCGTGGTGCTTTGGTCAAGAGTTGGCTTCCCAGGTGTCAAGTCCCTCTGCTGTCACTTGGGGTGGGAGGTGCATCATCCAAATCCCAGCCTAACCTCATCCTACCCTTGCTCCATCCCACCCTGGCCCCATCCTTCCTTGGCCCCATCCCACCCTGGCCTCATGCCATCCCATCCTCATCCTACCTTGGCCCTATCCCATCCCAACCTCATCCTACTCCAGCTCCATCCCACCCTGGCCCCATCCTATCCCATCCCAACCTCATCCTACACCGGCTCCATCCCACCCTGGCCCCATCCCATCCCAACCTCATCCTACTCTGGCTCCATTCCAGCCTCATCCTACTCCAGCTCCATCCCACCCTGGCCCCATCCCATCCCAACCTCATCCTACTCTGGCTCCATCCCAACCTCATCCTACCTTGGCTCCATCCCACCCTGGCCCATCCCATCCCAACCCCATCCTACCCTGGCTCCATCCCATCCCAGCCCCATCCCATCCCAACCTCATCCTGCTCCAGCCCCATCCCATCCCAGCCTCATCCTGCTTCAGCTCCATCCCATCCCTACTTCATCCTACCCCGGTTCCATCCCACCCTGGCCCCATCCCATCCCAACTCAACCTCATCGTACCCAGGCTCCATCCCATCCCACACCTTTGTACTGGGAGCCTGCAGCAAGAGTAAAGGTACATGAACAGATTGCAGAAAAACTCAAATGAAACAAAAAAAAAGGAAAAAAAAACAAAAACAAAAAAAAATAGGTGACAAAACCTCCCCGCTTTAGGAGGTGATGCACCTGGTTTTGAGAGCCTGCGTGTGGTGGCTTCGCACCCCAGGGGTCCGGATTTGACACCCGTGAGCAGGGCGGTGGGGTTCGCACCTCCGGGGAGCAGGGACGCCGCCTGCTCCCTGTCTACGAAAGCACGGGGCGGCAGGATGAGGGGTTTTTTTCTCCCCCGACCGCAGCAGGGCCGGCTGCTGAGAGAGAGCGGTGGCTGCCGGAGGGTGACGAATCGGTGGTGGCAAGTGAGAACGCAGAGGTGCTCAGGCAGGTGGGCTTCCCCTGCTCGGGCAGGGTTAGAAAATACCCAGATCAACCCCCTGAGAAGCCAATCTTCCCTCCATAAGGTTTACGTGGTGATTGTAGAACTGGTGATAGGTTATATCGAGATTGCGGCGTGGGGTTACTCTTGTTCTCGTGCGGAGCTGGAGCCTGGTGAGCTTGGCGGGCCCCCAGCCCTCCCTTCCTCCCCCTCCTCACCCTCGCGACCTCCCTTTCAGTGATGGGCAAGGGCTTTTTTAATGGAAAAGGGAGGTGTTTCCTAGGTCTCGGGCTGCGAACTGCTGCTGTTAGCAAAGGAACTGCTGAACCACCTATTTGTAACCCGTTGTGCTACAGAAAGCCGGCTTTGGGGCTTATCCCGTCCACCCCGGGCTCGCAGCAGGTCCCGTTCAATGCCGTAAGGGCCCAGGGAGCTGAGAGAGGTGCAGGGTGAGCCCCCAGGTGTGGGGGAGAAGTCACTCTAAAGTTATATATATTTGATTTTAACCAGCCCGTGGGTGAGTTGGGGCTTTTGCGGAGCCTTTCGCGGCAGCGTCCACCCTCTTGCTTCCCTGTTAACCCTCCCTCGATGCAGGTGTAGAGCAGCGCCGGGTTGGTATCGGGGGACGATGCTCCCATCTCCCCAACATCTCTCTTCCAAGACTGGACCTGGGGGAGCCACAGACCCTGCTCCCTGCAAGTCTGCGGTGACGTTCGGCTGGTCCTGTAGCCCCGCGGGTGCCATCGCCAGCCCCGAGGACCTCCCGGCGCTCTCCGAGGGCTCCCTGCGGGGAGATGGTTGGAGGTTCACTGATTCCATCTCTTTTCTTCCGGCTCATCCAGGCTCCTGCTCCCCTTCCCCTCGGGCGCCGGGTGTTTCTGCTGCAAGCAGAGCCGGAGGCAGGGATGCGAAGGGATCACGGCAGTCCCGGCCTCTGCCCTCCTGGTTTTTGCTTTCCATCCGCATCCGTTTTCCTGCTTCTCCGTCCCTCCGGAGTCAGGAGACGTTAGAAAGCAGCCCAGCCACCCCGGCCTGCGATAAGGACGGTGCCGGCACAGACTCCTTGGCACCAAAGCCACCGATAGCTTGGCTTCGGCCATGACAACCTTGCAATTAAGACTTGCAGGTGCAGCGCTCTTGCCCTGGCCAGCAGCCGCCGTGGGTAGGTTAAAAAATTGTTTCCAGGAGTAATTGAGCTTAATTAGAAGCTTGAATTTCCCCCGGGGCTGTTTCTGCTCAGGGTTTCCGTGCTTGTCAGGAGTCATGCAGGGGCTGAGGATGCTCGGAGATGCACAGAAAGGGGAGAGAAATAACCCAATCGGGGCAGTCGTTCCCTGCTTGGGTTTTTGTCCGTGGGATGTCATGTCGTCCTTCAGATGGAGACTGTGGTTTGTCCCACTGGGAATCTTAGTTTTGTCATCGCATATTGCTTTTTTGATTCTCTGGGGAGAAAACAGAAAAAAAAAGGGGCAGAAGCAGCATCAAGCCTTCCTGCTGGCTGGGGAGATGATGAATAAAGATGACTTTTAGGCGGGTAGTGATGGCAGTTAAGAGAAAATCCATCTGCTCCTGGGCTCTCTGGAGGTGGTTCAGAGAGATGGGCTCTGCCGTGGAGACTCAGAAAATCGGGCTCCATCACCTGCCATTGCAAAGACCCCCCAGCCCGGCGTGCTCCTAGCCCCCACACCGATGGCTTGTAGCCTCCGGCAAGTCACCAACGGCCGGTGCCAGCTGCGGGCTGCCAGCACGGGGCTGCAGCAGGATGAGGATGCCAGGGACAGCCAGGGTGGCCAGAAAATCCCCCCGCATCCTCCCTCCAGCACAGCGTGCCAGGACAGGCAGCCTGCTGCCCCATCACCGAAACCAGAATTTGTGGCCTTAGGGGAACCAAGCGCAGTGAGAAAAGCTTTATAAAAGGGATTTCTTTTTTGCAGGGCTCCTTGCCCAGCTGGAAGAACCTTTCTCCAGCAGAGTTGTGCCCCTCAGAGCAGCCTGAACCCCCGTGCCTGGCTCTGCTTTCTGTCTCTCTTGATTTACACGGGTCGCTTGGGTGGTTTATAGCTTTGGAGAATTATGAATCATGAACTTGAGCGTGATAAGGAGGGGGGAAGAGAGAAAAGCCACGTCAGCTTGAAGGAATGCAGCCGGTAGAAAGCCCAGCCTGCAGCTGGCAGAAGCCCCAGGAGCTGGATCAGGCATAAAACTGGGCAAAATGGGAACACGTGCCTGAAAAAATAGCTGGAAACTGCCCATTTCCATGGCAGGAAAGCCCGGCTTGCTTTGCCAGGGCTCTCATCCTCCAAATCTGCTGCTGCTCTGTCCCCCCCCGGGGGGCTGCAGCCACTCTCCGGACCACTGTGCCGCTTCCCTGAGGCTAAAGAGCCGGGCTGGGGGCTGGGAGCAGCCTCGCAGGGGTGGGAAGCGGGGGAAGCACCCACTGTCCCTCAGTCCCTTCGTCCATGTGCCTGCCGGGCACGGGGAAGCCCAGGCTGTGCCGGGGCTTTCTTCCATCACCGGGGTGGTGGCGGGGAAAGCCCTGAACCCACTGGCAGGTCCCCGCTGCCCTCGGGAGCATCGACCCCTCTGCCAACACGCCTCCGCCTGGCGAAGGCGGCCCCCTCTATAAAGGCAAGCAGAATTTGGCTGCGAGGGGAGATGGCGGCTGATGAAACCGAGGGTTTGTGTGTCGGAGAGGCCTTGGGCTGAGGGATGAGGATGCCGAGGGGAAAAGCATCCCTCTGCCCCTTGCTCCGCTCGGGATAACCTCTAGGTTATCCTGCCTGCAGCCTGCCCTCGCAGCATCCCCGGGGATATTTAGTATGAGGAAGAGGAGGCTGAGGGGAGACCTCATCACTCTCTACAACTACTTGAAAGGACACTGTAGAGAGGTTGGTGCTGGTCTCTTCTCACAGGTAATTAATGACAGAACGAGAGGGAACGGCTTCAAGCTCCAACAGGGTAGGTTTAGACTGAACATTAGGAAGGAATTTTTCACAGAGAGAATGGTCGGGCATTGGAAGAGGCTGCCCAGGGAGGTGGTTGAGTCACCATCCCTGGATGTGTTTAAGGGATGTTTAGATGCGGTGCTGGGGGATATGGTGTAGGGGAGGACTTTGTAGAGTAGGGTAGATGGTTGGACTTAATGATCCCAAGGGTCTCTTCCAACCTGAATGATTCTATGATTCCCTGCCTCCTGCACCTCCCTGGGGGCAGCTTTGGCTCTCGGATGCCCCGGGGAGGGACAGACACGACGCGTTATTCCCAGCAACGTTTTGGCCTGGGTGAAATTGCTTTTAAATGGCAGGATTTTCACCGCAAGGGCAGAATCTCCTGCCGTGCGGGCAGGGTGCAGCCCCCGGCGAGGTGGGGGAGCCCGCATACCTCCGGTCGATGAACCCCGCCGGTTGCTTCAGCAGAAAGTCAATATTGACCCTTCACCAGTGTTTTTGCGAGCGTCGGCACCGAAATTACCAAAAAGCAGAACAAAGCCCCACGCTTCCCTGCAGCGCCCGCTTTCTTCGCCCATTCTTTAAGAAATTTGATAATAAAATAACTGTGTCTATTGGGAAGTCAAAGATGTGGGAAAAGCCATGGAGAAGCGGAGCTCCGCCTTCTGCTCCGCTTCTTATTTCTCACCCCTCTCTTCCTCCCCTCGCCCAGCATCCATCCTTCTCCAGAGCATCCATCTGAGCCCAGGGAGAGATCCCAGCATCATTCCCCATCCCCATGGTGTCCCCCGCTCCTCGGTCGGGGGGGAACGGCAGCTCGGGAGCCAGGCAGAGGCCGGCACGGGACATGGGAACCGGCGGCAGCCCTGCGGTTTAGAAACTGGAAATAAAAGCTGAAGCGGTTTGAAGGCTTGGCCTCGGAAGGGGGAAGGTGGCGGGGGAGCGGAGAGGAACCAAAACCCACCGGTGGAGGAACAGGGGAGGGGGGAAGGAGAAGTGAAAGCAGCTGCCATCACTGCAAGGCCCGATGTGAAAGAGTGGGAGCGCTATCTTTGGGGCTTTCACTTCCCTGTCTGGGCAGGTTTTCTTGGCTTCGGTCTATTTTTCCCCCTCCCCTTCTCCTCTGCTCATAAATTCCTCCCTGAGGAGGGTGAGGTTGGTGCCGCCGGAGGTGGGTGTCCCATCTGCTGCAGGGGCTTGGAGAGGATCAAAACTGGGCCTGCTGAGCATCCCTGCCGTGGTGGGGTTTGGGGGTACCAAGAACATCCCTGCCATGGTGGGGTTTGGGGGTACCACAGATCATCCCTGTCATGGTGGGGCTTGGGGGTACCAAGAGCATCCCTGCCATGATGGGGCTTGGGGGTACCACTGAGCATCCCTGCCATGGTGGGGTTTGGGGGGTACCACAGATCATCCCTGTCGTGGTGGGGCTTGGGGGTACCAAGAGCATCCCTGCCATGATGGGGCTTGGGGGTACCACTGAGCATCCCTGCCATGGTGGGGTTTGGGGGGTACCATTGATCATCCCTGTCATGGTGAGGTTTGGGGGTACCAAGAACATTCCTGCCGTGGTGGGGTTTTGGGGGTACCACCGAGCGTCCCTACAGTGGTGGGGTTTGGGGGGTACCCACTCCCTGCCGGAGATGTCACCTTTCGCCATCCCCACAGCTGCAGCCCCCATGCTTAGTTTTGGTAAAGCTAAAGCCTTGCAGGTGCATGGATTTCAGCCCAATTAGCAACCCTAATTAAAATGGTGTGTTCACCCCCCACACTCCACCGCCCGGGAAAAGGGTCGGTGTAACTCGGTCATGACCTTGCTGGGGTGTTTGAGAGCTTTCTGCCCAGGGGGAACCTGCTGTCCTCTGTGGGACCCAAAACTGGGCTTAAAGTTAAGCCTGGGATTAGGGACTGGGCTGAAACCATCCGGGACGAGTCCATGTGCCCCCCCCTCCTCCATCCTGAATCAGCAGAGCGGCTGCACGGGGGACACCGGGAGGGGACAAGGGGTCTGGTGGCTCCTGGGAGCACGGTGTTGGGTGCTGGGGGCGAGGGGGGAGCCGCAGCCGTGGGGCTTGGTGACCAGCCCTGAGGTGATCCCCCTGTACCCCTCAGCTGGGCTGTAGGGGACAGAAACCCCCCGTTAAATCTATAGGGTGAATCTTTAGGGCAGCGTCACCCCTCGCAGGGGGCTGGACCAACTCCTCGGTGATGGTCGGGTTTATTTTCTCTCCTGGGTGGTGCGGAATGATTATATATTATTAAATCCCCCTGGTGAGCATCGCAACAAGCACCTTGGAAGCCCCCAGCCTGGACCCTGCCCCTCAGCTCCCCGGCTCGTGGCTACTGAGCATCGCCTTTGGCTACCGATGAAGAGAACGGTGCTTATTTGGCCCATGGTTAGAGATGGGGATGCGGTGATGGGGGGGAAAGGAGGGGAACAGTTCTGGTGAGGATGCTCCGGGATAGAGCAAGCCACGCTCCCGGCTTGCCCTGCTTAAAGATGAGCCTAAAAAGTGCAAAATACACCGGTTTTCCTCGGTGCTTTTCCTGGCCCCTGGTTTAGGCAGCGGCTCCTTGCTCCCTCTGTCCCGCTGAAGGCCAAACCGCCCCCAGTCTTTAAGGCAAAGATAAGCATTCCCCAAACACAGGGCTTGGGCGGGGGGAAAATCAACACCCCTCCCACATACACCCGTGGTTTTTAGCCTAATTCAGAATTTCTGACCTTAAAACGCTCGGGACCTGTCCTGCTGTGGAAGGAGCATCCTCATCCCTGCAGAATCCCTCCCCGGGGCTGCCTGCCTTCCATTTAAAGCCTTGCTTTTCTCTTCCCGCTCCCCCATTAATGCTGCTGGGTTAATTTGACCCCCGTGTTTCCTCTACACCAGCCTTAAGTCCCATAATTGACAGGCCAACGGAGTCAATCCTCTTCCAGAGGCCGAGGAACCCAGACGGGGAGGGAGGCAGCGACTTGCCAGGTCCTGTTCCGCACGGGGGAAGGGGATGCAGAAGGAAAAGGGGGGTTGGGGGGCTTTCCCTCTGAATTAAACCAACACAAGAAAGAAAGAGTAATATAATTAAGGGGGGGGGGATGGGGGAGGGGCGTGTGTGGAAATGGTAGAAAAGTTGAAGCCACTCCCTGAAACTCAATGGCTTTCACCCCGCGGGAGCTCGGCAGCGAGATCACAGGCGTCGCTGGGTCAGATGCTCTGGAGCCCTTCCAGACCTGGCCGGTGTTTAAATAGAAAGGTTATGTACCTGGGGAGATTTATTTCATCTTTTAATTGGTTGTTTGTTTACACGACTCGGGAGCTCTTTGCTAATGTTTGCTTTGCTGGCTCACTCAGCTGCCGAAAATCCCGGCCGGCCGCGTCCCAGCCCGGCTGGAGCGCCGGGGCCGCCTGCCTTTTGGCTCCGGCTCCTCGGCTTTTCCCGGTGAGCCCCGGTGCTTCCCCGGGAACCCTTCCCAGTCCCGCAGGAATCACCAGTTCCCCCCTGGAGCCGGCATCTCTCCCATCCTACCCTCACAGATGGGAAGGTTCCAGATGCAGGTCCACCACCCCAGCATCTCCCCTTCCTTTCCCCACTGGGCAGACTGGTGGAACACAGGAGCAGGGTCCCTCCTGGCCATGGAGGTGGTAGAGACTGACCACCCCTCTCAGTTGAACTTTGAGGCCCCCCCTCTCCCAAGCATCCTGCCAGGCCCAGCAGGATTCTCATTTTCTAATGAGATCTAAAGCACCGTGGTGATGGGTTTGGTTTTTCCCAAGTGTGTGGTAAGGTCTCGGTTCTCTGCTGGTCTCCATCTGCACAAAGCTTTGGAGGAAAATCAGTTTTCTCAGATCCACAGGATGGTTTGGGTTGGAAGGGACCTTAAAGCTCATCCAGTCCCAGCCCCCTGCCGTGGTTCCACACCTCCCACCAGACCAGGTTGCTCCAAGCCCCGTCCAGCCTGGTTTATCCCACTGCAGCTCTTAAGAAAAGGGTCTTTGGAAACAACTGGCGAAGCGTGATGCGTCTCTCCTACCTCCTCTGTTGGTTTGATCCCGTTTTATGCTAATTTTCACCTTTCCACGAGCCGTGGGACTGCCTCCGTGGGCATGCCTGGGCGATGGGCGCCTGGTAGCTGCGTAGGCGGGCGGCTGCGGCACGAGGTGCCCTCGGGCTCTCTGGCAGAGCCGGCGTCTGATGGCAGATGGTTTCCTCCACTTCATCCTTGGGGAGCACTCGTGTGGTTCGGGGCGGGGGGGAGCTTCTTTCCTTCGGAGCCAGCGGATCCTTATCTCCCTCGGCACGTCTCCCCGGAGGGGAGAAGGGAAGCGATGCTCCCTGGTCCCTGCTGATAAGGAGCAGCCACCCATCCGGATCGGTGGGGCGAGCTTGGAAGGAGCAGCCTCGGGGGTGACGGGGAAGCCGCAGATAAAGGTTGAGGAGGGGGGCAGGGGGATCGTGCCCAGGATGAGCTGGCATTGGCAAGGTTTCCCCCCCGAAATTAGGATGGCAAAGGCGAGTGTTTCCAAGGCGGGCAGGTTTGCTCCCAGCTCCTGCGGCTGATGGCCACCTTCCCAGCGGGGGCAGCTTGCCCGCTCCTCTGCCTGCTCCTGGAACCCACGTATGTTTGGGAGGAGCTGGTGGGTGTCACCAGGGGAATGTGGGGGGTTTGGGGTATTTTTTCATGGTGGGGTTTTTTGGGTTTTTGTTTTTTTTTTTGGGTGGGGGGGTTACAAACGTGTTAACATCTGTTTTGCGCAATCGGTACGTTTCTCAATCTCTGCTCCCTGCAAACAAGGGGAGACAAACGCCTCTTGCTTAACCGGGTAGATCAGGGCTACCTCTGCTCCCCCAGCCTTGCCAGCCACTCCTGGCCAGCTCTTCTCTCCTTCCTCCCATCAACGTCAGCGTTAATAATGATGATTAAAACCACTTTCGGGAGCAGTCTATTGATTTATCCTTTTTGCTGATGGATGTCTAACTCCTTCTCATGGGTGGTACCAAGATGTGTTGCCGGGTGACTGGGAGGAGGAGCTCCCCAGGGGCTGCCCACAATTTTTTTGTGGGGGGAGGTAGATGATGGGGATATTGGGGATGGCACCATCTTACAAACATCCCACCTGGAGACTGTGATGGTGTCTCCAAGCTTTGGTCCATACAGCCGTGGAGGTGGCTACAGGGGACGTGTCCGTGGGGACACTGAGCGCACCAGCAGCGTGTCAGGAATATCATGGCAGGAATGGAGAGCAAATCCAGGGCTGGTCAAAACTTGTCCTGTCTGTCCTTGTCTGTCCATGTCTCCATGGAGACATGTCCTTGTCTCCATGAACTTCTCATTGGGATGGTGCAATCGAAGCCCTTGACCAAGAAAATACCTGGTAAATGGGTTTGTGTCGCCGTGAAAATCAAAGGCAACGTGTAACTGCCGGTGATGCGCAATGGCAAAGAGAGATAATAAATAAATGGGGGCGGGTAATTAGAGATTGGGCTTCCCTGAGTGCTTTTAACACGTGGACCTCATTTTGGATGGTGGGAACATCACAGGCAGGTTCCAGCTTTTACAGGTGCAATCCGGTGGCTTGCCCTGCTGCAGGGCTGGCTTAGCTGCGCCTCGGAGGACACGGGGTTGGGATGGTCTCCACGTTCCTGCCTGCTGAACGGGGCTAAAGGAGAACAGGCAAAGCAGGAAAAGCTCATAAGGAAGCACGAGGAAGAGGAGGAGGAGGAGATCCCTGGGTGTCATCCGGGCAGCTTCTCCAAAGCTTTCAAAGCCCTTTCAAAGGCTGCCCAGCCCCAGCTGGCAGCTCTTGCTTAGCTCCAACCCTGGTGGGGCTGGACGCAGCCGGGCCAGCCCTGGGAAGTCCCCAGGGACTTTGGTGGCATCAAGGCCAGCTGCCAGCTGGGGCTGGGGAGTCACCCAACCCGGGGAGAGATGCTGAGCCGGGGCCAAGCTGTGGTTCCCTGAAGGCATCGGGTGGGAAGGGCTGATCCAGCTGCTGGAGATCAGACAGACAGCAGCAGGTATCCCCGAAGAAAGGCTCAGCCAGGGGTAAAGCCTCCTTGTAACAGGTTTCCATGACCTGTAAGACGATGAGGATGAGGATACCGGGAGGGAGAGATGCAGGGCAGAGGGTTGTTTCAGCCCTAAGCAGCCGTCCCTCTCCATGCCTGGAGTGGTAAAGCCATCCTGGCACCAGGAGCACAGCATGAGGTCCCACCACCTAATTTCTAGCCATCTTCACTGAGGGCTTTCACAATGAAAGCCCTACTGAGGAGACCTTGGGACCAGCAGGGGAGCCCTAAAGTCCCCATCCCAGTAACAGTGGGATGGAGAAGGAGAGCTGGAACGTCAGAGCAGTTGTCTGGTGGGACCTCCTCTCCCGTACATGGCTGGAGAAGGTCCCACAGCCTCAGCTTTGGGCCCACATCCAGAAACGCTGTGGCAGACACAGCCAAGAGCTTCACTCATTATTATTATTTTTTTAATGTTTTTTTTTTTTCCTTTCCAAGCACTGAAAATTGCTGTGTGGGAAGAAGGGGATTTGGAGGTGATGAATGGGCTCTGCCGAGTTTGCCAAACAGATGTTTTCTTTTTTTTTTATGGGCACCAAACACCTGGGCTTGGAAGAACAAGCTCCCCCAAAACGCTAGCAAAAACTGGGAGTTTCAGGAGAAAGGTTGGAAGGCTGGAGGCGCAGAGCCATGGGAGAGGAGGGGAGAGACCTGACCTCCGAGGTATATGGTGTCCGTCTGCTGCTTCTGTCCCAGCCAAGGGGATTTTCCAGTGACCTGGATGTAAGAAGGACACGCTCCATCCCTCCCACCGGTCCTGGCTCAGCCGCCCCACAGCCCTGCGGCGCTGGAACCGGGCCCGGTGGAGCATCCCTCAGCCCAGAGGCATCCGCTCAGCCCTTGCAAAGAGCCCAAGGGGGGTCCCACACCTTCCCCGCTCCACCTCCTAACGAGGAAAATGCCCGCAGAGAGGCGTTGGGAGGCATCAAAGGACGCAGGTGCATGTCCCGCGGGGGAACCACACGGGGCTGGATGCTCCCAGGTCGCGGGGATGCTGCACCCGAGCCGAGAGCAACGCCCAAGTCTCGGCTTCTTGGTTTGCATGTTGAAATCGGGGGTTTCCCGTGACAGGAGGATTGCGATGTTCTCCTCTGTGTCCTCTGAGGAGCAGCGTCTCAGCTGGCCGGCCTTGTGGTCTGTGAATCACGCCCTGGTTAGCAGAAAGGAAATCTTCAGGGCTTGCTCCCTGCTCCATCCATCCATCCATCCATCCGCCCATCCATCCACCCATCCATCCATCCATCCATCCATCCACCCATCCATCCATCCCCAAGTCATTGCCCCAAACCCAGCTGGTCCCTATCACCCCAACCTCTCTGCCGATGCTGCCTTCTTCCCTCGGGGGTGGGGTATTTGCTTTTATTTCCCAGGGTATAACCCCCCTCCCCTGCAGCAACACCAGCTCACGTGGTGTGCTCGCTTGGGAAGCCTCTTGCAAAACCTGCCATCGCACGTTGCAACTTGACGGCTTGTTTGCTCTTCGGCCTCGAAGCATTCCTCTGCCGTTGCTCCTTCGCAAGGCCCTTGGTTGGATTTTCGGGCTGTCCAAGTCGGTGGACACCATTTCTCTGGGTTTAGCTGCTGCTTTGTGCCATTTGGGGTGGATTCGTAGTTCCTTGTAAACTCCTGAGGAGCAAACCCCAGGAAGCTGTTGGGCTGCAAAAAGCCCTCTGCCGTGGGCTGTGATGTACAGATCTCTCCAGAGAAGCATTTCTAAGCCAAAAAAAAAAAAAGAAAAGAAGATGTATTTATTTTTAATAGCTTTCTGTTTCTTTTCTTAAGTGACCTAGCTGCTGGTGTTTCAGCATCCCGTGGCGAGGAGTTCCCCAGCTGAACGCACAGCCCGAGCTCACCTCTGCCAGGGCAGGGACCTGGCACCGGAGCATCCCCAGTAATTTTCCACCCGACTCCGCGCTGGGGAAAATACACCCAGGCACGGAAAAAGCCTGGAAGGGAATAAAGAAGACACTTGGCCAACAGAGTCTTGGCCGGCTCCCAGCTCAAGGATCAGCTTCAGGTTCGTCTCCAGCTCCCCGGCGGCTGGGCAGGCTGGGCTGCCTGGGCTCGGCGTGGGCGGCGGGCTCCCCGGGGCCCCATCCTACAGCACCCCCCCTGCTATTTATGGGACGGGCCAGCTGCTATTTTGTCAGGTGGCCACCGTGCCAAAACCCTGAGCTCTCCTGCTCCGACAGCTCTCTGCACCCGTGGGTTCGGTGCAAGACGAAAAGGGCTGGGACTGGGGGGGAAATGGCCTTTTGGGGTTTGTTTTTTTTTTTTCTTCTCCTTTTTTTCTTCATTCTGGCTGCAGGGAAAATGGGCTTGAAGGCTGTCTTGGGAAGGAGAAGGTAAAACTTGGCTCTTCTTCTCCCAGCCAAGCCCCACCAGAGGCCATGGCAAGGGCAGAGGGTGCAGAAGGCCTGGGGACAGCCTTTGGGGATGTGGCGGTGGGCGGGAGGTGACGAGCCATCCCTTTACAGAATCTTCATGGACGAGACTGTAATGGCCCCAGCAAAAAAAAAAAAAAAAGAGGGCATCAGCCCAATGAGTGAAACGAGGTTTTGATGAGGGCAATAAGGCGATTCAGTAATTGCCTGCCCCGGGGTGGGGTGGGGGGTGCTCTGTGAAGAGCTGCTCGTTCTTCTGCTGCTCGTTCTTCTGCTGCAACATGGCCCCAGCTCGGGCAAGAGGGTCCAGACCGTTTCCCAACCTCCCCACGTTAATCCAGTTTACCTCACCCATCCGGCAATAACCACCGGGAGCCATCCCCACCTCCCGTTTGCCAGCAGCTGGAGAGCACGAGATGTTCCCAGACAAGGCTCCCCACGCCCTGCAAACACAGGAGGCATCCCAGATCCCGCGAGCATCCTTCCCCTGGCAGCTCCCCCTGGCAAACGCCCTTGGAGAGCCGCGGTCCCCTGCCCGCCTCCGTCAAAACTCTGGGCGAAGGGGTGGTGAAACAGGCTGGGAAAGAGATACCAGGGGCAGACATGACCCAGGTCTGTAACATCACGAGGAGTCCAGGGAAGATAAGTGAGCTGGGGTGGGGGGGTTGAATGACTCACTGCCTTTTGTTGTGCAAAAAGACCAGGGCCATAAAATGCATCCAGCAGCAGGCAGGTTCAAAGCAACCCAGCAACCCAAGGGAGATGTTTCTCCATAGGATTAGGCTGTGGAGCCCTTGGCCTGTAGGGCAGCGTGATGCAGAAGGGTGAGGGTGGCTTTAGAAAGCAGCTCCTGGAAGAGAAAGCCACCCAGGATACAAGGACCATCACCAGCTCACTCCGCCGGGTGCTACAAGGGGTGTAGAAGTAACTTCTGTTCATTGAGGTCTTATGTTTTCACTTGAGCTCTGGGTTGAGGAGCACAAAAATGCCACCGGGGAGGTGGGTGGCACATGCTGGCACCGTGGTCCAAGACGCACAGCAGCAGTTGGACACCAGAGCATGGTGGGGAGCAGGGGAGGGTTATTTGCTGCTGGTGGAGATGAGGGAAAGAAGATATCCCTGTTCCCAAGGTGGCCGGAGGGAGCTGGAGCTGCCGGGATTTCGCCCCATGGGAGGAATGACTCAGTAGGAGCCAGTCACAGGAGCAACCACAAGGATTGGTTATCGGTGGAAAATCTGTCTCGTGAGGGCATCAAAGCAACTCCCTGTGTGCCAAGAGGAAGGGGGGAGGGAGAAGAAAAGAGGACAAAGAGCTGCTGTGTGGGGCGAGGAAGGTTTTGTGGCCACCAGCCGCCAGCTGGGACAGTGCAGAGGGGAGGGCGTTTGAAAGCCCCATGTCCTTCCACTTCAGAGCTCCTTCTGCCCGTGCTGACAACCCAAGGGCTGGGTGAGGTGGGGAGAGGAAGGTCTCACTCTCCGGCAGCCCCACCGAAGTGAAGGCAGAGCCAGGCTACGTGTGTGTTATTCACCTTGAAACTATGTGAGTAAACAGAGAAGTCTCCTCTTCCTGGTCCCACCTTGGCAATTAAGCTGCGTTTCTGCAGGCTGGAGGAGACGAGCCCTAATCCACCCCGGCAGATAAAGGGGATGGTCTTGCTCTCTCCTCTGGTGAGACCTCGAGCCAAACCACCCAGGAGAGGAAGGACGTGGAGCTCCAGTGAGTCTCCTGCAACACCCCTTCCTGCGTGGAGCTCCTAGAAGATGTCCCACCAAGAGGAAGACAGCCCTTTCCCACCAGCTGTGATGGTTTTGTTGCCCGTACCTCACTCAGTTTTGGTCACTCAGGAGCAGCAACACTCACAACTTGCTCTGTGGTGGTCAGGAGTGGGCCAAATTGATAAGAGCCCTGCTCTTATCAGTTGGCTAGGAGGAAGAAGAAGAAATGGTCTCCACAAGAGAGGGACCTCCCTGCTAGCACAGAAAAAGCCTCAGCTCTGAGGGCTTGGTGGCCACCACTGTAGCCATGAGTCCCACAGGATGCTGCACCCCGACACCTTTCACCCTGGTCCTCGAGGTTGCTGCAGGAGCTCTCGGGAGGCCTCCAGACCCGTGGTTCAGTGCTGCTGGCAGCAGCCGAGCTTGGCTCTTCTCTAGAAAACCTTCATCCCTCTTGGTGTCCTCTTCCCTATGAGGGCCACATGCTGAGGATTCCCCGTGGAAGAGGAGAAACCACCCTGATCCATCCTAGAGAGCAGAGAGCAACCTCCAGAGTGGGACAGGAGCCAAACCAGGGCTGGGAAGCCTTGCAGAAGACTTTGAAGGGTTTCCAGCCCTCCTGAGACAGCAGTTTCTGCAGGCAGAAGGGGAGAATAAAATAAGATGCCCAAACTCACCACAAAGCCATGCGGCCGCCTGTCCTCCCACACCGGGTGAAGGAGGGTCGGGGACACAGCAGCAATGGCATGGGAACACCCCAGAGAGGGGAACCCACCTCTGATCCCAGCCATGGGGGCAACCAACGATGGTTTAAGGGCTTTGGGAGCACCTCGGTGTGTCCATAGGAGACCTGTGGGCCTTCTGCGCCGGCTGCAGAGTGCACCGGAGTTGGGGACTGGGTGGTGCTGGAAATCAGCCCCTTTTTTTTCATGTATCTCTTGCCAGCTGACCTTTCAGCCAGACCAGTTCCTGGGCATCTTCACCCAGGAAGAATAATAATAATCTCACCAATTATTACCGGTGGAAGGGAAAGGAACAGATGGGCAAGGGCGGGATGCAGGTGGGAACAGGGTGGATGGGTCTGGGATGGTCTGGAGTTACTGGGGAGCAGCTCCTGGGCTGGGAACCAGAATGGCCAGGCTGTTGGTCATTTTGCCCCATCGACTTCTGCCTCTGCCTGACCCACGTGAGGTGCCATCCCCTGTTTGTCCCGGCCACGTCAGCTGGGCTGCTGGGGCACAACAGGCACCAGTGATCCTGCTGCTGGTTGGGAAGCTCCAGAGATGCCCCCACCTCCTCCGTGCCCCACCTTCCCAGAGGAGGTATCACCATCCCCAGCGCCCTGAAGGCAGTGAGGAGCTGAAAAACCTCCAGGCCGCCTGGCAGAGGCCACCTCCATCTTCCATTCTCCATGGAAAAAGCAACCAATGGCTTGCTCTGGGTCCTGCAAACCCCTTTCTCCTTGCACCAGGCACCAGTTCTGCCTCCCTTCTCCGTGAGGACATTTTGTGCCACATGGTGGGGTCTGGTCTAGGTAAAGGGAAGATGTTCAGCTCCATCAGCTCCACGGAGAGGCCGGTCCCTTGATCCACAGGTCCCCTTCCAGCTCCTTCGACAGCAAAAAAAAAAAAAGCCCAGGGGCCGTGCGAGCCGGAGCTGCCTCCTTACTCATGGCATCAAGTTCATTTGTGGGTATCGGTGGCATTTCTGAGGCAGCCAAACCACAAGTTTAGCAAGAAATGGAACCCCCAGTTGCTCTTGAGAGCGTGGAAAGCGTCAGAGAGGTCGAAGGTTCCTCTCTGGGAGGGAGCCGAGGGGGCAGGTTGCGGCCACCGGTGGGGAGGAGAAAGGGGAGGAAGGTCCATGTCTTGCTGAGGTTCAAGCCGGGTGATCTCAACCAGGGCGGGAAGAAAAGAAGCAAAAAAAAAAAAAAAAAAAAAAAAAAAAAAAAAAAAAAAAAAAAAAAAAAAAAAAAAAAAGAAAAGAAAAGAAAAGAAGTAAACAGACCTGACAAAGACTCTGCAACTTCCTCAGGCTGATCTCTTGCAAGGTTTACCCAGGGTTACATCATGGTGCTCATTAGTCGCCGGCAGCAGGAGCCCACAGCCCTTCCGGGACCCCTCCGGCCTCCCCAGGGAGCTCCCCCTCCTGCCCCTCATCCTTCCCTGGCCCCGGGGGGGCTGCGGCCAGAAGGGGATCCCATAGGAATCGCTCCTCACCCCATCCCTTGGGGATCCTACGGAGAGAAGCCCTTGGCTCCTTTGGCCCAGGGAGGTATGAAAAGCACCCATAGCCCCCTCCCAGCGCCCCACAGCCCCCTCCCAGCGCCCCACAGCCCCCTCCCAGCGCCCCACAGCCCCCTCTCAGCCTGGCTACTGGTGTGCACTGGTAACTGAGCCCCTTCCCCTCCGGGAGAGCAGATTCCTGGGGACGGGTGTTGCTGCAGGAGGATGCCCAGGTCTCCACACCGCTCTCCCTGGTGGAGAGCCCGGCACCGGGGCGGCTCCTGAGCATCACCGTGACCCTGAACCGCTGATGTGGAGGGTACTGAGGGGTAAGGGATGGTGGCTGGAGGAGCCTTCGAAGGTCTGCACCTTCAAAAGATGCAGTTTCTCAGCTCACTCCCAGCCTCCCTGGTAGCCACGGCTCCAGAGCCCTCCGGGATGTAGAGGGAAGGGGCTGGAGCACCGTCCCCAGGGACGGGGGTGACACCAGCAGCCAGGCCAGGAGGGGGTGGCACCCCAATCTCAGTGGGCTCCTGCAAGCAAGCAGCCGTCACAGCCATGCCACCCAGGCCAGCTTCCCCTCCCCAAAAAAAAAAAGCTGGAAAGCTTGTAACCCTTTGTTCCTGCCTGTCCCAGGCAGCCTTAAATCAGCCCAGCTTGGGTGCAGGAGCAGCCCAGCGCCATGCCAGCCACCATGGGGTGCCCTGCCCTGTGCCACCTGCACGGCGTTAGGAATCGGGGCCAAACAAGGGGATAAAAGGCCGGCACGGTACTGGGGGCAGCACCGGAGGAGGGTGGGGAGGTGGCTCTATCGACTTGTAGGGTGTCAGCCGAGGAGAGGCAGGGTGATGGACTGAGCTCAACAGGGGGTTCATATCCCCCTGGCTGGGGGTTCAGGACTTTGGGAGGCTGTGCTGGCCAGGCTACAGGAGGAGGAGAGGGGTCTCCTGCTCTTTGGGGACTTTGGGAGACAAAGTGCATCCTTGAGGGACACTGTGCTGACGCAGGGGAGAGTGGTGGGAGCAGGTTCCCCAGAGAGACCTGGCTTGATTTTGGAGCCCAGGTAGGTGTGAGGTACTCGGGCACGGGCCTGGCTTCTACATGTGGGTGCTCATCCTGGTGCCCCCATGGCCAGGATCTGTGTGGCCACTGCTAGCCAGAGCAGAGGGCAGCTCGCCAGCTTCCCTGGGCTCGCTTCTTGCCGCATCCGAGCCTTTTTTCAAGACCACAGGTCTATTTCTCACCGTGAAGCACTGTGCAAGGTCGTTTCCCTGCCCTGCCTGCTCCCGGAAAACAGCCTGGGGGTGTCCCCGAGGTGGTGGGAGCTGGGTGCCCAGGGAACAAATCCGGGCAGGGGAGGCTTCACCGCCGGGCTGGAAGGGCAGGATGAGGAGGTGGCCAAAGGAGCTGGAAGCTCACAGGAAAACCCCCGGCCTGGGGATCTTTGATCCTGGGCGTGGGATTCCTGCGAAAAACCTTCTCTCGTGGCACGGGAGGCTCCTCTGCTCCCCTGGTGCTGAGGAGAAGCCGTGCTGTGGGGCTGTGGGTGGCTGGGTTTGGGGTTGTTCCCTTCCCGCTGGGGGGGGAACCGGGCGAGTCACCCCAGCTCCTGCGTCCTGCCCTCCGAAGGACCAGGGAATGTGTCCGGAGCATCCCCAAGGCTGTCCCAGCCCCGGGACTTCCCGCGGTTGGAGCATCCAAACACGCTGAGGCCAAGCCAGACCGGCTGCCAGGCTTCAGTGCCGGGGCCACGGGGTTTCCATCCCTGGGCATGATGCAAGAACGATTCTCCTCCGCTCCTGACGAGGCTTTGGAGGGGTTCCATCAGCCTGCCAGCCCCTCCGAGTGGTGGGAAGGTCCCAGCGGGAGGATTTTTTTGGGCAGGGTGCTTGGCAGCCTCACCCCCTCGTGGATGCGGCCGGACCCCTGCCAGCCCCGCTCCAGGAAGCCTCCCCTTGGCCAGAGGAGCTGTGGAGAGCCCTAATTCATCACCTCCCCAACCGCCAAACGGTGGCTTTTGTGTTTGGGCTGGAGAAAGCAAAGAACAGAGCCGGGGAGAGGCTGTGGGGGTGTGGGACACCACCCCACTGCAAGCTCCATCCCCAAGGGGAAGGTGGCAGTGGCAGGACGGGGCACCACCGGAGGGCTGCGGGCAGGACCCCGGGGGCTGCTCAGGCTCTCCCTCCCCGTGCCCTCCCCAAGGGGTTTCGTGGGGCAAAACTTCCCCCCGCAGGAGCTCCTTTCCTGGCAAACAAAAGCGAGGAAGAAAGACCAGGGCTTTATTTGTAAGTGGAGGAAGGGGGTGTGAATGCAGAAGCAATAACTCAAGCCAGGGACGTGGAGCTGGAGAGCTTTCAGCTCCCAAAGCCGTGCCCGGGCCTCAGCAGTTGGCTTTGTGCTCCTCATTCATCCGTGGGGTTATTTTTGTTTTCCTCCCCCCCTGAGAGAACAGGATTCGTGTTGTTTTTGGAGTCCCTTGGAGAGCAGCTCGCTGAGGAGACAGTTTAGCAGAGGGGGAAAAAGAAAAAACAACTCTTGGTTTGCTCCCACCCTGTCTGGGGCCGAGAAGACACCAGCAATTCCACTGCCAGCACACTGCTGCTGCCCCTCTTCTGGGTCGGAAGGTGACGTTTTACGTCCCTTGGGAATTTATACCCACTCCACTGTTGCTGGGGTTTGGATATCTCATTATCTACGGATAATTATCTGGAGATAATGAGATACCTCCATCCATGGTTTATCGGGTCTCCTCTTTATCGCTTTCCTGAGGCAGCCAGTTGTGCAGGTTGTTTTATCTCAGTTACAAATAACTGGAGGCCCTGATGCGACGTAAATCAAAGTTCCGGAAGAGGCGAAGCTGACACCATGTTGGCCAAGCAACCGGACCTGCCCCTGCCTTATTTTCTCCTTAAATCATCCTAAAAAGGTCATCTCACCTTGGGTGGAAGGAGCTCCGGAGCAAGGGTGGGGTGGGAGAAGGTGTCAAGCTGCCCCCCGCCACCAAAAAATCCTCTCCCCTGGGGTATTTACCCCCCAAAAATCCCAGCCCTCAGACCGTGGGGTTTGATTTCCAGGATGGAAAGAGACGTGGGAGCGGGTGCCTGGGAAGATGCTGGGGTCTCCTCCCCTCCCGGCTTGGAGGGAGCCAGCAGCCCTCAAACCTTCAACCCCATTCTGGCACTGGCAGAAATGGGCAGGAGGAGGAAATCCTGATCTTTCCTTCCCCCGGGGTAAATGTGTTTTGAACTCAAGCCCTCTGGAAAGCTGTTGGGAGCCCTCTCCTACAACCCTCCGTCCTCCCCCTGCCATCTCTCCCTCCCTTTGTCCCTGTTTTCCATGGCTCACCAGCACCAGGCGAGACCCGGTCCCTCTCCTCTGGCTGGGCTGAGCATGGGGAACCTACAAAGTGTAAATTAAGACCTTCTGTACAACTCCCTTACTCCAATTAGCTCGATAATTAGAGCCTCATCAAGGACGTGGGCGCCTCCAAGGATGTCTCCAAGGCGAGAGCTGCTAACGAGGGTGGGAAGTCCCTGGGTGCCATGGGATGAGGTTGAAGCCACCCCTTGTTTGCTTGGACCAAGCGGTGGGTGCCAGTGTCCCAAATTCCCCACAGAACCCGGGGGATTTTCCTTCACCCCATCTGGGTGCAGGGGGGGACCCCACCACCTGCTCCCCTCAAACGGCTCCCCAGCCAAAAAAAAGGAATCAAACACATTTCCACGAAACCTCCTTTGGGCTCTCAAGGAAGCCAGAGACAACAGCTGCTGAGACCCAAAAGTGGTGGCAGCTCCCCTGCAGACCCCACGGTGTCCTCTGGGAAAGCATCTACAAGGACCTCTCATTGGTCACCTGAGCTTCATTGGGATAATTTGAGAGCTGCCAGGAGGCAAGAGGGGTTTTATCCTCACTACATGAGCAGCTGGTGCTGCCCCAAAGCCTGCCCAGGTACCAGGAACAAAGCCAGAGACTTTTTGGAAGGATGCCGTGTTGAAAAACTTGGTGGCTGTAGCTTTTGGGGGTGGTGGGTGACCTTTAAACCTCACCTCTCCTCGTTACCAAGAGATAGCTGAAGCTGCCAGCTCTCTGGAAACTCGGGCACAACTTTAGCAGGGAGGAAAGCAAAGAGAAGGGGAAAAAGAAGAAGGAAAAGGAATAAAGGCAAGATGCTCCTGGATGCTTCCTGCCATCTGCTGCAGGAAGAGATGGGCCGGGATCTGTCCCCTCTCTGGGAGCTGGGTACCCCAAAGCCACCCCCCACCCACCCTTCTCTATCATTTGGACCCCTGGCCCACATCGCTCCAGCTACTGCCCCCCTAAAATGGGTTAACACCCCCTGAGGGGCTTAATTACCCCCTTAATTACCTCCAGGGGTAACTGGGGAGCATAAGCTTGGCCAAGAACTGACCCTTTTTGGGGTACGGGTGAGATGGTGTGGCTGGGGAGGGAGCCAGGCACCCCCATCCCTGTGTCTGCAAGGGCTGAACCCCAAGAGTGGGGTACCCCCAGCTTGGGTTACGGCATCTGGGGGCCCCGACCCGGTGGCCCGGTGGCAATCTTCAGGCAGCAGGCTTCCTGTGGGCTGGGAGGGAGCCCGAGGCCGGCAAACCGCAGATGGAATCGCCCCAGCGATCGACCCGGAGATAGGACGCCATCGCCGCCGGGGCTGAGAAGCCTCAACCAGAAAACTGAAAACCACACGGCCAAAATTTGACTAATTCAGGCAAACCTTCGCCTGCCCGGACTCGGGCGACACGACAAAAGTCCCCGTGGCTGCAAGGCTACCTGTGTTGGGGTCCCTGAGGTCTCCCCCACAAGTGCTCACCCACCACGGAGGATGCTGGAGGGGCAAAGATGTTCGGCCCTGGGTGCATCCGAGCTGGGACTCACCACCCATCTTTCCCCAAAAGGCCGTTTTCCCAAGTGCTTATGTCTTAAAAAAAAAAAACAACTTAAAAAAAAAAACCAAAACATTTAAAAAAAAAAGAGGAAGAAGAAGAAGAATAAAGTGGTTTCTCTTGAGGTTGGTGTCTACTGCGCTCGCGGCGCTCGGCGAGGAGCGGGTTTGTCGCTGCTCACTCGATTTCAGCCGCTAAACGAGGAGGAGATGAATCACGCAGGAAGTTGAGAAAGAAGGAAATTCGCAGCAAAAAAAAAAAAAGAAGAAAACAGAGCAGGTGGGTGCTTGGAGGACAGGTAGGACCCCCTCCCCCCACCCCATCTCTTCCCCCTTCCCTGCTCTGGGGAAATGTCAGAGTTATTTCAAGAGGGAAATAAAGCGCATTTTAGAATAAGTCATAGTAAAAGCAAAACACCCTCTAGAAATTAGAGGAGGCTGCTGTGAAAACCGTANACAGAAATTACAGATTTTTTTTTTTTTTTTTTGTAAAAAAAAAAGCCCCATCAGACCAAAACCGGTGAGATTTCGTTTGAAGAGTTCGGCTGAGCGAAGAAGATGTCTCCAAAGGCAGAGGAGGAAGGGTGTTTCTGGCGCGAAGTTAAGGCAGTGCATTAACCAGCTCAAGCTTAAGGGGATTATCCGCCACGTCGCGCCGATCGCACTTGGGGCCAGCCAGGTAAAAATTAACCCTGATACCTTTTTACGACCATCGCTCCAAATAATAAGCTTCACTATCCCCCCACCGTGGGCTGGTTTTCATCTGTAATAATTACTACTGCATATTACATACTCGTATATAACATCTAGCAGTTGAATATATAATAATAATAAATAATTTTCACAGAATTGCCTTACGATTTGAGCAAAGAAAATAACACGGCGGCCCATGATGGATGAGCTCCAGACAAAGCCATGGCGTGTGGACACCAGAGCCAAGGGACTGGAAATCCAGAGCCGGCTCCTCCCAGCTACTTATTTTCTTCGCAGGAATCGACTGCCGCGGCCGCCACAAAACTGCTATAAATTAAATAAAGCCGTAAGGGGAAAATTAATGGTGGCGAGGCCGAGGAGAAGGGAATTCCAACACTGGCTCCTCGTTCCTTGTTCAATAAGTTCTTTAGTCACCTGTATTTATAATTAGGCGCATTCCTAAGCCCCGTGCTGAACTGGGGCCAAAAAGAGGGTGAGAGGCTTCGCGTATCTCGGTGAGCTGGGGCGGGGGTGGATCCCTCATTAAAATAATCCGTAGATCCCTCGTTAAAACAATCCATAGATCCCTCTTGACAACTGAGGTAAAGCTCATTCTCTTGGGAAACCTCCAAGGGAACCTTTTCCCTCCCCCTTTCTCCTGCCACCTGAAAAGTTCTTGGAGGGGGTCGATTTCCCACAAAAACGTGCCCAGCCGATGGCGTCCCGAGGCCCCTCCGTGCTGCGCGAGGAGCAACTTGGACTGTGTTGGGAGAAAAGCCTCTCCGAAAAACAGAAATCTTAATTTCTCTCTCCCCCGGGGTGGAGGGGGAAGGGAGGGAAGAGCCGAGCCTCTGCCACCGCTTGCGCTCCATGGCCTTGGGCAACTCACTTAATCTCCCAGCATCTGTGTCACTGGGTTAATCCTATTTACGGGGCCCTTTATGGGGGTTAATTATTAGTCGGGGAATGTTTGCACGGGCGTTCTCAGACGCGACTCCTTGGATAAACGCTAAAAGTTAAGGTCGGCAAACAGACCTGGGGCTGGATGCTTTGTGCTCCCAGGGATCCCCTCTGCAGGGGGGGGTTAAATCCAGGAGGATGGGGCTTTTTTGGGGGGAGGGAAGTGGGGGGAAGGGAGGGCTAAGAAGCCACCCTCAGCCCAGACTGTCGGTGGGTCCCTCAGTACAATGGGGGGCTCTCCTTAATGGGGGGTCTTCCCTAATGGGGTCTGTCTGCAATGGAGGCTCCACTTAATTGGGGGTCCTCCCGAATGGGGACTGCCTGAAATGGGGGCTCCCCTTAATGAGAGCTTCTCGATAGTGGGGGATTGCCTGAAATGGGGGCTCCTCCTAATGGGCTTTCCTCCCTAATAGGGATTCCATACAATGGGGGCTCCCCTTAATGGGGAGGTCTTCCCTAACGGGGACTTGTCTGAAATGGGGGCTCCCCTTAATTGGGGGTCCTCCCTAATGGGGACTGCCTGAAATGGGGGCTCCCCTTAATTGGGGGTCCTCCCTAATGGGGACTGCCTGAAATGGGGGCTCCCCTTATTGGGGGGTCTTCCCTAACAGGGACTGCCTGCAATGGGGTGTCTCCAACACGGGGGGGTCCTCCCTAATAAGGATTCCATACAATGGGGGCTCCCCCTGTAATGGGGGGTCTTCCCTAATGGGGACTGTCTGCAACAGGGGCTCCACTTAGTTGGGGGTCCTCCCTAATGGGGACTGCCTGAAATGGGGGCTCCCCTTAATTGGGGGTCCTCCCTAACGGGGACTGCCTGAAATGGGGGCTCCCCTTAATGAGAGCTTCTTGGTAGTGGGGGATTGCCTGATATGGGGGCTCCTCCTAATGGGGGTTCCTCCCTAATAGGGATTCCATAGTGGCGGCTCCCCTTAATGGGGGGGGGTCTTCCCTAATGGGGACTGTCTGCAAGGGGGGCTCTCCCTTAATTGGGGGTCCTCCCGAATGGGGACTGCCTGAAATGGGGGCTCCCCTTAATGAGAGCTTCTCGATAGTGGGGGATTGCCTGAAATGGGGGCTCCTCTTACTGGGGGGACCTCCCTGATGGGGACTGACTGCAATGGGGGCTCCCCTTAATTGGGGGTCATCCCTGATGGGGACTGCCTGCAATGGGGACTCCCCTTAATGGGGCTTCCCACCAGCGCAGGCTCCCCATGTAGCTACTCCTCCAGAACGGGGGGGCTTCTGCGAGGGGGAGCCTTCCATAAGAGGGGTTCCCCGTAACGCGGGGGTGGGAGATTACCCTCGCAGCGAGGGTCCCCGTTCCCAGGGGCGCCAGGCAGAGCCCCGACCAGCTCAGCGCACATGTGGCGAGCTGGGGTTGGGCTGTCCCATCCCATCTCGTCCCGTCCCCTCCTCCGGCCGGCCCACACGCACACCCAGCTCTCCTCCTCCTCCTCCTCCTCCTCCTCCTCCTCCCACTTCCTCCGCACGATGCGGGCTGCTGGCCGAGGGGGGTACCGGCACCAGTCGCCCCCCCGCCGCCCAGCCCCGTAGAGAGAGAGATGCTCCGGGGGAGGCTCCGCGCCGCCGCCGCCGCCGGTGAGTGTGGGACCGGATCCGCTCTTGGAGGGGGAGGATTGCTGCGGGGAGAAGGGAGAACACGCGGGGGACGGACGGACGGACGGACGGACGGACATGCCGGAGCCGGAGGGATGCGGCGCAGCAGCCGGGGCTCCGGTCCCCGCCGAAGCGGGAGGGTGGCGGGGGGGCACCGGGGGACCCCCTGCCCGCCCCGTACCCCGCTTGCCTTTGAGCTCCCCTGGGAGGGTAAAGCTCCCGCCGGGGGTGTNGACACTTCCCTGTACCCTACATCAACGTTTTCCTGCAGCTCATCTGTTTCTCGTTGGGCCATGCTGGGAATAATGGGCTTCAGGCTCCCGTTCCAGGGGTTTTTTTTGGTGGTTTTTTACCCATTTATGGACACTTTGGATCAGGCGGCTGATGCACAACGTGTACGCGGGGCCAAACACGCGTCCGCCTTCCCCCCCGCCTCCCCCCCCCGCCCAGAGCAGAAACCCTCCCAGAAACTCCCCAGGGTTATTTTGGGGGCCAGGGTAGGGTCGCCCACCCAGATAGGGGTGGGCATGGCTGGATGGAGGGGACAGAAAGAGGGAGGGTGGCCGGGCAGGAGGGTGCCATGTGGCGATGCCTGGAGTCGGTGGGCACCCGGGGGGGGGTGTCCCTGTCCCACCCGGGGTGGAAGTCAGATGGATGCGTTTGCGCTGCTGTATCGGAGGGGTTTGAATCCCCTCAATATTCAGATGCCATTTTGGAGGTGATTGCTGTGCCCTCCTGATGCCTGCTACGTGCTTCATTAAGTGGTGGTTTTTTTAATATCGTTGGGGTTTTTTTTTGGGGGGGGGGAATAACAACCCAGTTGGCAATAGAAGTGATGGCGTTGCTGCACACCTTGGGTGAGGATACTGTTTTTTAAAAGCTGCTGGTTTGGTCCAAGAGAAGGCTCCGGCTGGGCTTGTGCCTACCTGGGAAAAGCTTGAGACACGCAAACTTTTTTTTTCCAAGGAGGGATACGGTACGAACAAAATGAGGGAGCTGGAGTTGTTGAGGCCTCTTGTTTGCTCCCCCCAAATGACCTCAATGTGTGTGTGTGTAGGGGGGGGGGTGGTCCTTGCCGGCCATCGCATCCAAACCCACCACAGAGATGGGAAAGGTGACCTCCTCGGCAGGGACCCAAGGTCCTCGGGATTGTGAAACCGGTATTGCAGCCGGGCGGGAAACCTCCTCCTTACCGGGAGAGAAGTCCACTCGCTTGGGGGTGATGCAGGAAAAGCCCCCCACTCCCTCACCGCAGGACCCTGGAGTGGGGGGGTGGTGGTGTGTCTTGGGGGCCTGGGGGCCAGCCAGCTTAAGAGATTTGGGTTTGTGGTTTTTTTTTTTTTTTTATTATTATTTCTTCTGGCTGGGAGTTGGCGGCTGTTTCTCCGCATCACGTGGGGATGGAGGAGGAGGTGGGAGGCCGCGGTGAGAGGCTCCTGATGAATTACCCGCCCGCATCAGGGCATCGCATCCCGGGGAGGAAACGCCGGGGAGCCCCCGTGCTGCGCCTGACTGCCCCGGCGATAACACACACGGCCGCCCTTGTTCGGAGCTGGTGGAGCAAAAAAAAAAAAAAAAAAAAGAGACGTCTCAGCCATCCCCGCTGGCCTCGGCACCCCGGCGGAGAAGGGGGGGTCACGGGAGCCGTCCCGTCGCCCTTTCGACATCCGAAAGGCGGCGGATAAAGTCTTGGCCGTGGCCTGCCAAGCGCTTATCGGGGAGGTCTCGCCTGCACGCAGCGGGGCGGCACGTGCTCCTTTTCGTTTGGTTTTACTTTTCTCCCTCCCGGGGCCAACCAGCCCCTGCTGGGGTGGAGGGGAGGTGTGGGGGGGAAAAACCATCAAAAAAAAAAAATAATAAAGTTTTCTATCCGCCCACTGCTTTCCCCAGCCCCCGGGGGTTTCGGTATCACGAGTGCTGGCCACACGTGTTAGTGTTTGCCCAGGCCCCCGATTTCCCCCCCCTCGGCCCCGATTCCCGGATGCCCTTCTCCTCCCCACAGACCCCATGGGACCCGGGGTGGGGGGAGGAAAGGAAGGGAGGCACCGCCGCAGCGGCTGCAAGGGAATAGTCCCCCAAGGGAGGGGAAGGGCTGACGGTGACGGCAAATGTAGAGCTGTTTTCTCGGGTCTCCAGTGGCGCAGGTGGAGAACTGGCCCCAGTGTATTTCATCGAAAGAGGGAGCCCATTAGTGCCCTCACCCTAACGAGGGTAATGAGCTCAAAGCCTATCAGACACCAGAGAATCCACGTGCCTGGCTCCGGCAGCTGCTCCGGGATGCCTCGCTCTGTCCCAGCAAGGCTGGGAGTCGTCCGTTTTCCCATTAAACGGGTGGGAAAGTTTTGGGGTGGTCCCCAGGGGAAAGGTCTCCTTGTAAGGGGGTTATGAAACCTTTTCCCTCCTTCCTCCCCTCTAAAGAGGGGTCTCCGCTGCTGCAGTTGCAGGTGATTTGGAAAGGGGACAATTCCGTGGGCTCTGCCGACGTGTCTGGAGGCATAACCCGGTCCCGTGGTGACGGCAGGGCCAGTTGCGCAATGACCCCGATGCCACGGGTTTTGTAGATCAGTGCATTTTGGGGAAATGGGGAAAAATGGAAAGGGGAAATACCAGAATTCACAAGATACCGGATTTCTGCCCCGGCTTGTCCACCCCGAGCATCATCACCACGTAGAAGGGGCCCCACGCCTGCATCTCCCAGGGGGATGGATTCAAACACCACCCTCTCTCTTGGGGGAGATCCCTCTCGGCCACTGGTGGGTGGGGAGAGCTGGAGGGGAAAATAACCCAGTTTGGGACCCCCTTCCCGCTTCACATCCTCCCAGTCTGGGTGTAAGGAACACCCTTGGCTGATTTTGGGAGATGACACGGAGCTGGCTTCTCCTCCTGGGCATGGCCCCCTGAAATATCTCAGCCAGCAGCAGTGCTGATGGGCTGGGGCTCGGAGGGACAGTGCGGGTAGACCTGTTTGGCCATGCTGGGAGGATACTGGGTGATGTTTGGCCATGCTGGGAGAAGCTGAGCCATGGTCCAGTGATGCTCAGGCAGGTCGTGGGTCTTGCTTGGGTACGTACATGATGCTCAGGTGATGCTGGGGGGACACTGGATGAAGGCCCAAAAAAGCTGTTGTGGCTCAAGCAATGCTCAGGTGTTTCAGTGGGATGTTCAGGAGCTGCTGGGTGACACCAGAAAGTGCTGGGAGGATACTGGGTGAAGGCCCAGAGGTGCTCTTGGGGCTCAAGCGATGCTCAGGTGTCTCAGTGGGATGCTCAGGAGATGCTGGCCAGTGCTGGAGGGATGGCGGGTGACTCCGGGAGATGCTGGGGAGATACTTGGGATGCTCAGGAGATGCTGGCCAGTGCTGGAGGGATGGTGGGTGACTCCAGGAGATGCTGGGGAGATACTTGGGATGCTCAGGAGATGCTGGCCAGTGCTGGAGGGATGGTGGGTGACTCCGGGAGATGCTGGGGAGA
>QJSC01014194.1:2554-84765 GCA_003697955.1 Calidris pygmaea
TGGGGGCACCAAGCTTGGCCCTTTGCCCTCCCAGGTGCTCCTGGACTATTCCTGGGTCCTCCATGGGGATGCCCAGCCCTGGTGTGAGCCCTGCTTTCTCCCAGCAACTTGACATCCTCTCACTCCAGCTGCAGGTCAGCACGAGGTCTTTTATTAAACCCACGGAGGGCCATAGAGAAGCGTGGAGGGGTCGATGGCAGGGGAGGGGACAAGATCCCAAAGTACAGATAATTACGAGATGCAAATAAATAGAGTTTAAATGGAAGGCAGCTTCACATAGACGCATTGGTTGAGTTTTTCTCCTGCAGATACTTCTGGAACCAAGGCTCCTCTGGGTCCACGCAGAACTTTTTCCCTTTGAGCAGCTCCACACTGTGGGGCAGAGAGGAGCTGTGTTATTGGGGGGGGATGCAAGATCTGGCTGTACCTTGGATTTCCCCCACCAGCCTGGGAATGCCTGCAGCATCCTGCCCCCCTGCATCCCCTTAAAGTGCTGACTTTTAGCAATCTCTGAAACCTTGGTTTCCTTCCCATTTTTCTGGGTGGCAGTTGAAATGGGGGGATTTGGGGGCTATTTGGGATAAAGCTTCCAGGGGAGAGTGTGCATGTGTGCATGCAAAGAGCCAGGGCAGGGCACTGCCACCCACGCATCCTTCGGGGTGGCTTGTTTTGGGTTAGCCTGAAAGGCAGAACCACTGGCAGGGAAGGTGAGTGGGTGAGGGTGAGGAGCAGGATGCCAGGGAGGAAGGCTGGGTGGGGGAAGGGGGTACTCACCGCACAGCTCTGCGGGAACAGTGGGAAGGCGTATTCTGGTAGCTCCTGATGAGAGAGGAAGGGATTTTCTTCTTGTAGAACATCTCCTTGTAGCAGCATTTGCCGTAGGGGCTGCGGACTGAGAGGAGGTGAGAAGGGTTGGTGCTTTCCCATGCCTGGCGTGAGGGGTGTGGATGCTGCCCCGCGGGGTGTGGGTGCTCCCCTGGGGACTCTTCTGCTCCCTCCTGCTACAAGGGGTCCCCTCTCGCATCCCCAGCAGTGCTGCTTTGCCCCAGGGTGGGAGCCCCCCGTTTCCCTGCTGGGGAGGGGGGGGGTGTTACTGCGCTCCCCAGCCGGGGTGCTGAGGCTGAAGCCATCCCCGAGCCTATTTTTGCTCCTTTTGAACAAAACCAGGACAGCCCCATGCTTGGGCAGCTGGCAAAGCCCCTCATTGCCCCAAACCCGTGGCACAAGCAGGAGTTGAAGCTCTCACCCCTCTCCCTGACCCCTCCAAAGCCCATCAGTGGAGGAGCTGGGGATGAAGCTGGGGCAGGTATGGGGAAAGGCTCCATGTCAATACTCACAGGAGGCACCCTGGCTTTCAGTCCAGATTGCAGCCAGCAGCAGAGTGATCAGGGCCAAGGCGAAGACCTTCATGTCCAACCTGGAGCTTGGTCAGCACAGCAGATGGCAGCTCTTACTGACTTGAGGTCACCAAGAACTACCTGCTTCTCCTGCTGGCACCTCATCATGATATACCCACGCCAGCCAGGCTTTCCGTGACAGCTCTGGACTCTCCCCGGGGGAAAAACCACCCAGAGATACTGATAAAGGGCAACCAGTAAATGGAAATTCCTTCTCCCAGCCCCTCTGGCCCCTGTGGTACCCAAGGGCTGTTGGAAAGTGTGGTGAGCAGCCGACAGCTCTGCGTTGCTGGTGATGCACCAGGGCTGGCAGTCTATTTTGGGTTTGGCTGTTGCCACCAGCAAACCACACAGGATGATGCTTGGCCTTGCTGAAGCCCTCAGCAAGTTTATTTACAAAAAAAACCCATTGTCAGCTTGGCTGTGATGCTTCTCTTGCAATTTTGCACCGGGGTGAGCAGCTCAGCAGTGGCTGGGCTCACCCCAGCCCACCCTGAGACCCATCGCTGGCTGCCCATCACTGTGGCAGTGCCCATCACGTCTCCTTATGGCATCCCAGGAATGTGGGCTGTCAGTGGGGCCTGACCTGGCATCCCCGAGGGGCGGCTCTGATCAAGTTTGGGCCAGGGATCTGGCTAATGAGGAGCGTGGGAAGCCCCCTCCTCATGGGCTGTGCCTGCCTCTTGCCTCTCTCTCTGGTAGCTTTCCCAAAATGTACACGGACATGGTTTGGCCCCATGCACACCCCTGGACTCCCTCACAGGGACGTGGTTGGGGCTTCAGCTCTTCCCAGCTGCTTACTGACCCCAGCACTTAGAGATGTGGTTTAACACCCAGGTAGGAGAGCCAGCAGCAGGGTCTGCCTGCTCCCAAGACACTTGCACAGCCAGATGTTTGCATGCACGAGATTACCTTTAATTCTATTCAGTGTGTTGTACAAAAAAAAATAACAACCGTGGAGCTGCTCCCCCCTTAACCCTTCTGCTGCTGCCGGTCTGGTGAGCGCAGCCTCACCCCCACGCTGCTGCTGCCTGCGAAGGGTACAGGCAGCTGCCTGTGTGCAGAGTGGGGCTGAGAGCCTGGGGGGCTGGCAGTGGGGCTGGACCTCAGCGCCCCATGGGGTTGGCACACCCCATCCCAGTGGGGTGCTGGGGACGGCCGAGGCCCGTTGCCTTCAGGGAGGTGGTGAGGGTCATCACAGCGTGGTGGGGAAGATGTCACCGATGAGCTGCTCTATCCAAATGTGGCGCCCCCGTGGCTGCCGCTGCCAAGGGGTCACCTTCGTGGTATCCTGTCCCCTGTGAAGGGGACTCCCCACACTGCCTCTGGCTGCCCTTCTAGCTGGGGATGGAGAAGGAGCTGACTTGGAAGCTCTTCTGGTACCTCTTCACCCAGGGCCTGCTCTTCTGGGCGCAGATCTCTTTCCCGCTCCTCACCCTAAAGCTGGGGCAGAGAAAAGACCGGGTTAGCGGGGTGGCGATATGGGGACCCTGGCACTGTGTTTCCGAGGGGCTCAGAGGTACAGAGGACCAGGATTGGACCCATCAAAGCAAGACGTGGGGTCTGGCAGGGTCTAGAGGTGTTTTACCCCCAGGACCGGGTTTAGGGTACTCACATTACAGCCTGGTGCGGGCACTCGGGGCTGGTGGGGTAACAGGCGACGATGTTGTCTCTCTTGATCCTTCTCATCTGGAAGTTGAAACAGCACTTGTCCGGCACAGCTGGGGCTCCTGGGGACAGCGTGAGTTCAGCTTAGCCTGGAGACACCCGCTTTCCACCTCAGCCCACCCCAACAGCAGCTCTTGGGGGGGAGCCCCCCTGCATGCCATGCACGAAGCAAACCTGTCCCCACAGCCCTGGGGGCTGTCCCTGTCCCCCAGCCCATGGGAACAGAGCGGGGGGCAGTACTTACTCTGAGCCAGGCTCTGGCAGAAGAGCACAGCGAGGAGGAGGAGGAGGAGGGTGCAGACCACCCCGACTGCCTTCGCCATGACGGACTGCAGGAGGGCTCCTCGGTAGCGCCGGGCAGAGCCGCTGTCTGCTGGGGTCACGGCCACTGGGCTGCTTTTATGGGGGAGCAGCAGGGCTGGCTTCCCCCAGGGCCAGCAGTTGCGCGGTCAGGGGGAGGACCTGGTCCCCTGCCATGTCCCAGAGCACAGAGGGTGAGCAATACTCATCCCCTCCCAGCACAGTTCCGGGAAGGGGAAAAAACCTGCTCCTGGGCTGTGCTTTTGCCCTCCCTGCCATGGGCTTGAGATTTTTCCTGAGCTCCTACCTCCAGTGGCAGGGTTGCTCCCAAAGCTTGGCTTGCACATCTGTCCCCTGGGCTGGCTGTGTTCCCCACGGCAGGAACCCTGTGGCAGGTGAGAGGGTCTGGGGATCTCACTCGGATGGGACCAGAGCCAGGCTCAGCACCCTGCAGGGTCCCCAGCAGCCCCACACGTTCCTGGTGGTCAGTGTCCTCCCCCTGCACCACAAAGTTTTGCATCCTATTGCTTTGCATCCTGTCCCAGGGGACAAATGGCCAAATAATCCCCCCCCCTCCTCACAAAAGCTGTGGAGAAACAGCTTCTGTTTGTTTGTGGCAGGCACATACACAGCTCAGCGCTGGTTTTGGGGGTGTTTAGTCCCCGTTGGGGCGCAGAAAAGGCTGGACACGGGGTTCCACTTCCCTCCCCCCGGCACCGAAGCAGCAGCTCGTGTTCTTGGCTGTGCTGTGCTGGGAAAGGCAGGGGCCGGTTTGAGGCTTCCCTAGTGGATTTTGCCTGGCTGCAGCTGTCCAAAAAGCCCCCTCTCCCCCCCGTCTCAACAAATCCCAGGACCCATCCCAGCTGCTGGCAGCTGGCGGACGGTGGGAAGCAGCAGGGAGATGCAGACGTACATCCCCGCCAGCCCAGCTGTGTGGGCAGCCACGTCCCACCGTGCAGGGGACGCTGACGGCTCCCTGCTGGCAATTTTGGCCACCCTGGTGCAGCCTCACCATGGAGGGAGACCTAACTGGGGAGAACATGGTGTGCTGGTCCAGGCAAGGACCTGCCCTGATGGGAGGAGGGGCCACCTCCACGGTGGGACCGTGTGTGTCTCTCCATTTGCGTTTCTCCAAAGCCATTTCCCGGAAACCAGCCTCAATTTTTTTGGAGTGCACACATGGAATAAATAATAGGAACGGGCAGCAAGTGGGGCTGGGTGATGCTCCAGGGCTGGTGGGTGCGGACAAGGGGGGCTTGTGTTTCTGTGCCTGGCTGGTGGAGCAGGGCGCCTTCCAGTCACATCACCCCAACTCCCATTTAATCTCTCCTGGGGGAGCGGAGGAAAGCGGATGCCTCTGGTCCTGGTCTGGCACAGCTGCCTGGCTCGGCTTTCCCGTCCTGAATCCACCCTTTCCCTTTATCCCCCTTCTTACCCCCACGCACTGAGGACTTTCTGGCCCAGATGGGGTAAAAGTGGCCTCCTAAGGGTAGAAAACAGTCCCTGCAATAAGAAAATGAAACAGAAGAACAAGGAAAAGAAAAGAGAGTTCTTTGGACTGGGAAAGGCCCTTTTTAAAGACTGGCATGAAAAACATGGATGCATCAGCCTGGGGAATTCCAGAGATGATGTTCCTGGCACCTGCAGCATCCCTCTGTCCTGATGTGCTGGCGTCTGCCCCAGGGGATGAGTGGACCCTGCAAAGGAGGGATCTTGGACCATGGGGGATTTTCAGCCCTGGTTGGGCCCCTGAGCACTCCTGGGTCCCGCCTTTGTCTCGGGAGGAATATCCCCCATTCCCCTCCCCACATCAGCCAGGATGTGCTGGTTTTTGCACAGACCTGGCACTGGAGCAGGGGATGTCCATGGGGGCTCAGAGGGGCCAGAGGCAAAACCAGGTGCTTCGGTGGCTCTTGATGAATTTAGGAGAAGCTGGTCTTCCCCCCCCCTCCACTCCAGTTGAGCAGCCCTCCCATGTTTGGTGCAGAAAAGGGCACAGGACGTGGGCAGATCCACTGCTGTGATGAGTGGATCCAGTCTCTGCTTTGGGGTGGCCCCATAGGTTTCCCAGTCCCACATGTGGTCTGGGCTGAAAAAAACCCTTTCCTCCCTTAATTCCACCGTTTCGTGCAATCTCCTCACTGGCAACCACAGCTCTGGCTCTAGGCTTGTCTCCAGAGTGTGGTGAGGAGCAGAGCCACTGGGGACAGGCCACAAGCCTCCATCTCTGCCTGTCCCCTCTCCCAGGGTGGCAGGGCACTGTCCTGAGCCTCTGCCAGCTCTGGCTTTTACCACCTTTGTTTGCTGGGAAATCCCGTGGCTGGGGAAATCCCTCCAGGAAATGTGGGGGATACAGGTGGCAGACCCCAGGAAATGCTGCCGCATCCCTACATCCCTCCCACCACGCCTGGTGTGGTAGGAGCTTCGTGGGGGTGGAGGGAGAAGAGCTGAGCCCCACAGGGGGAGTGGGGAGGTTGGCACCTGCAAAACATGTGGGGCAGATCCCACTCCTGCTGCCAAGAAGCGCAGGGGAAGGTGGCAAATCTGGGGGCTGGCAGAGGCATTTGGGACCCCAGTGGTGGCTGAGCTCTCATTGCCCCCTTCCAAAAACTTTGCAAGGGCTCCAAATTTCTCACTGCTGGGGGAAACAAGGATTTCCTGATCCCACCAGCCCTCGGGGGGGGGGGGGGCAGCGGTGGAAGCTGCAGCCCCGGCCACCCCATGGCTGCCCCATGCGGGCATTGCTCCCCACAGCCTCTCTGCATCCCTGAACAGAAAGCACAAGCAGCTCCTGGGGAAACCACCGCTTTCACCGGGAGTGTGTCAGTGTTTAATCACCCTCCGTGCTCAGAACCAGCCCCAGCCTCATCTCAGCTGGGTGCTGCGTTGCTGGGGCTGTCAGAGAGACCTGCCGGGCACGCCGGGACGCCCTGCTCGATGTCACAGCCCCCCTGGAAATGCAGCTCGCCCCTGGGTGAGAGCTGCTTTTCCAGCTGTGTTTGCAGATGCTTTATTGATGCTGTGGCACTTCTCCTCCTTTCAGCTGATCGATAACCCCGGGGGAGGAAGATCTAAGTGCAGTGCCTATGGGACAGAAGGGCTGCTGCAGCTGGGGCAGCCAAAGTCATCAACGTGATCAAAAGCAGTTTTGTCAGGTCGGATCCGTTTTCTAGAAAGGATTTGTTTGATGTGTTCTTCTCCTGTTCAATTCTTTGTCTGGGTCGGATCAACTATTCCGTTACCTTGCTGGGGCTGATGGTGAGATAACCACTAAATGCACAGCCCACTTGTGGCTGTTTCCTTTTTTGAGGTCCTTGCCTGGCCCCGGCCACTTGGGACTTCCCCAGCTGCTTGCGGAGATGGGTTATATTGAGATGGGTCCACCCTCGCCTGTCCCCAGGAAGAGGTGGCTCACCATCCCCCCGACTCCTGCCACCCACGCCCCTGCAGAGCCCGGCTGGCTCCTGCCCAGATGCCATCACCTTCCCCAAAAAGCAGTGGAGGGTTTTTTTCTGTGTCCGAGGCTGGAAAACCCAGAGGGGATCTGCATTTAACCCCAAAGCAGCTCACTGGGGAGGGAAAATGGGCTGTGCAGCCCCTGAGGCATCACCCGGTACCCTGAGGCTGCGGGGATGGACCCATCTCCTGCTGTTGGAAGATGCAAACGTATAGAAATAAGACAGAATAGATGCTGCCATCTTGTTCTGGGGGAGATGTCACCAGAAAATTCACAGCCAACCCCCGATTTCAGACACGTTGATCACAGGGGAGCAGTGGTGAACACGCTGGCAGGTGTTGCTGGAAGAAGCTGCGGGTGCATTGCCAGGCTCAGACCAGCCCGTCTCACCCTTGCCCACCTAAACTGGGAACCCAGCAAAATAAATGGCATCACGTGGGTTTGATGGAGATCTCTAGGGCTTTGGGGCCCTCTCTTGATTTTGGATCCCATGCTCTGCTCCTGGCTGGCACCCGTGATGGGGCAGCTCCCCGTTCCCCGGCTGCTGGTGCCGGGCAGTGGGATGCAGGTCACCCTATGTCACACTGGCCCCATAACAGGGAAAGCAACCCCAAAGAGAAAGGTTTTGAAGCCAAAGCGGTGGGCGGGGGGCTCAGGGTGTCCCAGCTTTCCTCTGGGATGGCGATTCCTCTCCGCATCACCCGGGGGAAGGGACCTGGTGGTACACACGTTCACATGGCTTGTTCCCCAGTGGTTCACTCTCTCTCAGCTGTCCCAGGCTGAACTTTCCCCCTTCCTGGTGTCCCCCGCCATGTGCTGCCTGACTCATTTCCCATGTCCTTTGGCCCCCGGCATCCTGGCTGCCTCCGCGTGGGGCGGCCCCTGCCGAAAAGCTGATTTCACACTGAACTCCTCTGCCTGAGATTACGATCAGGGCTGGGCTGCTCGAGTTGAGTGATCTCTTCCCCCACTCCCCAGTCTTGGCCTTTGAAAACCCAGAGTTTAAAACTAAAATAAACCTAAGGCACTATCTGCCTCCTTATCTGCACCCTGATTTCTGCAGGTTGTTGCACATGCCTCACCGTTTCCCAGCGATACAAAAGGCAAGAAGCAGCATTTAATGGTGGGAAAAAAAAAAAGAAACCCCAAAAGAGCAAGTAAGATGCTCAGAAAGTGGTGGCTCAGCTCCTCTGCACCCAGGAGCTGGGGTCAAAAATAATAATAATAAAAAAGTACACTAGGTAATTGCTGGGCTCTCTGGATTTTCTCCAGGCACAAGAACCAAGGCTGGGCAGCGCCGGTGGGATGGGAGGTGGTGATGGGCAACGGGGATCAGCGTCACTGGGAAGTGGGGGGCTCTGATGCATCACCTTGAATCCCCCCGCAACCCAGCCCCGGGTCCCTGTCGTGTTTTCCCCAGGCTGCAGCTATCAGCAGCTACAATCTGCTTTTGTGGTGTTAGTGACTGTTTTCATATGTATTTTCTGAAACCACCTGCCCAGGGAGGAAAAGACACCCGGCAGAAGATTAATTTGTTTCCCTTGGGACAACCTTGGGGTACTTTCCTCGTGTACCCTTCCCCCAGCACCACTCCGAGCCGGGGCAGCGGGGACCTGTGTGGTCCTATAGCAGCAGCCTTGACACGGCCACCCTTCCCCTTGGCGTGAGTGACTTTTGGAAATATCCCTAAAATGCTTTTGCAAATATTTCCTGCGTCAGCTGTGGGAAAGATCTTCCTCACTGCTGTCCCAGCGAGAGAATTAGAAGTAGATGGCTGAGATGCCGTTGGATGTGGCTCCGGCGATGGGGACGAGCAGTGGCTGTGTGGGGCTGGGGTGAGGGCTGGGTCCTGCTGGCCTTTGCCATTTTTTGTGACCCCAGGTCTTGTTCGAGGCTCACAGCAGTGGTTGGACCACCAGCCGGGTGAGGTGCTGGCCCATGGGAGCCCTTTGGTCCTGCCAGATGGCTTCCCTGGCTCTGCTGGGCTGGGGGGAACAGGGTTTGGGGTGCCTGCCTTGAAACCTTGGAGGGTTTCTGCATCCCTCCAAGCCTCAGCTGATGTTTTTCCTCCATTTGGCACAAGATGTCAGTGCTGCCCAAGGAACAACTGGCTGTACTGTCCCACCGCATGGCCTGGCCAGGTCATGGTGCTCCTTCTCCATCTCCATGGGGTCCCCAGCCTGGGGTGCTGCCTGGGTGCTCCGGGGCCCTAGACATGGTCCCCCTGCTGGCAGGGTCCCACCGGCACTTCTCCCTTGAGATGGACTGAGAGCAGCAAGTCTCAGCCAGCCCCAAGGCCTCAGGTCCTTCTCCTTTGGAGATACCACAAGGCTCTCAGACACCCCCAGCCCCACTGGAATCATCTGGGGGAGAAATCCAGGAGGTTGGAAGAGAAAGGTGGAGGGGAATCAGGCCCATCCCCACATCCCATGGCACTACCATCGCTGCTGCTGGCCGTCCTCCCTCTCCCTGTGGTGTGCAGGAGATGGAGAGCAGCTCTGTCAAGGCTGGCATCCCTCAGAGGGGGGTAGGTATAAGATGCTCCATGCTGGGAAAAAAAAATAGGAAAGGGGATACAGAGGGAAAATAAGCTGGGAATGAAAGAGCCGAAACCCTCTACCAGCCACATGTGGAAAGGGGAGGGGGGGGGAACCCTCAAAAGAGTGTTGACAAGTCTGGAGGCTTCTGGGACCTTGAGTGACCAGAAAAATAACACATCAAAGACCTCACGTACGCCTGAAGACAGATAAAAACTCTGAGCCAAAATGTTCTATGAATATTTAACTACCATCAATATTTAATTAGCAGATAGAGAGAGATTAAGAGCAAAGGGATCCATCCTCCCCGTTTGCTCCAGCCCCGCTCTATGGGCGTGTGGGGGCTCGCAGCAGCGGCGAGGGGCACGGTGCTGCCTGCAGCCAGGCTTGGTGTCAAGATGGGGGCACAAGGACCCCAAAGGAAGCGAAAGAGCCCCCTGAAAGGAAAGGGTCTGCTTTCCCAGCCCCCAGCTGTGGGGCTGGGTGGGAGAGGGGAGGGATAACTCCCACATGACCCAGGTGCTTCATCTCCAAAACAGCCATCCCACAAAAATCTGCCAAAAAGTATTTTCAGAGATTCAGGATGCTGCAAAAAGAGCATCTTTGCCCTCCAGCGCCACAGGGCCCCACCACGTTCTGATGCATTGGCCGCAGAGGGTGGCAAACGGAGCTGGGGAGCTTCTGCGGAGAGTGGGTCAGGATCCCAGCTTTCCCAAGGGATGCTCAGAGCCAGGCTGGGGGAGCTTCCAGGGAGCTTCCAGGGCTGCTGGGGCTGCTCAGCCTGGGGTGCTCTGGGGGGGCCAGGGCACAGGAGCTGGCACCGGGGAGGGACATTAGAGGTGACTTCTCCCACTGCCCTTGGTCCATCAAGCTTCTGGTCCATACTTGCCCTCCTCCGGGCTTGAAATCCCCCTCCTGCTTTGGTGCTTGTGAAACCCTCTGCCTCTTGGCTGCAGCCAGTGGGGCGGAAAGGTGCCTAGCTGCCCCCCCAAGCTGCCCCCCAAGCTGCCCCCAACTGCTCAGCTGCGTGCTAATGCTTCGTCCTCCGTGTCTAAGCCATATGCGCCTGAGTGTCTAATCCACTGTTAATCCCTAATGACTAATCCTTTTAGGTGACAGCAGTGGGCACCCTGTATGGCACTGTGGTCCCCTCCTAGACCATGTCCTCATGTCCCCTGTGTCAGGGGACATCTCAGCAGGCCCCAGCCTCCAGCCCAACCGTGTGGTTCCTACCCTTTGCAGGAGGCTTGTCCTGGGCCACCATGGCCCCTGGGACAGGGGTGGGTGCTGGGAGAGGGTTGAGGATGGGGAGGGCTTGGCTTGGCCACCCCTAGGGCTGGGGGGAGAGCTGGAGGGTCCCACCACAGCTCAGCCCATGCTTTGGGCTTTAGTTCCCTCTTTGAGAGCTGCCTTAGCTGGAAGGGGACTGGAGAGGGCAGTAAAAGCCAAGCCGTGATGGATTTTCCTTCCTGCCGGACCATGAGCAGGCAGGAGGTGGGGGATATGGGACAGGGATGTTTGCAGCCCTCAAAACTCCTCAGAATCTCTTTCCAGCCCCTTCTTAGCCAAACTGTTGCTTGTGCAAGTGAAGCAATCTGTGGGTGAGACCACGAGGGTGTCTGGGTCCAGACATTTGGTCTGGACCAAGTCTCAGAGGTGAGGATGTGGGGCTGGAGGCTGGGGTAGGGATGGTGCTAGGGACCCCCCATGCTAGCCCATCTTCTCTCTTCATCCCAGTACTGGTCCCTACAGCCCACGCCAGCCAGCTGATGAGCCATGGTGCTGTGTCCTCTTGCATCGGGGGACATCCTGGTGCCTTTACTCTCCCAGCTGGGGTTTTGTGGCCAGCCTGGTCCTTGAGCATCTCCTGGGCCATGGATGCTGTGAAATGGAGGGGGGGCATTTCACACTTGCTGGCAGCTGCCAGCAGCGTGCAGCCAGCCAACCACTTTGCCATACATTTTCCCACCATCCGGGAAGAGGGTTTATTTTCCCCTCTTGTTTTTGATGTATTTGAAGCAAATACACCTTTGTATTACCTTGAAGCAAGAGACACCTTGGTGCCTCTTCTCCACACCGCAGCAGTCGGGGCAGAGCTGGAGCCTGGGTGAGCAGTGGGAACCCAGCTGGGCTGGGAGCGGGCACGGAGCGGGGGGTCCCCATCCTCCATCCTCCCCAGCCAGGCAGATCCTGATCCCAAAGCCCAACCCGGTGTGTCTTTAATCACCAACAAAGCCCAGCCCAGCCGGCACAGGACCCGACACTCCGCACTCAGCGGCGGTGCCGTCACCCCGCGGCGGTCCCTGGCCCCGGGAGGACGGGGATTATGCCGGATCACTCGTGTATAAAATTACTCCTCGTCCGGCGAGCAGCCTGTGGGCAAGGGAAGCCACGATGGGCTCCACTCGCTGCCTCGGCACGGAGACCTGCCGGGCCCTGTGCCGCCCGGCGATGCGGCGGCTGCAGTTTCCATATCTGGGCCATTCACCACTCGAGACTTTTAGCGCCCGGAGCAACGGCATGTACTGCTGATGAGTTCTTTCTGCTCCAGTAATTACAGTGAGGAATTTGTCAGAACGAGCTTTCTAAAACCTTCTTGTCTTGTTCTGATTTTACCTGGAGTGTAAAAAGTCATTAGTATGGTAAAACGGAGGCTGTGCTAAGCCAGCAAGCCATCCAGATAACGCAGTTTACATCCAGTACACACTCTATATGCACAAAAAAAAAAAAAAAAAAAAAAAGAGGAAAAAAAAATAATGCTGGTTTTCTATTTTGCCCAGATGGAGTTTTCCGTGATTGAAATTAGCAGGATGAGAAGGCAAGCAGAGAAGGTGGCAGGCCTGCAGGCTGGGCACGGCGAGATGTGCCGGCTGCCGGTGCCTCGGCTTCCCCCCGGCAGCTGCATCTCTGACTCCCAAGGCATGGAGCATCCCGCCGCTGGTCCCCTTGGAGATGGGCCAGCCCTGCTATTGGGGGCAATTTGGGTTTCAGCCACAACCCCTCTTTCAGAAGCTTTCTCTCCTGCCTGCAAATGCAAGTCCAGCTTCATCGGATACATGAATCATGGTTTGGAGAGGCTCCTGCCAGCCCCAAGCCTCAGCCTGTGATGGGGCTGCGCTGTCCCCAGACAAAATAGCTGGTGGAAAACTCACCTGGACAATGCCCTGGATCCCCTGGGGCTGCTGTGAGCATCATACTTCGAGGCATCAAGCCCGGAGTGGGGAAAACCCCTCCTGATCCCATCATGGCCTGAAAGTAGCATCATTTGTGGTTTCAAAGCCGCCCAGCCCCCTTTGGGCTCCAGTTTCAGGGATATTAGCAGATGTCAGGGAGCATCTGGGGAACTCAGGCTTGAAACGAGCCAGGAAAAAAATCATATCAATAGGGAAAAAATGGAGCTGAGGTCAGGAGAAGTTGTGAAGGGGGTGTTGGCACCCCTCCCTGCTATTTTTCAGCAGGGAGTCACAGTCCTGGTTTGCCGGCAACGTGAGCAGGGCTCTGCCCACCCCGACCCCACTTGGAGGGGGGTGGCGGATGGGTGTGATAAGGCCTGGGCCATTTTTTTCAAAACTTTCCAAGCAAAACATGATTGAAATTTAGCCAAATGTGTAATGTGATGAAGAGCATTTCACCTACAGACCCTTCCTTGATCTCCTGCTGGGGGATGATGCCTGTCTGGGTACCACAGCATCCATCCCTGATGCTGCTTCATCACTATTCTCCCTGAAATCCGGAGGGAACTCTCACCCTCTGCGGCCTTTGGGGGGTTTTGTTACTAGGAAGGTTTTAAAAAAATAGATGCTTCTGTCTTAGGGTCTAATCAAACCATTTTGGGTTTGGATTTAATTAAATTAGAACTTTCTGGGGGCTGAAGCCAACCCTTCAGTGAGGGCTGCTTGGATTTCAGGGTATTTCCAGCACCCCTAAAGGCCACTTCAAAGAGAAGAAGTGATTGTAAGGCAGAGTGTCTATCTTCTGCTGATGCAAAACCCAAACCTTCAGATTTCCTCCCTTCTTATTTACTTTCATGAGCAACTTGGCAAAGTTCAGTTGAGTTTGGAAATGCTTTTGGTGTCACCAGATTTGTCTTTCAGCCCCAGAAATCCTGGGAACGGAGAGAACGTTTCAACTCAGTGTTATCTCCTGGAGACACAGCAACTCCCAGGTGCCAGGCAGGTATTTTAGTGCTTAGATAGGTATCTGGGGAATGATGTTTATAAGTCAGGCAGCAGATTAACCTGTGCACAACAAAGCTCAGCTTCTGCTTTTCCCCTTCTTTTTCCTCCTATGAGCTATTTTGGGGTAGAAAGACCCGTCTTTCCTTTGCAGCACCCTGACTCTGCACGCCTGAAGGGTCCTGGTGTGCAGTACGTACCATCTCTGATTAATATTAATTATTCCCTCATGTTAACTATGTGAGACCCCATATCTGTGCGCCCCGGAAAGACTGGCGGCTTTGTGCTCTGCTCCCAGGGTAAATGGCAGGTGAATAAGATTAGGAGCTGTGAGTGTGTGCTGTATAAAAGCCTTAACTGGCAATTCCCAGAAACAGTAAGGAAATAATTCAATATTATTTATGTCATGCCGCTATGTTGGAGCCAGGAGTTGGATCACGGCTCCCTGCAGCACAAAGAATTGCCCAGGAATCACCAAAGGGGGTCCTTGGTTAAAGTGATGGATGTGGGAAAGCAGTGGTGATGGGGAGGGTCTGGGTGCTCCCCTTTCCTCCCCAGGCTCCCCTTCCACCACTTCTGGATTTCTCTAGCCAGAGCTGGGTGTCCCCAAATGGCACCTGAAAATCTGTCCCTCCCAGCCCAGCTGTCACCCTGCGGTGGTGATGGGGCTGTAGAGATGATCTGGGGTGCTTGGGCTGCCAGTAAAGCTGCCTTTGGTTCCAGAGCTGGAGAAGAACAGTGCTCATCCGGCTACTATTTCTATTTTGCTGAAAAAACGGCAGTTTTGGGTTGGCAGAGGGAAATGAGACACCAGTTCAAGGTCAAGCTCCAGTGGCTTTAGCCAAAAAAACAGAAAAATAACCCCATGCGGGTGATTCAAAGCATCCAACTTCATGCTCCCAGAGGGGGATTTTCTTGCATCTCGTTGCCCAAGCCCAGAGCCAGAAGCCGGCCGCAGTCACGGAGCAGCCTGTGGCTGGGGACCCTGCCTGCTCTCCATGGCTCCATCTCAGCCCTTCCCTAATTTTTCTTCCCCTTTTTCTAGTCCCACCCCCAGTTTCCAGCATTTTGGCTATTGCCCCGCTCTGCAGTGCTGCCCTTGAACCTCCTCTGTCACAAGGATGAGGAGGGTCTGAGGATGCTGCAGGATGGAGCATCCCTGGCCGAGCCGAGCCGCTGATTTAATGCCAGCGCTGCAGTTTACTCACTGGGAGAGGTACAAATATCACCTCTCCAGCACATAACCTGGGATTCGGTCGAGGGGAAAGGCAGTTCATTTATTTGTCAGGGTATATTCCCCGCTGCTCACAGCGGCTGGCAAGGGCAGGGTCCGAAAGCTGCCCCGGTGGGATGGTCCCATCCCATCCCTGTGCCACCCAAACACAGAATCACAGAATCTTCATGGTTGGAAGGGACCTTCCAAAAAAAGAAAACCAACCAAAAAAAACCACCCCACACCCACAAACAGACACAAACCAACAATCTCGGGCACTAGAGCATACCCTGAAGCATGTCCCTGCTTCTTGGGGACACGTGTCTTCACCAGCACGTCCCTCTCTGCTGACCAGCGGGTGCTCCGAGATGTGCCCTCAGTTCTAAGAAAGTGTCAAGTGGTTTTACTGGGCTGGGTCAGGATTTCTTCACTTCCCCATCCCTTCAGCATCCCCGGGTGAAGCACCGACGATGGGAGAAGGGAGTTGAAGTGGCTGGAAAATGTTTTTAACAAGCCTCAAAACCACTTTACGTCTTCACGTTGTTTCCAGTAATAAAGTCGGGTTATTACAAAAATCTATTACGATCAAAAGCTGATAAACCTCCGATCCATCCGCCGTGAGGTTTAATATTCCTCCTGGAAAGCTTTCCCTTTCCTGTGGCAGCGGGTCCTTATCTGCCATCACCCACCTGGGGGGGGCTGTGCCGCAATCACGCTGGGTTTGTCATTTGTGGGGGATGTTTGATTTCTAATCCGCAGGATTTTGGGTTCAGCATGCCGGAGCTGTTGGATCCCACCGGGATGCAAAGGAGCCACACGGGGAGGGGGCAGGTGGGGAGACTCGAGTGACACCGCGGGGCTTAAAGGTGTGGGTTGGGATAAACTTCCCCCCTCTCCCCCCTTAAAAACACCCCACATTAAATAAAGAGATATTATTAAAAGCAAAATTGTCTGCCAGGGGATGAAATGCAGAGCCCCAGTGCGTACACCGGGGTTCAAGGGCTGTTGCAAAGAGAAGCAGCTTTTGGGGGGGGGCACATTGCACCCCTGAGATGGGCTGGTGGCAGAGCAATGGGAAACGGGAGGCTTTTTTGCAGTTTCTGGCAGTTTTAGAAAGAGGAGAAGAGGAAGCTGCTTTGGGATGGTTTCTCCCTCCTCTCCTAATTATGGATACATGGAAACGAGATGGAATAGATGGAAACGATAGGTGGAATATTTCCTTATTCCTCCAAAGAAGGAAATAAGATATAAGAAATAAGGCATAAGGAATGAGGAATCGGGAATAAGGACTAGGACAGGGTCCATTCCCAGCCTCAGGGTCTGATCCCAGCCTCATGGAGCGGGACCACCCTGCTGCCACAGACCCTGAGCGCATCCCCCTCGTAGCCAGGTTTTGGGGCTGCTCACGCAGGGGATGCTGCCGGAGCCACCGCTCGCTTCCTGCCCGGGTAAGTGGGAGTCCGGGATGGAGACTTAAGTGACAAATTGCCTGCTTTTTAGTGGGATTAAAAATAGACGGCGGGCTCCTGGGATGGCACTAAAGCTCTGGCAGATCTGGCTTGCGGCCGGGCTGATAACGCTGGCGCCGGTGTGTTTTCTGGAGAGCTCTGGGGAGGCAAAAGGGGAGACAGCGAGCCCCGTGGCCCCGGGGGGAGCAGGGCTCGCCGCAGTGGGGAGGTGAACCTGGGGCCCAGGACCAACATCGATCAGAGGCTGCCGTTAATTGCTGTTAGAGTCGTAGGGCCTCGGGGGGCTGCTCACCCAGCTTGGCCCATAGGGAGGAATGGGGCTGGTGGGGCTGGTCGGGTTCCTTTCAGCTCTCACTGGGCTCCACTTTGGGGTAGGAAGGATTTTTTCTGGGTTTAGTGAGAACTGGCACATCTGCATGGATCCAGCGCTCAAATCATGGCTCTGCACTGGGAAGAGGCTCATTTTGGGGTCCCTCTGTTCATTCTGGGGCCACTCAGCTAATATTGGTTGTCCCTCTGCTTGTGTTGGGGTCCCAGTGCTCATTTTGGGGTCCCTCTGCTCATTTTGGGGTCTCTCTGCTCAGCTGCAGTCCTTGCTGCTGCCCAGGGGTGTCAGAGGCATATAACTAAGAGGGGGTAGTGCAAGGAGGTGGTCATTAATTAAGATCACTAATGGATGGAGCAGGGCTGGGCAGGTGCTCACAGCCCCACCAGCCTGGCGTTTTCCATGGGAATCACCCCGCTGTGGAGCATCCCTGCGGGGGAGCATCCCTCCCCCCAGCCCTGGTAGTGCCATTTGGGGCCAGCCCTGGCCCTGAGCACCTCCACGGAGCCCGCGTGGTCTCGTCAGCTTCTGGAGGGGGAACATAAATCTTTCAAGGCTGCAAATGTCTTCTTTTTATTTTTTTCCTATTCCGGGTGAAGAAAATGGATTATTTTTTTTTTTGCGACTCTCTTCAATGTCACTGGTATGAAGAGACGGGAGCGGACGCTGTTTGTGCACCACAGACCCCTCCCTGCGCAGCCAAGCGGAAACTCGCTGCCTCCCCTTGCCTGCCCTTTGCATATTCTTATTTTTCTCACTGCCTGGTTCTTTGGGTGGAGTTTTGTGTGTGCCAGGACAATGCCTGATGATATGGGGAGGGACTTGTGCAGCTGGGGTGCCAGGGTCCCATTGCACTGCAGCCTGTGGGCACCCTTCAGAAGATGAGCACAGCTCTCCTGAGGGGTGAGATCTGGGCTAGAAGGATGCTGTGATGGTAAAATTACATCGGTGAGGTGAAGGAAGGTGACAAAGGACACCCTGGAAGTCAGTGGCAGGGGCTCAGCCCTTTCATCCACCTCTTGCAGAGCCCTCAAAGACTGTTTTTGCAAAGCATAATCCCAGGCTGGGGAAATGCAGCCTGTGCCCTGGTGGCTCCCAGGCATATGGGGCACCCTCACCCTCCATGCCAGCTCTGGGAGAGGAAGATGAGGCCAGGAAAAGACATAATTGTCCATCAGACCCCTCGAGGAGATCACAAAAGGGCTGCAGACGTCAGAAAAAACCCCATGTCCAACCCCATTAGCAGGTTTGATGCAAAGGATGCATCAGACACGTCATCGAAGACGTCGGGGGCTTTAATTGAGATGTGACCACCTGTAGCCAAATACTGAATCATCTTTGGCCAGATACCGTCAAGGTCAGGAGCTTTTCGTACAAAAAAATGCTGAGCTCTGATAGAAATCGTTGCCAGAAGCCTGAAACGCTGGCTTTTGCCACAAAATGGGGATCCTTTCCCTGCCTGCCCCTAAGACAGCCCAGCAGCAATCCCGCTGGGAAATCCTCCCTCTCTCCTGACCGTTCCCCATCCTTCCCTTCCACGCCTGGACTTTCCAGGGGCTTTATTTTATTTTAAATGGCTGCTGCATATTGAGCAGAAAAATGACGTTGAAGAGGGCTCTTTTGACCCCGGTGCTATAATTATTCCAGACTCCAGCAATGCGTGCGGTTCAAATGCTATTTTCCCCGACGCCTCCCAGCCCTGGCTGGCAGCTCCTTTCCATCGGAATCGGGATTACCTGCAGTCCCGGAGGCTCAGCGCGAGTGATGGGGGATGCAGGCAAAGCCCTTTGCATGGGTTTCCCAGCAGGTTTTCGCATCCCGTGAATGCCCAGGTGTGAAATGAGGATTTTTTTTTTCTGCTGTTTTCAGGCACGTTTTGGGTGAAACTCAATTTCTGCTGCTTCAAGCTGGCACCGGTTGCGACACTGGTCCTTCTGGTGCCGCCAGCAGGTTGCTGTTGGACCCAGAGGGCAAAGCAAAGAGCCTTGAGAGCAAAGGCTCTCAAAACACCCAGCTTCTTACCTCTGCTTTCCCCTTGCACCCATTTCCACCACCCCTCCCCCCTCAAATCACAGCAGCCCACTCCCACTCGGATCCGCCTCCTCCATTCCCCCCGGGGCGGCTGAAGGGGTTAATCCACTTTGTGCAGAAACAGATGGGAAAATGTTTGCTGCTAAATGAGGCTCCTGAAAAATTCATGGTCCTAAATGGTCTTCCAGGGGGTTCCTCCCCGCAAGGAGTGGGAAATCCCAGCTGGGATTTACTAATGGCAGGAAGGAAAGGGCCTCGCTGGGCTCTGCTCCAGATGGGACCCCACGCCCCGGGGACACCCCGGCCATTACCGGGGTGGCCATTAGGCAACACTGGGGCTGACCCAGATGAATTAACAGCTGCTCCATCGTTATCCCGGCCGGACATGCCAGCCGGGCAGGCGCTGGGGATGGGGCTCTCAACTCCGGGGTAAAAGCCGGTCTCTGGTTTCCTGAGGCTGGTGGGCAGGGGAGGTTTCCACTTGCTGGGGTGGAACAGGTGCCCCATCTGCTCGAAGCGGAGCCCCAACAGCTGCTGGGGAACCTCCAGGGGGGAATTAGGGCTGTGTTTGATGAGTCCTTGCTCGCAATTAGCTGCTCCAGCACTGGGTTGCCAGCCCTGGAGGGAAATCCCCTGGGGAGGTGTCTGCTGGTGTTGAACCATGTCCCATGGGAGGAGGCACCGAGGGGGCATGGGGGAAACCCCCCTCCTGCTGCTGGGGCCTGGCGTTTTGGAGATGATTGGGTACTTTTTGGGGTGCAGCGGGGTGCCTAGCTTGGGGCCACCCTGCAATGGGTGTCCTGTAGGAGATGCTCGTAGCGGTGGGACTCTGGAGCTGCCACCACCCCGGACCCAGGAGCAAACTCAGCCCGATGAGCTGCGGTGCCTCAGAAAACAAGGCAGCTGGGGGATGCTCAGCCGGTTTCAGCCCTTCTCCCAGCACCTCCCCCTGCCGCCATCTCCGTCCCCAACGAGTGCTGTTGTGACAGGTCCAGCGAAGGGGAAAGGGAGGCCCTGCTCGCTGCCGGTGCCTCTCGCTGCTCGGCTGGCAATGATCCTCGGCCCCGGCCACACGGTGCCAGGGCAGGGGGTGGAGGGGTCTTGCTGCAGGGGATGTGGAGCCACCGGTACGGGAGTCCTCACCTGGAAAGGTCACGGTGGCCATGGGGAGAGAGGGGACCTGAGATGAGGAGCATCTAGAGGGGAAGGCAGAGACAGGGGGTGTGGAATAGGTGGAGGGAGGGAGGGAGGAAGAGGGAGGAAAGGATGGAGAGATGGATGGAGGGAGGGCTGGAGGGATAGAGGGATGGGCGAGGGATGGAGGGATGGAGAGACAGGGGTGGACGGGCAGGGAGAGGGTACAGAGAGATGGATGGATGGATGGATGGATGGATGGACGGATGTGCAGACAAAGAGAGGGTACATAGTGTGGATTCATGGATGGATGGGTAGGTAAATGGAGGGACAGAGAGAGGGTATACAAGCAGGGATGGCTGCTGGCTGGACACTGCTGGCTCGCCATCCCAGTGACCGGATCCAGAGTTAGAAAGACCTTTGCTCTCATCTGAACTGGCCATTTTCATGTTCCCCTGGTAAGTACCCCGGCCTTGGAGAGCTGGTGGGCTCTCAGCCCACTCAGCCACTGCCAGGCTCTCAGCTTTGGGCCAGCCACAAGCCCTGGTGCTTACCAAGCCCATGCTTGGGGAACAGCCCCCCCCAAGGCAGGCAGGTCCCCCTGCCCTCAGGGGACAGTTCACAACCGGGTGCAGGCAGGTCCCCAGCCCTCTCTGAAGGGCCATTTTCCTTCCATTCCCACAGTAGCACCTCTGTGGGGCACACACAGCTCTGATGCTGGGAATGGACTGGTGGAGAAGCCGCTCTTGCAGCATTTCCTCCCACCCTATGTCTCATCGTGGTTCTCCTCATGTCGAAAAGGGACATTTTGAGGCTGAGACGTGTTTTTGTCAGTTTTCTGCCGCCTTTTTCCCAGCTTACAGTGAAAACCCATTACTGGGATAATCACATGGTGCCGGTCTTTGCTGCATCCCACCGGGACCCGTTTTGCAGGGGTTGGTGTGTTCATCAGCCAGCCTTGAGCTGGTGCACTTCTCCTTGGAGGGATCGCTGGGGGCAGATGGACCACAGTGAGGGGTGAGCAGGGGATGTGGTGGGCACACTGGGAGCAGGGGAACTGGTCAAACAGCCTTTTCCATGCAATTCCCAGCTGAACCCACCCTGAGGACAGCCAACATCCCCAGGAGGGAGCTGCAGGGTGGCAGGATGCTGAGGACCCGCAGGTCAGTACATGTCAATGAGCACATCTTACCTGATGTGGGGCCACCCAGCATATTCCCATACCCTACCCTTCACCCTTCAAATGGGTCCAGCTCCAACCCAACCTCTCCATTGCCCACAAATTGCCCAGGATTGGCTCAAGCCCAGAGCATCCCAGCTGAGGAAATGGAGGTGGGGGGAGAAAGAGGCTCGGATCCTTCCCCACTGGGCACACAGCACGGGAGGGGACTTGGCAAGAGCTCTTTGGCGTGATGGATGGGACACCATGGCCACGCCAGGCCTGTGGGAAGCCTGTGCCCCACGATGAGCTCATCCCTGCAGCACCATTAAGGGCTGCGCAGCCCTGAATCCTCCCCACCGCCCCCCCCTCTGCTGCCCCTTATCTGATTAGGGACCGGGGGAGGCCTAAAAGCCTCCGGAAAATCAAACTGCCTGAGCTGAGCCAAGCGAGGGGGCGACTGGGAAACCGAAGCAAATGGGCTTTTCTCCTCCTCTTAAGTACTTTTCCCTGTCTGTCTTTCCGTCTTGGCCAGAGAGGCAGGGAAGGGGGAGGGAGACGGGGATGGAAAGGCGAGTCGGGACCGTCAGGTGTCCCCTGGCAAGATGCTGATGGGGACCCGTCCTGGGGATGACCACCATGCTCTCTCCTGTACCCCTGCGAGGTCTCAAACAGTACGGTATAATAAATAAGGGATAATAAAATAAGGGATTATGCATTTTAAAATGTTTTATGTATATGTATAGGTGTTTAAATATATGTGGGTGTATGTATATGCATCTAGGTCTGGGTGGAGGGCAGCAGAAACTCCTTCAAGAGCAGGGTCCCTTTGCACACAAGGGCTTGCGGTCACCCACCCTGCCTCCTCCCTGCCTCCTCCCTGCCCTCCAGCCCGCTCAAGATCTAGAAGTAAATGGTTGCAGCTCCGGAGCTGTTTGGAGATGATGAACACCCCTCCTCGCCCCTGCAAGACCCCGGGCCGTCCCTTCGGGCTCATAGGAGAAACCAGCTGCAACCTCCTCAGCCTTGTAGGAAGGAGCTGGACTGGGGGCAAGGCTCACCCTGCCTGCTCCTGCCTGCTCCTGCCTGCTCCTGCCTGCCAGCCCTGCTCCGGGAGGGGGTATATCCATAGGATTTTATGTGCCAGGAGTTGGATTTACCAGTGCCCTCCTGCACCCCCAGGCACCTCAGAGCCTTTGGTGATGCACAGGTCAGGATCCGGCCATCACCCAAATCCCGAGGTCTTGCTTAAAGCAGAACCTGTTGCCTTCGATCTCCCGTTGTCTGCTCACGCCTCAGTCTCCTCTCTCCCATCGAAGGCCTTGATATTTGATTTAGGCGCTGCAAACCCCCTCAACCCCTCCAAAATAACGCCAAAAAAAAATGACACGAGCTGCTCCCTGCATCTGTCAGCACCCAGCACCCTGTGCTCGTGGCCTCGGCGCTGCCGTCAGCCCACTGCTGATTTCCGAGGAGCTGCTTTTGAACTCAGCCAAGTGGCTAAATCCTCCCCCGAATTTCCACAGGGTTTTTAAATGTCTTTTTTTTTTTTTTTTTTTTTTTGGAGGAAAAAAAGATAAAGCAAACAGCAAGGCAAGAAAAGAAACGCTATTGCTGGCCTCCCTGGCTGCCAAGATAACCGCCCCCTCCTAACGAGCTGCTGTAATTAGGCGCTGGAGAAACGTGGTGTTCATCAATTTTCTGCGAGGATGCCGGGATGCTCCATTTTAATACGGGGTGTTTTGGCACGTGGTGGGGTTTCTCACGTGCATGTGGAGCACAGCCCGGCCCCGAGCTGCAGGGATTTACACCATCCGTCCTGCCCTGCGAGGGAAACCCAAGCTTTGGCATTTGCCTCTTTTTATTTTTTCTTTGGAAATGCAGAAAAAAAAAAAAAAAGGAAATGGAGAAATTTCCCCGTAAGGTAAAAAAATTTGGAAGGAAAAGGGGAAAATATATCACTACTGGCCTATTGAGATGTTCCCCTCTGAACTGCTGAGTCCGCAGGGTTTCCTGCTCCTGGGGCTATTTCATTCCCCCCATTCCCCCGTGCTGAGACCCAACAACTTTGATAATGTTGACTTGTTATATCAGATAAAATATTAAAGGCCTACGATATAGCCCGAAATTAATATTTTAATAGAACGTAAAAGTCGAGGCAAAGACGAATCCAAACAGTAAAATTGAAATGAAACATTTTTATCTCGCAAGAAGGAAAGGGCTTGGCGCTACCGCTTTGATTCGCCCTTCCGTTACTTTTATAGGCTACTAAAATATTCATTTTAATATTATAAATATTGCATTCAATAGCTAATGTGCCGTTACACTGTTTGGGGCACCCCGAAGTCAAAACAATTTGCTGGCCACGGGTACCACGGGGCGGGCTCAGGACCTGCAATGTCTTGGTGGTGAAATATCTCAGCCCGTTTCTTGCTTCTCCCACCCGTTTCCCTTTGCCAGCATCACCCGGGGCAGAAGGAGACCCATGGGGTGGCCCTGGGGACCAGTGGCGGGGACAGTCCCCAAGTGAGCAGATACAAGGGGAAGAGCAGGACAGAGCCATGGACCTGTGTAACGAGCCATGAACCCTGCAAGGAAACCTTGCTGGACGATTAATTACAATAAAAGGCTTTTTTTTTTCTTTTTTTTCCCCCTGCCTTAGAAATAATAATATAAAATTAATTTATGGCAATTACGGGATTTCTATATTTATGTCATTATCAGAACTATATAAGGAAAGGCAGATGATATAAATGGATTTCGGGCACTGCTTTGAAGGGGAGGGAATTGATATATATTTTTAATCACGTTCCAGAATCGGCCATTCAACTCCCGTGCAGAATTAGCTGTCGGGCCGGGGTGCAGGCGCTCCAGCCGCTAACGAGACAGCCATCGTCAGAGAGAGCTGCTCGCAGGCAAGGAACTTCCCCGCCTGCATTAATCTTTATTGGAAAATAATGGGAAAACTGGAGGCTTGGGCTGAGGTTTTGCTGTCCTGAGGCATTCCCAGGGCTTTTTGGTTTTTTTTTTTGTTTTGTTTTTTGTTTTTTTAATTCGTTCTGATTTATAGGTGATTTATCTTCTTTGGAGGATACTTGGGGTCATGGCATGAGAAATAACGGCCCGGCGTGTCCCCTCTGGTGAAACCCCCAGCTCTGGCTCTTGGCTTTGTGTTTAAAGATCCCCCCCCAAAAAGTGGGGTCCGGTGCTGCGTTTGCCCACGCCGCTATGTCCGGGGGAAATTTGCACCCCCTGGGTCCTCCCCAACTCCCGTTCATCCCTTTCGTAGCCCCATCCTTGCGTTACCGGCCCCGCTCCAGCACCTCCACAGTGGCTCCCACAGGGATTAGGGCTGGATCCGGTGATTAGCACCTACCGGGCACTGTTATCCCAGAGATTAGTGCTTCCCTGGGATTACAGGCAGGTGAAACACAGGTCAGGGATTACCGGGGAGAGGCCGGGCTGTCCCGGCACAGTAGATGCTTTCTGCTCGACCCGGCACAGGAGCTCTTGCTTGGGGTTTGTTCCCACAGCCAGGATTTATCCGCGTGGGTGTGGGTGGCTCCAAAGTTTCCACCCCAAAATCCTTCCCTGTGTAAGGGCTCAAGGGGCTGCTGTGGTGGGGGGTGGGTGCGATGTCATCAGGAGCAAAGCCGATGACACCAGGGTGAGAGGCACACGTGGTGGGAGGTCACCGGTGCTGTCCCGTGGCCCCAAGCTGCCTGGGGGTGATGTGGGGAGCCAGACCCAGCCCTGCCTGGACATCCCTCAATGGTTTTTTGGGTAACTCCTTGGGTAATCCATCCTTGGGCTTTCCAGTGCGTCGTATGTCTGAAAGAGCAGGAGATGCCCAGGTGGGTCCCCGTGAAAATGGACAGGACCCTGCACCGGAGTCACATTTTGACCTTCCCTGCCTTGGCTCCTGCTAAAATAATAGGATTTATCTCCATCACCTCCCCAGTACAAGCGGCAACCCCGGCTTCAGTCCTTGCTCGGGAAAGAGAGATCCCAGCCCACCCCAGCCCCTCTGCCTGCCAAAGCCAGAGCCATAAATAAAACCCAACTGGGGTAAAAATACTTATTTCTGTAACAGTTGAAAAATATCCCAGCGGCGGTGCCAAGAACCTGCCAGAGGCGCCGCGGGAGGGTGGGAGGGATGGCACCCAAACACCCCGCTTTAAAAGCCCTCATCCATCAGCAGGAGAAGTCTTCCGTGACGGGGCAGGATGCAGCGTGGTCCTGTCATCATCCTCAATTTCCCGACTCTAGGGCCCATTTTGGAGTGGGGAAACCGAGGGTCTGCCCCATCGCCCTCCAGGCAGGGCTGGGGAGGGATGAATCATGACCCCGGCCACTGCTTCGCCCTGCCTGCTGCTTCCCCAATCCCTGGGGATTCAGGCCCGTGAGTCAGCCCTCCCCTTCCCAAAGCAATCGGGAAATTGGCTTATAAATCACGGGATTTTTATGAAAACAAGTGGCGGTCGCCTGGGCGGTGGCGTGGGGCCACTCGGCGCAGCGACTGGGCTTTTTTTGGTCACCAAAACCAATGCTCTGCCCTTCCTGCAGCTCTCCGGGTGGTGGGTTTTGGGGCAGACCCCATCTCCCTCCTCTTCCTCACCCTTGGTCCCTCTACCATACCCCAACATCATTTGCGTAGACCTCCCAGCAGCACCCAAAGGTGCCGGGAGTGCACGGGGAGCTCAGCTTGGGGGATGTCCACCCCCCCTGCCTTGGAGCTGCTGGGCTGCCGCTTCTTGGGGGCATCTTCAGCTTCTGTCACTGCTCAAGGTCAATGCCATTAATTGCCGTGAATTATTTTGGCATTAATGGAGATGTCTTATGCACTTCCACTGTAAATGAGGCTGCCAGCAGGAACGCGCCGGCCAATATTTCCTGGTGAAGGGAGATGGGGAAATATATGGCAGCAGGGAGGGAGGGTGAAGGCACCTGGGGGGGCTTACTGGGGTGGGGGAGGCAGAAAAACCCACCCTCGGGCTGGGGTGTCTGCGCCACAGGTGGTGTGTGTGTGTGAGGACAGGACACTGAACCATGAGGGAATGGCTGATGGCTGTGGTGGGGACTTGGTCCCCCAAAAATGGCATCCCCTCTGGGCGCTGTGCATTTGAGGGGAGCGTGGCATTGCTGGGCTGATGCTCCCCGAAAACCCATCTCTCCTGTGGCTCTGCACTGGCAGCAGCAAGCTGGGATGAAGGGAATCCCTCCCCAGCCACGCCGTGAGCATCTCTGGACCCTGTGGGAGAAGGTCGCTGGGTGTGTGGTGTGGAGGGGACCAAGCAACCCATGAGGGACCGGGGCGAGGTGGTGGTTGATCCCCCCTTCCCACGGGGGGACAGGGGGTCCCCAGCCACCTGCGGCCACGTGTGGGGGCTGCAGCCGGGCCCTGCCTGCATGTACAGTGCTGCAGGGAGCGGGGTGACAAGGCTGATCCCCCCTGGGTGGCACTGGCAGAAGGGGACAGACAGGCAGGGGACAACCCAGCCCCGGCCCCGATGGGGAAGGGGCTGAAACCTCCCTCCCAGGGTGGGGAGAAGCGACCAAACCCAGCTCACCCTCTCTATCCTGGGGGTGATGAGGCGTGTGTCCCCCCCCTGCGTGCTCCACACCTCTTTGCTCCCCCCTAGTACCCTGGGGGTTCCCCAAACCCTATTTTTTATAATTTTCCCCTTGCATTGCAGCGGTGGCAGTGAATGCAGGGCGCGCAGGGGAGGGCAGGACCGGTTTTGCGACACCCCCCTCCCCCCAGCCCCGGGATGCTGGGATGGGGGGGGTCGACGGGGAACCTGCTGGAGATAATGGTGGGGGGGGTCGGGAAGCTGGGGGGGGGAGCTAGGAGGGGGGCTGCATTGCATCGCATCGCATCGCCTGGCATCGAATCGCATCGCACTGCACCGGCGGGGAGCCGGGGGGGGGGGGCTCCGCTCGGCTTCCACCTCCGAAGAGGAGGGGGAGGAGGGGGAGGAGGAGGAGGAGGAGGAGAAGGAGGAGGAGGAAGGCGCCTCCCCCTGCCTCCCTCCCCGCGCTGGCACCCACCGGAGCCCGATGCGGCTCCGGGCGGGCGAGCGGCCACGGGAGCGCCCAGCGGCGGGGCCCCCCCCGGCGGTGGGCACGGCACGGCACGGCACGGCACGGCNGCCCCCCACTTCGCAATGGCCTCTCCGGAGAAGATGCACCCCGGACCGGCCGCCCTGCTCTGCTGCCTCTGCTCCCTGCTGGTCCCTGGTAAGTGCACCGGGCGGGGGGGGTGGGGGGGGAATATATATATATATATATCTTATCTGTGTGTCTGCATCACCGAGGGGGTTTGCACCCCCCTCCAGCCCCATCTGCCCCCCAGCAGGGGCAGCTCCTGCCCAATGTGCCCAGCAGGGAACTGCCCCCCCCCCCCGGTTCCTGCAGCCGCCACCTCCCCTGGTGCTCTGTCGTGTGTGTGTGTGTGTGTCCCCCCCCAGCGAAATGGGTAAAGATTAGAGTTTATTCCTGGCTTAATAAAATGACAGCTTGTGCTTGCTAGCGCTTGCAGCGGGCAGGGAGCGGGGTGGCGGGGGGGAAGATGGGGCGAGGGGGCTTCGGTGTCCCCCCCCCGCCCCTTGTCTCCTTAATGCAGAGCTGGTTTAGCAGGAGGATCAGGGGCTTTATCCGCTATTATCCACTCCTTTATCCCCCAGCCCCGTACCCAGGCGCTTTCCCAGCCTGGGCTGAGTTACAGGGCGAGCGCTGCCGAGGTGGCATCATTTTGGGGTGCGGGGATGGGGGTGCAGCCCCTGGCATCCCTCTGTTTCTTTCTGTTCCTTCCTCCCCATGGCTTTTGGGACAGGGTTTTGGGGGCCGGTGGTGCTGCTCCTGCCTGCGGCCTTGGTGTGTGTGTGTGTGTGTGTTGGGGGAGGGGGGGGGGGCACTGCCTGCTCTCACTTGTCCTGAGTTGCATCCAAATCACTGCCGTGCCATGGCCGAGCCGCGGTGACATCCCGGCCTGCCCCGGTGACAGCCCTGGGGGATGCCAGCACCTGCTGCTGGGAGCGTTGTTGGCGAGGGAGGCCGAAGCGGGGGTCACGTACCCTGAGGGACACGGGGGCTGGTTTCCGCGGACGGTTTATTCTGGGTGGTTTCTGTGTAAAACCAAGCCCCACAGAGGCACCGGCCAAAGCGTCTCCCCCTGGCAGCTGCCTTGGCCAAGCAGAAAGCAGGGGCCTCCTTGTGGTTTGGGGGGGGGACCCACCTGCACCCCTGATGCCCGCCTGGCTCCGGCCGTGGGCTCAGCATGTCCTGGGGGCTGCACTGTCCTGCTCAAACAGGAACCCCTAGAAGCTGGAGGGGTCTCTGGGCCGTGCCCAGCTCCATTTTGCACTGGCAGCCCACGGTCGAGGCACTTTGGGGGCTCAGGCAGGGCTTTCTTGGGCATCTGCAGCCCCCCCCCCGAGGCTCTTTGAGGAGGTTGGGGAGCTGCTCACCCGCAGTGGTGAAATGAGGAGGGGGGGGGGGCTCTGGGAGCATTGCAGGGAGCTGGCGGGGGGTTTCCCCCTTAAAATCTCTGACCCCAGTGCAGGAGCAGAGATGCTCCAGGCTGGTGAGGACCGCAACTTTACGTAGCATCCTTTGGGGTGGCAGATGCTGCCCCCCCCACCCCGTACCCCGAGTCTGGGTGTTTCCTGGGGTGCTGCCAGGGCAGGGGTTGCTGGCAGAGCTCTCTCTTGGGGACCACCAGGTTGGGGAAGGGGGGGGTTGGTTCGCAGGCAGGGATCTGGCAGCCGATCTCCTTCCGCTCCTCGTTTTGCCTGGATGAGATTCAGCCGCCCGGGATCGGCGCTTCCCCCCGGGGCGGGTGTGATGCCCAAGGTGTCCGTCGGCTTNTCTCCTTAATGCAGAGCTGGTTTAGCAGGAGGATCAGGGGCTTTATCCGCTATTATCCACTCCTTTATCCCCCAGCCCCATACCCAGGCGCTTTCCCAGCCTGGGCTGAGTTACAGGGCGAGCGCTGCCGAGGTGGCATCGTTTTGGGGTGCGGGGATGGGGGTGCAGCCCCTGGCATCCCTCTGTTTCTTTCTGTTCCTTCCTCCCCATGGCTTTTGGGACAGGGTTTTGGGGGCCGGTGGTGCTGCTCCTGCCTGCGGCCTTGGTGTGTGTGTGTGTGTGTGTTGGGGGGGGGGGCACTGCCTGCTCTCACTTGTCCTGAGTTGCATCCAAATCACTGCCGTGCCATGGCCGAGCCGCGGTGACATCCCGGCCTGCCCCGGTGACAGCCCTGGGGGATGCCAGCACCTGCTGCTGGGAGCGTTGTTGGCGAGGGAGGCCGAAGTGGGGGTCACGTACCCTGAGGGACACGGGGGCTGGTTTCCGCGGACGGTTTATTCCGGGTGGTTTCTGTGTAAAACCAAGCCCCACAGAGGCACCGGCCAAAGCGTCTCCCCCTGGCAGCTGCCTTGGCCAAGCAGAAAGCAGGGTCCTCCTTGTGGTTTGGGGGGGGGACCCACCTGCACCCCTGATGCCTGCCTGGCTCCGGCCGTGGGCTCAGCATGTCCTGGGGGCTGCACTGTCCTGCTCAAACAGGAACCCCTAGAAGCTGGAGGGGTCTCTGGGCCGTGCCCAGCTCCATTTTGCACCGGCAGCCCACAGTCGAGGCACTTTGGGGGCTCAGGCAGGGCTTTCTTGGGCATCTGCAGCCCGCCCCCCGAGGCTCTTTGAGGAGGTTGGGGAGCTGCTCACCCGCAGTGGTGAAATGAGGAGGGGGGGGGGGCTCTGGGAGCATTGCAGGGAGCTGGTGGGGGGTTTCCCCCTTAAAATCTCTGACCCCAGTGCAGGAGCAGAGATGCTCCGGGCTGGTGAGGACCACAACTTTACATCACATCCTTTGGGGTGGCAGATGCTGCCCCCCCCACCCTGTACCCCGAGTCTGGGTGTACTGGGGGTGCTGCCAGGGCAGGGGTTGCTGGCAGAGCTCTCTCTTGGGGACCACCAGGTTGGGGAAGGGGGGGGTTGGTTCGCAGGCAGGGATCTGGCAGCCGATCTCCTTCCGCTCCTCGTTTTGCCTGGATGAGATTCAGCCGCCCGGGATCGGCGCTTCCCCCCGGGGCGGGTGTGATGCCCAAGGTGTCCGTCGGCTTTGCTGGCAGGTGATGGGAAATATCCCTGTGGAAGCCATCCATCAGGAATTGCCTCCGGTGGAGGGGCTGGATGCGGCCCCCCTGCTCCCCATCCCCTCCCGGGGGTTTCTAACCCCCACCCCCCCGGTGGTGCTGGGACACCAACAGCCCTGTGGGTCAGGTCTCAGGTTTATCCATGGATCTGGCCCCTGGGTTGGGGGATGCGATGGGTGGGGGGTGTCCCCGTGGCAGCGATGCCAGCGTGAAGCGGGCGAGGGTGGCCTGTGCCGGATGCGGGGCCGGGGCTCGCCGTGCTGCCGCGGGGGGATGCCTGCGCCAGCTTGGAGAGAGAAGCCTCTGCCAGGAGTTTTTAGGCTCGTTTCAGGATGCGCAGCTGCCCTCGCTGCTGCTTCGGCCTTTCCTGGACAAATAAAGGTCTCGGAGGAGCCGGAAAAAGAGGCTGAGAACTCCTAATTCTCCCAGCCTTTCTTACAAAGCGCTCGTGCTGGTGGCAGGGGTCAGCCAGCGGCAAAGCAGCGCCCTGCACTCCTGCACAGGGTTTTTTATTCCCTTTTTCCTATCTTTTTTTTTATTTTATTTCCTTTTCCCTTCTTTCTTTCATTTAAGAGCAACCCTCAGTGACAGCCTTGCTCCTGCTGCGCTCCCCTGTCGGGCGCCGGGAGCCCCGGGAGCTGCTTGGCTGCCAGCCCTTGATCAGCTGCTTCCAGAAAGGGCTTTTTTTTTGGCACCTCTGGGCTGGGATGGCCCCGGGGTGGTCCCAGGGTTTGCGGGAGGGACGGACGGACCCCGGGGGCAGCAGCGTGATGGGGGATGCCGGTGGTGTGTTGTGCTGCCAAGCTGCAAGGGACCTGTTGGGATGCGGCACGACGTGGGGAGGGGGGTGGATTTACCCACTGGTTTCTGAAACAACTTGTGCTGTCGGTGGGGTTGAGCTTGGTCTCCTGCATCTTCCCTCTGCTGCCTGCTGAGCCCTGTCCCCCCAGCGTGCCTCGGTTTTCCCTCACCCCCAGGCAGCGATCCAGGGGTGCTGGGGTTCTTCAGCATCTGTCCCGACATGCAGGGCAGGCTTGGGGTCCCCCACAGGATCCTGAAGCCCCAGCACCTCCATCCTGCAGCTGGTGGGGATGTGGCCGTGCTGCTCTCCCTGTGTCTCCTACCAGTTATTCCCACCGTGGGCAAGTCTGAGACATGGGGCTGGGGCTGAAGGATGATGCTGTGGCCCATGGCTTCATCCCAGGTGGGGGCTCCATCACTGGTGGGGGCTCCAGCCAGCGCACCCCAACCCCAGCGGGGGGATATAGACCACCAACAACCCCCTCCCACCCCCATTTCGGCTCAGAGCATCTCCCGGCTCGAGGATTTTCAGACCAGCAGATGGAGATGTGCAATAACTTGCTATGGAACCGGGAATGTGCACCCGGCGTTTGCTCATTTAATGCCCGAACTGGGATCGTGCACCCAGCTTTGCTCATTTATCAGCCCCCATCCTGGCCGGGCCGGTGGGGTCGGAGCTGGGGAGCATCCTGGAGCCAGGAGCAGAGAAGAGGTGACAGGATCTCTCCTCACCCTGGCAGGCAGGTGAGAGGACAGGATCCGGCCTCTGAGCTGGGTTAAACTGGTACAAGTTTTACCTTTGGAGCCACAGAAAAGGGGATCAAAAAAGGACCCCCTGGAGCGGAAACCCCAGCAGCTTTTGGCTCTGGGGTGTCCTTGCATGACCCCAGGTCCCACTCAATCTTCCCCCCTCAATCCCGATACTATAAATCCCAGCAGGATGCTTGTGCTGGGACGTGGGGGTGCGAAGTTGGACACCCCACCAGGAAATTGCCTTTTCTTCTACTCCTTTTGTCCTCTTGGTGGTGTTGAGGAAAGAGAAAAGGATGAGGGATGCTATCAGCAGCGGGATGGAAATCCTCTGAGCGATAAGTTTTGGTGAGCGTCAGTCGCAGGGTTTGGCCCTGGGGATTTCAAGATGCATTAGGTGCCTCGATACCCTCTAGAGACATCCTTTTGTGTGTGTGTGTCTGTGTGTGCACCGTGTTGCACCCTGGGCTCAGCCCTGCTGTATCGCTGGGGGGAAACTGAGGCAGGGTATTTGGGTGGCAGCAAACCTCCTGGCTGAGGTTTGCTCAGTGATTTTTTATTTTTTATTTTTTTTTATTTTATTTTTTTTAGAAACCTGGCTATTTTGTGGGGTTTTTTTTTTAAGTGCTGCTATTTAATTCACCGCACCATGACCGGCTACTGAGGTCCCTCCTTGCCCAGCCTCTCCGCATCCTAAAAAGAGGAAGAAAGGAAAAACCAACCCAGCTGGGTCCCTGCAGAGCATCCTGGATGCTGCACCAGCGCATCCCAGCTCCGTCCCTTCCCGTAGCCCCCCAGACTTTTAACAGGGAGGTGGGCGGCAGGATGTGGCCTCATCCTGGGAGATGATGGGTGAGGGAAGGGGTGCTCACGTGGCATAACCTGATTTTTTTTTTTTGGCTCCTGCAATTGCCAGGCTGAAATAGCCTGCGACGGGCGTGTGGAGGAATCGGCAAGCTGCCGGTGTGTTCCCCTCCTGCGTGGCGCCCGTCGCTGCCGCCGTACGAGCATCCCATCCATCTGGAAAAGGTCACTCTCGCTAATCTAATCAGAGTCTTTTATTATTAAATACACGGCTCTGCTAATGAGCAGCCCCCCGGGGAGCGAGGGAGGCAGCTGCTCCTGGGGTGGGATGTGCGGTGACAGGCCAGGGACCTCAGTGATGCCACTGGGGACAGAGTCCCTTCCGGGGAGTTTGTCCACGTGCGATGCCAGAAAGAGAAATGGTTCAATGGTGTGAAGTGAGGAAGGTCCTGGTGCTCCTCGCTAAGGGGAGTGGAGATTAGAACTCGCTCTTTTCCTGAAAATTGGGAGACACAAGGATCCTCCAGCTACATTTGGTGGTGTCCAAGGGTTGCCCACCCTGGGGGGAGGCAGCAGCCAGGCTGGGGGATTTATGGGCTATTACCTCTCCCTGAAATGTCCCAGGTTTGGGATGCATGGCTTTCTTCCATCCCTGGAAGTGTTTAAGGCCAGGCTGGATGGGGCTTTGAGCAACCTGGTCTGGTGGGAGGTGTCCCTGCCCAGGGCAGGGGGGTTGGATCTTGATGGTCTCTAAGGTCGCTTCCAATTCTAACCATTCTGTGATTTTTCTTGGGATGTGACTCTCCTGGGAATCGGTCTCTTCTGTTTTTTTTTTTTTTTAAGCTGTTTTATTTTTAAGCTGTTGCCCGACCTGTTGCTGCTCCCCACTGGGACGTGTCCCTCCCCGCCGGCTGGGTGCAGAGCCCCTCGCTCGCTGGTCTTGCCTCCCAGGGGGATACCGCAATCAAGGCAATTTGCAATCATCTGATGGAGCCGCCGCCTCCCGCTGGCGAGCGTTTTCCCATCACTTGGACATATTTGCCATCCTTGATTTGTCAGTAGCTCTGCTAAACAGCCCGAGAGGGTGCTGCCAGGGTGGCTTTGCCCCCGCTCGCAGGGGCTTGTCACCTCCTGGCCCCTGCAGGAGTTAATGGGGCTGGTTTTGGCACAGTTAAATGGGCTCAGCTGGTCCCATGCTTCTTCTCCAGGACCGGCAAAAAGTTGAGAATTATTTCATTTTTCATTTTTTTTTTTTTTTCTTTTTAAGGAAAAGCTGTGTTTTTCCTCTTGAAGGTAAATAAGATTGAAGATGCAATACCCACCGCTGCCAGCTCGGTGCAGCTGCTGGATGGGCTCATCTCCGGGTACCAGCTAAATTAAAAAAGGAAGGGGTTATATTCCAGCCCTGTGTGTTTGATGTTGTGGCCACTTTACTGGGTGGCAAAGTCCTGAGTGGGTGAAGTCCCCAGCCCAGTGCCTGTCCCTGGATCTGCTTTTGGGGCTGCCAGGTTGGTCTGGGTTTATCTGTGGCTCCTTGGGTTCCTCTGGAACTGAATCCCGCTCCGGCTCTGAATGCAGCCTGACACACGTCACCGCGGGGGGAAATTAATCGGTGTCTAATCAGTCTGAAACGTGTCACTTGGCACAGCCCGGGCTGGCGGTGGCCGGGGGGGAGGGGGGGGACACAGCCTGAGGGATGCATTTGATGTTCAGATTTGGAAGGTGCTGGGAGGATGTTCCTGCTCCCGAACATGGTGGGAGGGGGTGGAGAGGGGACAGGGGGGATCTGAGCAGGACACGTGGCTTTGGGGGGGTCATTACATCAACTCCACACCAAACCTGTGATGCTGGGGGCTTCTTCCTTGGGTGCTGCTGTCCCTGTCCCCACTTCCCCAGGCCACCCTTCAGGGCTCTCCCCTGCTGCCTGTCCTCCTACCTCTGGCTCGCTAGGGGGGTTATTTGGGGAAACCAACTGTCCCGCCTGCTGCTGGGGGGCTGCTCCCAGCTCCTGGCATGGGGGGAACCAATTATGAGGGGGGAACCCAGCCCAAGACCCACCACAGCACATGCTGAGGGCTCAGGGGCTGCCGGCTTTATCCCAGGACTGCTCACCAGCCTTCTGCCTTTTGGAGCCCCCAAGCATCCCCGTGGACGTTCATGGTCAGACACTTCCTCATCCTTTCCCCACCTCCTTTTAATTCATTTCTTCATTTTTCTTCCTTCTCTGTAAAGGCCCTCTCCTCCTGTCCCCTGGCCTGTCCCTTGCTGTGATTTGTGGAAATTGCTCTAAAGTAGCTGCTGCGTAAAAGCCTTGCCGGCTCCAGGAATTTATGGCAGGCTGCGCCTCTGCACGGCACATCCCATTTAGGCCATATTTATTTATTCCTTTAGGTTCCTTGCTTATTTTTTCCCCCCTCCCTTTTAATAGTTTTTTGGGGGAAATGCAGAGCTCAGTACCACAGCCTGGTATGGTGCTGGGATGGTTCCCTTTTGCTTAGTGCTGCTGGCCCCAAAATACAAGCTGTGTGCTGGCTTGGGGCTGAGTCCCACCAGCACTTCTTATTTTATTGCTTCTCCTAATGAAGCTGGTCTGGACCCTTTTGGAGGGGGAGAAGTCTCAAGGACCTAAAAGAAAGGAGAATATTGCAGTGCCCACCAGGCATAAGCACAACCCTTTAGTAGACACTAGAGAATCCACTTGGAGCCAGTGCTGCTGCTCACAGGAAGGCTTGATTCACTTTTCCTGACCAGCGCCAGCTCAGTTCCTACCCCGGGCTGGTTTTGGGAAGCCTGGACCAGTTTAACCTCCCAGGTTGAGCGTTGCGGTCCTTGGTACCGTGGGGCTTCCCAGCCCCATCACCGCGGTGGCCATGGGCAGAGCTGGGGCCCAGGAGAGTCCCCATGTCTCCACGTCCCTCCCTTCCCTGCAGCCACAGCTGGGACGTCTCACCACCGCGCGCCGGGGGAAGGTAGTTTTACATTTGTAACAATTATTCACTTAATTGAGTTCCAATTAGCAGGGACTGGAGATGGAGGCTCTCGGCGCGTCGGAGGGAAGGGAGAGCTTGTTGTCTTTTATGTCGCTGAAAACAATTTTCAAGGCTCTGGCTGCTGGGAAACATTTTGGAGGTTTCCACCAGGGGCCTGCTTGTGTTTTCTAATTTTGGCTTCAGTTTTATTGCTGGGTGGTTTTTTTCCCCGGCTGTGTTGAAGCGCAGAGCAGAGGGGGGCTCGCGTTGGGGCTGACTGAGTTTTGGGTGGAGGTGAAGGCGTGGAGGCCTCCATTTCTCCTTTTTGTTGTCTTTTAGGGTGTTTGGAGGTGCTGGCCCCGCTTGGGTGGCGTGTAACATGGCAGGGATCAGTGCTATGGGGTGGGAAGGGCAAGGGATGAGTGCGATGACCATTCTGGGGATGGATGGGGAGATGGGGTGGGAGCCTGGCCCTTCCTTGGGAGCCAGGGCTGTGTGTGGAGAGAACCAGAAGTGAGAGCTGTGCCTGGGGCTGCTGCAGTTTGCAGGGTACCAGGGCCTGTGATTGGGGTCTTGGACCACTGATGAAATTCTGTGGACCTCTTCATCCTGAGGCCAGGCTGGTGGCTCCATCCCAGTGACCGCTGCCCACCAAAACCCCTTTGAAGGAGTCCTGAACCGGGCTTGAAGCTGTTGTGAAGCCCTCTGCTAGGGATGGTAACGCAGCTCCCTGTCACCCCTCTCCGCAGCCCTCCCCGTGTATTTAGTGAGGCTTTTATCATCGTGTCAGCTCAAGTCACTGCTTTATGGACAACTTTCCCGGCTTGCTCCCATGTGGGGCCACCACGGAAGCCCAGCTGCAGTGGGCTAGTGTGGGCTATGGCCACGGTGTGTGACGGTGGCCTGGCAGGAGACCAGGCAGCTGGGGCTGGTGTCTCACGTCACTGGTATTTCGACATCTCCCTGGGAGCTTGATAACACAAGCCCCCAGTGCTGCCTGGTAACATCACGAGAGGTTTTAACCCTCCTGGCATGACCTCAAACCTCCTCCGCTCCCTCTTCTCTGGTGCTTGTGCTATAGCATTTCCCCTGCTAAGTGGGGATATATGTGCCGGGAGCCCCCCGCCGCATCCCATGGGATAAGCCAGGATAAAGATCCCCCCTGGAGTGTGGCTAAAGTGATCCCTATGGCAGACAGCTGGGGCTGGGGCTAAGCTGGAGCTCAGCCCTGGCTATCGATGCTGGATAAGGGGAAGAGGAGGAGGCTCTTTGGCCTCTGGATGGGGGGTGGGAGCAGGAATGGGGCAGGATGGAGGGGCTGAGCTGCACTCCCCCCTTGCCCTGTTTGCTGGGGATTTGGGGCAAGAAGGGAAGGGGAACGAGCCAACAGCCCCCACCAGCCATAGCGACCTCCAGTCTGTCCGTCAGCCTTTTCTGCGTATCCATCAGTCTGTCCAAGCAGGGGGGGTGGCTGGTGGTGACCAAAAACCCTGCACTGGGACCCTCACTGAGGGAGGGACGGGAAGGGGCCCTTCCTGATGATTGGTCACCGCCCGTTTCAGATATTGTCATAATTGTTTTGGGGTCCCATATAGATGGTATCTTTTCTTTATCACTGCCAGCCGTCACCCATCATTTTTAAAATTCTCCTTCAATTCCCTCTTGTTTGACTGCAGTTCTCAAAACATCGTCCAAAGTCTGGGCAATTCTATGCAATCTTTGAACTTGCACACTAGGAATCAGTGTGGCCAATCTGCTGATTCCTAGGCCTCCATCCTGTGTGTTCAAATAAAGGATGGAATCACAGGTACATGATGGTAGGTGGAACCACTCCTCGACTCCAGTTCGTACAGCCAAGTCAAGGGATTCTAGATATGCTGGCTTTAAATTTGCTTGATCCGCGAGGTATATCAATCTTGGGATCAACTGCCCTTTCAAGATATCAACCTTCTGAAAAGGTTTTAATGGTGCCTCTCCTACTTTCACAAGCCATCTGTCAACTTTCTCCAGGGGTTCTGGCTTAGATATTCCTGTCCAAGGGTCTATATATAGACCCAAGTATTTTTCAGAACTACCGGGTTCAATCACGTTAAGGGGGGTCCCATTGATGGTCCATGGAGGACAGTCGTTGGTCGTATACGAGTCCTCTGTTGCCTTGATGTAGAAGCCGTTGGTGCTGCTTTTTGCACCAACCTCTTGGCCTTGGATGTGTTTTGATTTTAAGGCAGGGCTGGGGGTGCTGTCACTGTCCCCGCGTGCACTCGCGGGCGAGGGAGGAACAGCTCAGCCCATCTGGCTGCGTGGCTGCAGCCGGCACGGGCACATCTGGCCGGGCAGATGTGGGGGCTCGGCGAGGGGGCCACCGGCAGTTGTGTCTTTCCATCTCCCTCTCTTCCCCAATCTCCCTGCCGTGGGTCACAGGTCACCCCGGCTCCACGTGGGCTGCCACGGGGTGGGAAGGAGGGGACACCTGGGGGTCCCGTCCCATCCCGCTGTGGGGCTGGGGTGGCTCCTCAGCCCGAGGGGGTCCAGGCGGTCCTTGGGCCAGTCAGAGCCCGACCAGGCATGGAGATCTGCCTTTTTTGCTTGCGGTGCTGAGCTGTGAGGGTGGAAGGACCATATGGTCCCCTCTGCGCCAGCCTAATAAACCCGGGAATGCAGGTCAGGCGCTGCAAATCCCGTTAACTGCAGCAGGCCACAGAGCAGAGCAGCAACCAGGGCTTAACCCTTCTGTCCCCCCAAACCCAGCCAGAGGCAGTGGCACGAGAGCCACCTTCCCTCCCGGGGGTTGCTAGAAACCAGGGCAGGGGCTGGGGACAGTGGTGTGGGGACTGGAGTCTCCTAAGCTGTTTTGCTTGTCTGTCCCTCCTTCCATCCATCCTTTCTTCCATCTCTCGAGCCGTTGTGCCGTCCGTCCATCCTTCTGCCCATCGCCTCTTCTCCCTAGAGCTATTCTCTTGCTGTCCAGCTATTTCCAATCTGCCTATCTCCTTCCATCCATCCGTCCATGCATCCTCCATTCTCTCTCTTGGTTCATCCATCCTTATCCACCCTTTCTTCTTGGCTCTAGCCAGCAGCTGTGCATCCCTACAGCCACGCATCTCCTTCCTCCCTTCTCCTTCCCTCACCACCCTCTGTCCCTCTGCGGTGCAGAGGCTCGGGCTGGGCTGTGATCCACCATCCTGGCACCCACCATGGGCTGGATGTGGCTGGGTTAGACCCTCTCCTGGCAGGATTAGTTTATGGCCAAGGAACGGAGGCGCCGGTCCCGTTCCCCTCCCGGCGACAGATTATAGCATCATTTAAATGCATTTTGTCTGTGGAAGGAAATAGCTTCTCCGGGTGCCGGCAATCCGCCTGCGCTGAACTAATCATGTCCATCTCATTAATCTCCGTCCCGGCTCGTCCCTGCTTCCTTCCCCCATCCGGCATGGCAAGGGTCCAGGTCTGTGCTCGGTGCTGGGGCCACCCCGGGTTGTCCCCGCTGCAGCAGGGCTTGGCCACACCGACCTGCCGATTGCTGTGGTGGCTTATCTGAGTTGACCATGGTCCCCAGCACACATCCCTCTCCTCGCTGCAGCCGGGCAGAGGAGGCTTTCCTTGCCCTCCCCCCCCCCCCAGTGCCCAACCCTCATTTGCCATCAGAGAATCCCCACGGCAAGGAGGAAGGAGCTGGTTGCTGGGGGGTCTCTGCCGTCAGCTGGGGCCGGGTGACAAATTGCAGACAAAATCTGGCTATTTCTGCCCTCCTGGTGCAGTGGGTGGCAGCGGGTGACCCTCGCTGGCAGGCGGCTGGGTACGGGCTGCGTGCTCTGGGGTGGCACAGAGGATCTCCTGTCCCCCTGCCCAAGGGACGGGAGGTGACACCAGGTGTTTTGCACCGTCCCAAGGGTGGGTTTCACTCAGGGCCATGCTGGGCGTTGAGTCGTGTGTTTTTTGGGTGGGTTTTCTTTGTGAAACGACCCGACCCTTCCACGAAGGAAGATTTTTAAGGGATAAAAACTGATGCTATTTCAACGAGTCAGTTAAACACAGCCTCTTTCCCTGGCTGCCTGTCCCTCCTTTGGTCCTGCTGGTACCTCACGCAAGCGGTCGGGCTCGTGTCGCTCCAGCTGGTGGATCCTTTTCCGCAAATAATCTCATGCCTTGGAAAAAATCCCCTTTTCTAATTGCTGGGGATGTCAGGAGCAGCTGTGGCTGTGTCAACTGGGATGCGGGGAGGATGCAAACCTTCATGTTTAGCGGCAGAAAGCAACCCCTGTGAGCCGGAGGAGCAGAAAGCCCCTGGCTGGTGGTCCGTTCTGAGCAGAGTGGCACCCATGGGTGCTTCCTGGGGCTCAGCACCTCTCCTGTAGCTCCTGGCTCTCCAAGAAGTGGCAAAACAGAGCAGGATGGGCTCAGCAGCCAGCGGTGAGCAGGGTTAGCGTGGCAGGGGCTGGAGCTGTGCCCACAGTGGTGCCAGCACGGTGGCCTCACCCGTGATGTCCCCAGTGTCTGCCCAGCCCTGGGGAATTTGCTGGCTGGCTCTCGGACAAGTTTCATCCCAGGCAGCGTAGCTGCGGGTGCTGCCCGTCTCCGTATTGACTGCTAATCCTTTTATGAGCCCTCTAAGCTGCTTAACTCCCCCATGCCCCGCGGCAGAGAGTTCCCCGGGTGGGCTTGCGGGGTCCTGCTTCCCCTTCACCCCCCAGGGAGCCCGACCATGGCCATGGTCCTGGCTGGGAAAAGCCCTGGGTCCTGGCATGCTCCGGAGCCCCCCCGCCGGGGAGGGGACTGAGCCGTTCCCGGGAGCTGAGCCGTCGCATCCCCACCTTTGGCTGCCGCTTGACGCGGGTAATTTGGGCTCTCCTGCCCGGGAGCCGCTTGGGAGCGGTTGCAATCAGTGCCGGGAACGGAGAGAGGGGGGGGGGGGGAACCCAGGCCTCCCGGGAATCACTGGCGGATGCAAAGACCTTGAGATGTCTTCCAGGCTCCCGCAGCTCCGGCGCAGCCCGTGCCGTCAGCCGGGCTCCGCACCCACCGCCTTTCGCAGCATCTGCTTTAGCAGAAAGGTTTCCATGGGGTTTCTCTCCGCTTGCCGGCCGTGGCAGCGGGGTAGCCGGCTCTCCCCCGAGGGGCTCAGGCAGCTCTGGCCCCCCGGGAGTGCATGGCCAGCAGGCATTCCACGCCGCCCGCTCTCCCTGCGTGATGCTTATTCTTTTTGTAAGGCAAAATGGTCAAAATGAAGGATAAAAGGCATTTCCTGGGGACTGCCAGACCTGAGCACTGCTGGGGTTTGCACAAGGTGGCACCAACATCATCTTCATCACTTTTCCACTGGGTCGTGCCTATATCTGGAAAAATCGGGGCTGGACCAGCTTTGGTGCACAGGGGCAGTGGGTGGCACCCCTGGGTGGGTGACGGGTGGCAGACCGGCCCTTTCACCACCCTTACAGGCAGCCTGCAGGGCTGGAGCTGGTTTGGGGCAAAGGAGCCGATTTAGCCACTTTCCTCCAGTGATCTGGGAGCTTAAAGTGGGAGGAAAGCCTTGGTCTTAGATACGTGGCAGGACCTGTCAGCCAAAAGTTAACCTGGACCTGCCTAATTTTCAGTAATGAGCCTCTGGAGAAACTGAGCATCCTCACATCCTCATCATCACACCTCACAGGGTGTGTGAGCAGTGCTTCGGGCTCCCCAGAGGCGATGCTGGGGTTGGATGCTGTCGTGGTTTAATCCCAGACAGCAACTAGAACCACGCAGCTATTCGCTCACTCTCCCCTCACCCCCAAATAGGGTAGGGAAAGGAGGGAGAAAAAGGGAAAAAAAATAATTCTTGGGTTGAGGTAAAGACAGATTAATAGAATAGTAATGGAAGAGAAAATAATAATAATCATGGTAAAAGAATATACAAAATAAGTGATGCAATGCAGTCGCTCACCACCTGATGATCTGTTGCTTGCCCTGTCCCAAGCAGCGATTGCAGATTCCTGTCCCCCCCGGGCCAATCCCCGTCTTTACCCTGAGCATGACATCTATGGTGTGGAATAGTCCTTTGTCCAGCTTGTCCTGTCTATGGGGAGCCGAAAAAGTCCTTGAATTAATATAAGCATTATTTAGCAACAACTAAAATAATACATGTTATCAACGTTGTACTCATACTAAAGCCAAAATACAGCTGCTATGAGGAAGAAAATTACCCCTGTCCCAGCTGAAACCAGGACAGATGTGGCTTCAACACACCCTGGCCCAGCCTTGGGCAGCCCCTGAGCATCCTTCCTTGCAGGACATCCCATCCCATGCCAAGGGTGGGTTTGATGAGGCTGGAGCCACTGACCAGGAAGCACAACAATGCCCAAGGTCCTAGGGAGGTCTTTTGTGTATTTTTTTTGGTAGGACAGAAACCCAGCCAGGCTCTTGCTGCCCTTGAGAGGCTTCTGGGGGCTGAAGCACCGGCTCCTCCTTGCCACGGGGCTGGGTCGCTCCCACTTAGGTCTACTCTCCCTGCTTTGGGGCTCAGGAGATGCTCGGGGAGGGATGCTTTGCACTGACCCACCTTCTCCACCCTCTTTGCAGCCCATGCCAAGGGGCCAGCCCCCAGCCCAGAGCCCGCCGAGCCCCCCGGTGCCATCACGCTGCCCGTGAGCTACCGCCTGTCCAACACCCGCTTGGCTTTCTTCCTCAAGGAGGTGGGAGCCAGCCCGGTGGGCAACGGCAGCACCCCGCTGCAACGCGCCGAGCCCTTCGTCGTCTTCCAGACCAAGGAGCTGCCTGTCCTCAACGTCACCTTGGGGCCCTTCAGCACGGGGTTGGTGCTGCCCAAGGAGCAGCTGCAGCCCTCCAGCACCCTGGAGGTCCCCGACCGCCTCACCGTCAACTGGAAGGTGCGCGCCTTCATCATCCAACCCCGGCTGGTGGCCAACCAGCCCGTGGTCCAAGTGCTCTTCTACGTGGCCGGCCGGGATTGGGATGATTTCGACGTCACTGACCGCCTGCCCTGCGTGCGGCTCCACGCTTTCCGCGACGCCCATGAGATCAAGAGCTCGTGCCGCCTGCGGGGCGCCCTGGCCACCTGCCTGGTGCAGGCAGAGCTGCCCCACGCCTGGTTCGGCCCCCCGGCCGTGCCGCTGGGCAGGCGGAAGAGCCCCGAGAGCCTGGAGGTGCCGGGCGAGAGCCAACAAGCCGAGCTCTACTACACCCTGCACGCCCCCGACGGGGCCGGCCAGTGCCTTGGGGAGACGGTCCCTCGCCGGGGGGTTGGGGGGGCCAGGACGGAGGGTCCCACGCAGCACCCGCTGCTGCGCATCGGCAGCGTCAGCCTCCTGCAGCCTTCCCCCGGGCAGCCCATGCAGGAGCACCGGCTGGACGGCAACATCTTCATCCGCCTGCCCGACAAGCCCCTCAAGCCGGGCGAGGTGCTGAGCATCCTCCTCTACCTGATGTCCAACTCCACGGTGGAGCACTTCACCCTCAGGTAAGAACCCTCCGGGCTGCGTAGGGAGAAGTGTGGCCAGCAGGTCCAGGGAGGTTCATTCTCCCCCTCTGCTCTGCACTGGTGAGGCCACAACTGGAATACTGCGTCCAGTTCTGGGCTCCCCAGTTCAAGAGGGACAGGGAGCTACTGGAGAGAGTCCAATGTAGGGCAACAAAGATGATTAAGGGATTGGAGCACCTCCCTTACGAGGAAAGGCTCAAAGAGCTGGAGAAGAGAAGATTGAGGGGAGATCTCATCTATGTTTACAAGTTCCTAAAGTGTGGATTGAAGGAAGATGGAGCCGGAGTCTTTTCAGTGGTTCCCAGTGACAGGACGAGGGGCAACGGGCACAAGCTGGAACATGGGAAGTTCCGCTCAAATATGGGGAAGAACTTCTTTCTGGTGAGGGTGGCAGAGCCCTGGCAGAGGCTGCCCAGGGAGGGTGTGGAGTCCCCTTCTCTGGAGATCTCCAAGCCCTGCCTGGATGCCGTCCTGAGTGATGTGCTCTGGGCAACCCTGCTTTGGCAGGGGAGTTGGACTAGATGATCTCTAGAGGTCCCTTCCAACTCTGTTAAATCTGTGAATCCCAGGGCTGCCCCCACCCTGGGAGCCCTTCGAGAGGGTGGTTGTTTCGGCTGGGCTGTGTGAAGACAGATGCGGGTTGCAAGGGAGGAGATGGGGAGGGTGTGTTGCATTTATAGGACCTGCCAGGGGTTTGGCTGGGTCTGGCAGGGCTTCGGGAAGGTGAGGGAAGCTAGAGGAGCAGCCAGCATGTGGTTTTGCAATGTTCTAGGGCTTTGCAGTGGGAGTTTCTTGGAGGGAGAGAAAGGTTGTCCATGCAGAGTTTCCATCTCTGCATCACCACTATGGTCTGCTGCCTTCTCCCTCCCCATTGCACTGGGATTAGGGTCCCACCAGCAGATGTGGGTTTGTTCACGGCCACTTTGGGGACAAGATGCAGTATGGCCATGGGGCTCCTGCAGAGTGAGCAGGAGCTCCCCATGTCCCCCCCATTCCTGCCCCTGCACCCACCTCCTAGTGCTGAGCACCCCAGTATGGGGAGGTGCATGGGGAGACCCCCCCTTGCTGCATCTCCCTAAGGATGGGGGGATGAACCCCCACCACATCTCTTCAAAGGACATTTACAAGTGTCCCTGTGGCCACCAGGCCAGCAATGAGCCCCTGGGACAGGGCATGCCAGGCTCTCCTGTCCTTTGCCCTGGGGATACCCAGGCCCACAGGGGGGGCAGCACTGGGGCTGGGGGACCAAACTCTTGCTGGAGGGGTGATGGGGGGGACAAAACCCTATGAAAAAGAGGGACTGGGTGGGCTCAGCCCCGTGGCTGTTGCTGCCAGCAACGGATGGTGTTTCTGACAGCCAGGAGGGATTGGGGGGCAAAAAGTCCCCCAAAGATTGGGGTGCCTGGGGGGAGGGAGGGGGTGGTCCAGGGTTGCCCAGGGGTGAGGGTCCAGCCCTGACCATTGGTCTCCACAGGGTGAAGGCCAAGAAAGGTGTCAACCTGCTGAGCACCAAGTCGAGGAGCGGGCAGTGGCTGGTGAGCTCGGAGCTGCTGACGGGTGGCAAGCACTCCACCGCCACCGTCGACGTGGCCAGGGCAGACGGTGCTGGGTCCAGGTAAGAGAACCTCCCCTTCCCCCCCAGAAATCGGGGAAATTTCTGGGGTTTGGCCCAGAGGGGTTCTCCCTTTGCCCCCACCCTGGCTGTCTGGTTGGCTGCAGTGCCACGTGGATGCTGGCAGGGGAAACTGAGGCACAGCAGTGTGTGGCCCAGACTGTAAAATTTGGAGGCGCTCAAGGGGGTTGAGCAATTTTGGGGTCACACCCTCAGCCCAGCTGTTGGGGTAGGTCCCACACTGACATGGGAAAGGACTTAATTTTGTGTGTGGCTTTTATCCCTGGCTGGCAGCACGCAGCTGGCTGGAGGGCTGGTGAAGGTGGATTTCATGGCCCAAGGTGGGCAGGTTTGTGGTCAAGCAGATGAGGTGGCGTGTTCAGGTGGGATCTGCCCTGGGTCAGCGCCGGTGACCAAGCTGGGGCTCAAGCAATTGGGATCACCTGGCCGTGTCGGATGCTGGTGGGCACGTGTGGTGGATTTTGGGGCTGAATTGTGAGGCCGTGGGGGATCCCCCAGTTTGGAGTGGAAGCATTTAAATTCTTTTAAGAAGTTTTAGTACCATGAGAGGTGGCAGCTCTTTGCTGACTATCCCGGTGTTTCCTCCAGGAAGGAAGGGGAGCAGTCCCCAGACAAGGTGGTGATGGATGAACGTCGGATGGGGAGCACAAACCAAGGCAGCACTTGAGATGGGCAAGAGCTTGACATGAGGATGATGCGTGTCCTGGGGATCCAGGAAAGGCTTGGGTCAGTTGAGGAGAGACCAGGGGATAGAAATGAGAATGATCTGAAGGAGAGAGGACCCACAAAGCTAAGCTGAAAACCCAGAGGCTGCTCAGCCTGGAGAAGGGGAGATGTGGGACTGGCCTGTGAGCACACAGAGGCTGCAAGGGCAAGGGGCAGCTTTGCTCTTTGCGTCCGCGTGGGCAGGAGGTGGCAAGAAAAGGCAGGGCACGGGCACAGGGTCAAAACTACCAACAGGAAAGACTGTAAAGTGCTGGAAAGCAATTGTTCCCAGGCTGTGGTATCTCCATCGCTGTGTCTTTGGGAAAAGGGAGACAAGCGTCTCCAGGAGCTGGGTTAGAGTTGATGTGCTTAAGCCTTCCTTGCCCTTTGTGTTGGAAATCTCCCCGTATCTCTGCCTCACACCCCAAAGCAGTGAAGCTGGGGACGGGCTCTTGCAGAAAGGAGATCCTCGGCTCTGACTGCGTTGAACGTGAGCTCAGAAGCTATCTGCAGAAAACCCCTCCAAAGGGCTTACCCAGAGGGTGGATTTTCCTTTCCCCCGACACCATTGCTTCCAGATACAAAATTAGAGTGTCCCCAGGGCCAGAAGCCCCCCTCCCTGTTTTCTGCAGGGCCACCCCAGTGCCCCTGCACGTGGCTACCAGACCTGCCGGCAGCGAGATCCTCTCCTCCCCCCCTTCCTCCTCCCCTCCTGCCGCCGCCGCGTCAAATCAGCCTGGAAAGGTTAGAGACGGAGGATGAATTTCAAGTGATTACAATCACCTTTTACACAAACAACTCCATCAAATATTAACGGAATGGAAAGTATGAATGACTTAAAGCCGTGTTGCCCTCCGGGCTGTGCAGCCGGAGGAGTTTGCTTTGCGAGGGCTCTGGGGGCTCTTGGTGGCACTGGCTGTGCAGGGAGGGGGGGAGAGCCCTGAGATTTGGGGTGATAATGGCCAATTTTTGGTGTTTTTCACCCCAGCAGCTGCACCCTATGTTATTCCCCCACTCTGGGTAGCCTGGCTCTTGTCTCTGCCATGGCTGAGAGCAGATGATGCTCGGGGAGAGCAGAAGATGGTGGCTGACCCCTGGCAGGGCTCTGGGACGCCCAGGGACACCCCATGGCGAGATGTCCCAGCACTGAACCACCTCTGGCATGAAGCTGCAGCTCTGGTTTGCCTTTGGACCTGCTCTTCCCAGCTATATTTAATACTTCCTGCTTTGGAAGAGGCAGTAAGCAGCCAAATCCTCTTCTTCAGACCAGGTGGCCTTTGGCGATTCCTCTTCACCCCTGTAGCTGCCCTTCGGGGCACAAAGTCCCAGCAGGACCCCACCAGCCCTTGCAAGGCAGCTCCACTGAAAAACCCATGGTTCCTGCAGTAGGAGCAGGGAGTGGGACTTCCCATGGTCTGGAGCAGCCCCAGCTTCTTGCTCTTCCCTTTTTCTGTTCCCTTTCACTCACTAGATATTTATCAGAGAGAAACCTGACTGTGTCCTGCATCCACAGATTGATGGGACCTTCTCAATGGTGTGATGAGAGCAGGGCAGATCCTGGCTTCTCCTTCCACGGGGATTTCACCTTTCCTCACCCCTCTCCCTCCTCCTGCTCTCGGAGTTGGGGGGGGGCTTTTGCTGGCTGTGCAGTTTTTGGGATTCTGGGGTTGCTCCGTTTTGGGGGGGTTGAACCCCGAGTCCCCCCAAGGGATTTGCAAGTTGGACACAGAGATAGGAGGGCAGGATGGCATCCAGGGAGGTTTGCTTGTAGGGATGGGGTCTAAGAGTGATTTACACTGCTGCCGTCAGACTGTGACCAACCCATGACAGAGAGGACAAGGGACACCAGCTGCTGAGTCCCCCCGCCCCCTCAGGGGATGAGGGCCCTGAGATTTGGGATGATGATGGCAAATTTGGGGTGTTTTTCACCCCAGCAGCTGCATCCTATGAGTGGGTTTGACAGCGCACAGTATCTCCATCCTGTCCTGCCTCGGGGATGCTCCAGAGTTCTCTCCCTCTCTGTTAGCTCTGGGTCCCACCGTCCTCAGCAGCAGCATTAAATGCATGGGGTTTTGATGAGCAGATGGTCTTGGGGCCATTATACCCTCCCGGTCCCGTCTACCACCCCCATCCCCTGCCCTAGCTCAGAGTTGTCCCGTCTGCTGTCTGTGGTTCTCCCGTGCCTCAGTTTCCCCATGTGATTGCCTCGGAAGGTGCTGTGAAATCAGCAGCTTGGGCTGGGCTCTTGTATAGGAACGTATTTGCCGTCCCCGAGCGTGCTGCCCTCCTGGGTGTGGGACGCTTGGGGTTTGACCTGTGGGACAGGAGTGTGCTGGCAGGAACAGCCCGGGGCGGTAAATCCGGCCACGCTGTCAGGGAGATGGAGCCGGGGAGATGAGGGCATCGCCTGCAGCCACCCGCCGTCCCCTGGGGCCGTGGCCACACGCTCACCCCATGACAATATATCACCCACAGCCTTGGGAGAGCGCCCGCTTGAGCCACTGACGTTTTTCTCCCACTGGGGAGAGGCAGTGAAATACATTTCTCTCTCCCACTGGGACAATTCCCTTTGGATACTGAAGGTTCCCATGGGAGCAGCCCCTGGCAGAGGCGGGGATCAGGACTGCTGTGTTTGGGAACAAGCATCGTGGTGGCACCTAAAAGGGACCTGCCCGGGACGATCTGCGTCACTAGAGGGGACTGTCTGATGTTGATCCCGGGGTGTCTGGGGGACCCAGGGCGCACAGCTCACCATGTCCCCCTTCTCTCCCCCTGCCCAGGGATGGGGACTCCTCCTCTGAGATCATGCAGCTGGATTTCGAGATGGAGAACTTCACCAGCCAGTCGGTGACGCGCCGCATCATGTGGCACGTCGACTACCGGGGCCGCAACCCCCCACCTGACCTGGAGAAGGTGGTGACAGAGCTGACGGTCATCCAGAGGGACATCCGAGCCATCGTGCCCCTGGCTATGGTGAGTGAATTCCTGCCTTCTGCTTAGCTTGTCTGCTTTGATATTGGGGATGGGTTGGGTCCCCCTGAGGGATCTCCCACCAGCCCATCTGCCCCGTAGCACCTATACATCCATACATCCCACACATGGGTCCTTCTCCAGCCTCAGGGCCGGAGCAGGAGAGGGGTCAGCTGGGATCAGGGACCTCTAACATGATGGTCTCCTTTGCACCCTGTCCCCAGGACACAGAAATCATCAACACGGCCATCCTGACGGGGCGGACGGTGGCCATTCCTGTGAAGGTCATTGCCATTGAGCTGAGTGGCGTCATCGTGGACGTCTCTGCTATGGTCGAGTGCAAGTCCAACAACGAAGACATCATCAAGGTGAGTGCAGGGAGGGGGCTCTCATGGCCCTAGTGAGGGGCTGAGCTTCCCCCAGGGGTCCTGGCCCCTGGGGGGGCTGGATGAGCTGGGGCTGGTGGCTGAGCTGATTTGCCGCACAAGCCCACCCCATCCCATGCATCATCCCCTCGGTGGCTTCAGTCCACGTGTGCCTCTCCCTGGGATCTGTCGAGAGAAGGACAAGACACTTTGTCACTGTCCCCGGAGAGGCCGTGGGATGTTGTGGCGCTGCGCAGGCTGGCACCAGGCAGCAGCAATAACTATGGGTTATCACGGCACTTAGGGCTGATAAGGTGAAATATTGTCACCTCGCGGTGTAAGCTGCACGTTTCCATCAGTGGCTTCGCTCGTGCCTCCTGGTGACATTTCTCTCCCGTTCGGATGGGACCGCTGAGCTGAGCTCAGGCTGGGGGCCGGCCCCAGCGAGGCGTGGGGGGACGAACCGGGCGGCTGGGGACGATGGAGGGAAACGGGGAGCTGAGGGAGAGGAGCAGGAGGGGCTGCACGGGAGAGATGCCCATGAGGCGAATGCAGAAGGCTCGCTCTTGCAGCAGCAGGGGTTGCCCACGCATCCGCCCCAGCCCCCGAGGCAGCAGCCCATCCTCAAATCCATGATTTTTCCATCACCGGACCCATTCATCCGTATACATTTCTCTATCACTCTATGTATCCATCCATCCGCCTGTCCCTATTGTTCTATCACCATTTCCATCCCTCCACCCCTAGACATTGTTCTCCCCGACACCCCCCACCCCTCTCCCTGCACGCACCCAGCCAGCCCACCCTCTCCGTGTCCCCACTGCCTCGGGCACAGGCGGGGAGCCGTGCTGGGGTTCTGGGCTCTCCCATGTCCCCAGGCTCAGGGGACATCATTGCTCTTTCTCCCCTTCTTTGCCAGCAGCCCCCTGCTGCCCTCCCAGCCGAGGGAGTCCCTGTTGGGACTCGCTGTCCCCAGAGGTCCGCGGGTGGGTGACAGCCAGTGTCACAAACTGTTTACCCAAGTTCTTGACTAAAACTCCGATCTGTGCGATTTACAGCATCGGGTCTAATTTATGGAGACCGGTCCTCCGCGGCGTGATAAAACACTAGAGCAATAATACACTTCAGGATGGACTCCAAGACACTTAAACTGTTTAATGTGCTGCCTTTCTACTCATAAATCTATTTACACGCTGTTCCCAGACCTGGGGGGGGGGGGGAGCAGACACATGCACACAAGCTGGGATGAATAATGCATGGAGCAGCCCTCCGGCCCTGGCTCGCCTCCTGCTCGCATCCCGCTCGCCGCTCGGAGCCCCGTGCAATTTCTTGCTGAGTTATTTTGTGTTTCTGCCGGATCTTCGTTTCCGAGGGAGCTCTCAGTTACCTGCTGAGATTGGGGAGTATGATTACGGTGTCAGGGCTATAAACCTGTTACATAAATCAAAGCTTACATAGTGGGATGCGCTATGTGTTACTGTAAATAATTTAACGTGAAGGAGGACCGGGGAGATGCTTCTCCCCACGGTGCCTGCGGCTTGGTGGTGGTTGCTCTCGTGTGTAGCATGGAGGGGAAATGCCTTGGACCTGGTGGACGCGGCTGTGAAGGCGCCAGAGCCACCCATGAAGGATGGTGAGAGAGCACAGGTGGGAGTTGTCACCCTCATCCCCTTCTGTGGTCACACAGGGTGACTGCCTGTGCTCAGCCCAGAGAGGAGGACTCATCACTCAAGGCAGCATACAAATCAATCCTGTTCCCTGTCTGTGTTGTGGCCTCGGGGACTGCATATGTGTTGAGGGACACGCAGAAGTGGAAGGGCCACCTCTGCCACCAGCCACTCTCAATGGGAGATGCTCAACTTGACCTGCTGTGTGACCCTTTCTTAGGAGGCCACCATCCAAACCTGCTTGAAGACCCACCAGGGGCAAGTCAGCTCATTGGGGCTGAGCCTTGGGGACATTGGTCACCCCACAGCCACCACCAGGATCCCTGGCTGGCCAACATGGAAGAGCCACCACAGCTGGTGGAACCCCCACTCCCGAGGGCCTTGGAGAAGATGTGTCCCCCCCTTGATCCCATGCTTGGGGCTGTGCCAAGGGGGGAGCTCCTGGCTGCAGAAGTGGAGCCGGCAGTGCCTTGGCTCGGAGCCCGGGCAGACCTCAGCCTCTCGCTTCCCGACGCCTTGCTGCAAATCCGGGAAGTTTCTCTGAACAAGCGTGCACTTCATTTAAAAGCTAATCTGCAGTCACTCCATCATCAGGACAGGCCTGATGTGCTGGGTTTTTTTTGTTGTTGTAGTTTCAACCCCCCCCCCCCCCAATTGCTAAGCAAGTGGTCCCCAGAAGAAGATGCCGGGGGGATTTATTAGCTAAGGTAATGCAAGCAGCAGCCCATCATATTTATTGTGATAAATGGCACAATATCCAGAGCACTTTGTTGCTGGAGGATTTGCCCAGGAGCTCATCTTTATTCAGACGCCACCCTGCCAGAGATGAGATTGTCTTTTCAGACGTGCTGAGCTGGTATCTCTGATAGGAAGACAAGGAACAAACCCTCATGCTTTGCACGTCCCTCCTGTGCCTGAGGAGCGGGGACTTCCTGAGGAGCCCAAGTCTCGTGCTCTGTCTCCTCCCCTGGCCCCAGGGACCACAGCACCTCGTGGTGGGCTCCCACAGCTGGAATATGGAGCTCCTGTAGAAGTCAAGCCCTGCTCGTGGGCTTGGAAATACAAAGTTCCTGCAGCTGAATGACCACAAGTGCCCAAAGATAAGAGGGGGAGAGAGGAGTGATGCCAGCTACCTGGCAGCTACCGTGCGGCGTGGACTCAACTCCTTATCAGCCATCAGAGAATCCGCGTGGGAGAACAGCTTGTAGGACATAAGCCTTTCTGTGCTGCTGGGGTGCTGGTTGCATCTGAGAGAGTGACTGCGCTGCTGGCCGAGCAAATGGGCTTTATTTTTCCCCAGCAGCAAACAACTCAGATGCAATTCCTGATGGAGGAGGTGGAGGAAAGGGGGTCAGGGTTGGGCCATGGGGCCACTGCAGATGAGAGGTTGGAGCCTCCCCAGCCTGGTTGTCTCCTCCCACCCTTGCAGGGAAGGAGAAGGTGCTGTTGACTCTGGTGGCTTAAGCCAAAACACAGGTGATGCTGCAGTGGCATCCTCTTAGCCCCTTAATTGGCTCGGCTCAGTCGATAATAAGTGGTCCCCGCAGGATGTATTTGTTTTATAGCAAATTTAACTAATGGCATTTGCATAAACGGGAATTAAAAGCGAAAGAAGACGAACAGGAGGATTCAGGTGGACTCTGGGAAGCTCTTCCTGGGGTTAGCAGAAGGGACAGGGACGGGGCACTGGTGGATACGGGCACATGGCTGGTCCGGGCTCTGCTCACTGCCTGTGCCCTCTGGGCGTGAGTGGAGCAGATTTTGGGGCAAATGTCCAGAATGAGTGATTTGTAGCCTCTGTGAAGCACCCATGGGTGCCTCGAGCTCGGTAGCAGTGCATGGGCCAAAGAAGCTGAAGCACCAAATGAAGGTGTCTTCAAGGGCGGGCAGAGGAGGTGGTTTGGGGGGAAGTACCTGATATGGCTATGGTGTGGGGGGGTCCACCCCTCTGAGCGGGGACCTCTGGGCCTGGGCCACCTTTAACCATGTATGTTCTGGGTGAAATTTGGCTTCTCCAGCACATCCCATCCTCCAGGCAGCCTCCTGCCAGGATCTCTGGTGTGTCTGCGGGAGCGTTGCAACCCCTCATCCTCCTCTCTCCCCCAGGTCTCCAGCAGCTGCGACTACGTCTTTGTCAGCGGGAAGGAGTCGCGGGGCTCCATGAGCGCCCGGGTCACCTTCACCTACGAGCACCTCTCTGCCCCGCTGGAGATGACGGTGTGGGTGCCCAAACTGCCGCTGCACATCGAGCTCTCGGACGCCCGTCTGAGCCAAGTGAAGGGCTGGAGAGTCCCCATCCTGCCAGACAGGAGGTGGGTGCTGCTGAGCCACCGCACTTAGGGTCTGTCCAGCCTGGAGAAGGCAAGGTGAAGGTGGGGGTAGTCTTATAGTTGCCTTGTTCAGCTACTTAAAGAGGGGGTTTTAAAGGTGGTGGAGCCAGAGTCATCTCAGGCACCCCCAGTAAAAAGGTGAGAGATCCTGGACACAGGTTGCAGGTTTGTATGGAAGGAGGAAAATTTCACTATGAGGTTGGTCAAACGCTGGAACTGCTGGGGAGCACCCGTCCTTGGAAATGGTCAAAATTCCCCTGGGTGAGGCTAGGAGTAGTCAAGCTCCGAAGTTACCCCAGCTTTAAGGTCTAGAGACCTCCAGGTGTCCATCCCAACCCAAGATGCCTTGTCCTCTTAGCTGGTTAGGGGGGCAGAGATGCCAGTGACCCTCTTGCCATGTGATGCTAAAGCCCTCAGAGACCTCATGGGCAACAGGCATCTTATTGGCCAGGAGCCATCAGGTTTCTCCCGTGCCTGGGGAGAAACCTGCATTTCTTCCTGCCCAACCAGCCCTCTCCTTTCCTGGAGAGGCTGAAGAGCTGCAGCAGGAGGGAGCTTGGCAGCACTTCCTACCCACTGCCCCATCCCGCAGGTCGGTGCGGGACAGCGAGCACGAGGAGGATGAAGAGGAGCGGAAGCAGAACCGTGGCTGCGCCCTGCAGTACCAGCACGCCACGCTGCAGGTCTTCACCCAGTTCCACACCACGGCGGCGGAGGGCACGGGGCAGGTGGTCACCATGCTGGGACCCGACTGGCTGGTGGAGGTCACCGACCTGGTCAGCGACTTCATGCGCGTGGACGACCCGCGGGTGGCCCACATGGTGGACAGCTTCACGCTGGCCGGGAGGGAGCCGGGCACCACACTCTTCAAGGTACCCCCCTGGCCGCCTTTGCCCCCCTCGGTTGGTTGGGCTGGGGGTGGCAGGCGGTGATGGGCACCCTCGTCCCCTGCAGGTCGTGTCCCCGCTCATGGAGGCGGTGCTAGGCGAGACGCTGGTGACGGTGGCGGAGGAGAAGGTCAGCATCACGGACCTGAAGGCCCAGGTGGTGTCCAGCCTCTCGCTGTCCCTCCACCCCAGCCCCGGCAATAGCCACACCATCATTGCCCGGACATCTGTGCAGCAGACCCTCAGCTTCTTCAAGCAGGTGAGGCCAGGGGGGTGCACTGGGGCTTGGAGGGCCCGGTGGGGGTTTTGGGGTGGGGTGAGGGCTCCATCTGCAGTACCCCCCCCCCTTGCAAATCTTGCCCACAGTCATCCTAGGCCTCCACAGCGCTCGTTGTCCTTCAGACACCTTGGTGACCCCCAAAGTACCCCAGAAACCATCATGCAGACCCATGAACCAATGCTGCTCAGCCTGGGGACAGGACACAAGCATGGGGACAAAGGGGTCTGGATGAAATCCTATAGTGCCCAGCCCAGCTCTGGTAGCCACATCTGGCACCTCTGTGGCTGGGCTTTGTGGTGAGCCTGGGCAAGCATGGGGAAAACTTAGGGAAGAACAGACAAAAGGGAAAAACTAGGCAATGGTTGGAAGGAACAAGATGGATGATGGAAAAACAAAGGGTGAATTGGGTGGAGAGAAGGATGGAAAAGAGGAGGGATGGATGGCGGGATGGACAGATGGGTGCAGGTGGGACTGGCATCGTGCTGGGCAACCGGTGCCTGTGTTGGTCTCGCAGGAAGCGCTCCTGAGCCTGTGGATTTCCTACAGCGACGGGACCACGGCCCCCCTCTCCCTCTATGACCCCAAGGACTACAACCTGGTGGTGAGCAGCTTGGACGAGAAGGTGGTCTCGGTGACCCAGGACCGGGCATTTCCCTTGGTGGTGGCAGAGAGCGAGGGTGCGGGGGAGCTGCTGCGGGCTGAGCTGGTCATCTGCGAGAGCTGCCAGAAGACTAAGCGCAAGAGTGTGCTCTTCACAGCCTTGGCCAGCGTGCGGGTCCACTTTGGGTCTGAGGAGGACCCGACCTATGACTATGACCACGTGTCCAGCAAGCCAGGGCTGGTGGAGACAGGGGCAAGCACCACCCTGCGGGCAGAGGTGGAGAGGAAAGCAGAGCCGAGCGAGGACAGTAGGATGTCCAGCGCATCTCACCCCACTGAGGACTTCCCCACAATCCCCACTGGCTTCGTCCAGGTGACCAGGGGGCTAACAGACCTGGAGATAGGCATGTACGCCCTCCTGGGGGTCTTCTGTCTGGCCATCTTGGTCTTCCTCATCAACTGCATTGTTTTTGTGCTGAAATATCGGCACAAACGCATCCCACCTGAAGGCCAGACCAACATGGACCATTCCCACCACTGGGTCTTCTTGGGCAATGGGCAGCCCTTGCGGGCTCACAATGACCTCTCCCCCCAGCCTGAGAGCCCTGGGAACCCCCTGGAAAATGTCCAGACCTGCTGCCACGGGGACCACCACAGCAGTGGGAGCTCGCAGACCAGCGTGCAGAGCCAGGTCCACGGTCGCGGGGACGGTTCCTCGGGGGGTTCCACACGGGACCAGAGTGAGGACCCGCTCAACTCGCCCACCTCCAAACGGAAGCGGGTGAAGTTCACCACCTTCGCCACGCTGCCCTCCGACGAGCTGGCGTACAACTCCATCCCCATCGCTGATGAGGAGGACTTGGAGTGGGTCTGCCAGGACATGGGGCTGCAAGACCCCGAAGAGCTTCACAACTACATCCGCAGAATCAAAGAGATTGCTTAACGCAGGGGCAGAGGGGACGGGGCGGGAGGGAGGGGGGCTGCCACGCCGTGCCACGCCATGCCACGCCACGCCACGCCGGCTGCTTCCCCAGGGCTGGAGACCCAAATTTGGCTCTCTTGCGCGTTCCCTCTTCCGCACATCTCACGTCCTCCTCACCTCCTTGGAAGGCGCCCCCGGGGGGCCTTTTTCTTTTCTTGCCCTTTATGGTCTGGTTTTCCCAGGGGAGGCAGCAGCACACGCTTGACCCGCCCCCCTCCCCAGCCTGCAGCAAGGGGGCAGCCAGGGCGGTGAGTTGGGGGGCAGGAGATGAATGGGGTCAAAACCTCGGTGTGCCTGTCCACCCACGAAGGGGACAGGACGATGCTGCAGGTCCTGCTGTGCAGGGGATGGAAGAAGGGAGATGTCCTGGGCCCCTCCAGGAGCCCAGCAGGGGGAGGTGGCGAAGTGGGGGCTTCCCAAAGGCACCTCCCCTGCCTTTGCTGCACTGGGTTGCACAATTTTGGAGGTGAGTGCTGGTTCAGGGGTTTGCTGCCCTGTGGCTGTTGGGATGGTGGTGGTGGTCCCCCACCCAGACGCTGCTGCCCCATGCTGTTGGATGCTGCTGGGTGAGGCTGGAGGGGAGGCTGGCTGCCAAGGGGGCTGGAGACCCATGGCTACGGGTCTGGGGAACCGCTGTCCCTGTCACTTGCTGTGTCCCAGCCCTAAGTTCTGGGCTCGCTCTGCTCCCTTTGGGATGGGAACAGTAATGTTTGCCATAGGAGCATCACTTGGAGGGATGCTTCTGCCCCCTCCTGCTGCCTGGGAAGGGCTGTGGCCCCCAGGCATGGGCAGTTTGGGGGTGGCCAGGCTGCCTGCGAGCTTGCCTACCCTCCTCTCTCTCTATTCCCAGCTGTGGGGCCAGCGCTGAGCCCCCCCCCCCCACCAACACTGCAGGGACCTCCAGGGCCAACCCCTGGTTTCTGCCCCTCTCAGTGCTGGGATGTGGCTCTGGGACTGGGAGGTAGCGCGGGGGGGCTTCCCACCACCCTGGGGGGGGGCCAAACCTGGATGGGGACACCCACAACCAGACCTGGCCAGGGTCTCCCACCACCAGCCCAGTTCCCCCTGGGATGCCGGGAGCCAGGCTCAGCCTCCGTGGTGCCTTCTGTCTGCCGTAACATAACGCCTCCCCCATCACCCTGCGCTGGCGGCAGCTCCCAGCCCCTCTGGCTCTCCCGAGAGGTCTGCCCCCCCAAGCCCAGGGCCACCCCATCTTCCAGCCCAGCAGAGCATCCTCGGCCAGGTTAACATTGCGGGGGTCCCGGGGCTGGGGGGGGGGTGGTGGTGGTGGTGTCCCGGGCTGTGCACTGGTACCTGTGGGCACCGAGCGCGTGGGGACGGGGATCCCTCCAGCATCACGCGATGGAGGGGGGGAGGCGGAGGCTGGCAGCGGATTATTTCTGGATTGGAAGTTACCCACCACTGTGTCTCTTTTTTTTCTTTCTTTTTTTTTTTTTTTTTTTTTTTTTCTCCTTTTTCTTAAATAAAAGACCAGAAAAGAAAAAAACAATGAAACAAAAAGCCGAAACCAAAAAAGGCATTGCAGCACTGTGATGGGTATCCATATCTCTGCCACGGTGCCCAGGGCGGGTGCTCCCAACGGTTTGGGGGTCAGGTCTGGTGGGTGCGGGGTCTGCTGTCGGGGGGGAACACACTACTGGGGTCCTGGGGACGTGGCTTGGCTTTGATTCCTACCTAAACTCTGAGCACTTTGGGGTCAAAGCTGTGGATTTGGGACTCCTTTCTTCAAAACCCTCCCCTCCTCAGCAGGGATGAGGCGATGCTGCATCCCCATCCTCGGTGGCCCCCGTGCCTCAGTTTCCCTGGCAAGCAACCAGCAGCCCGTGGGGGTGTGCGGTGTTTCAAAAGCCTCTTTAAGGAATCAATTTTGGGCTATGAAAATTCCTCCCCCGAGTGGCCTTAAAACTTACCTGATAGCTCTGCTGATTTCATATATACATATATATATGGGGGAACTGAGATGTGCTCAAAGGCCAGGCAGCCGATGCAGTTCTGTTTTACTGTGCCCCGTTATCTAAAGGACCCAGGTCTGGCTGAACGAGCCGCTGAGCTGATAGCGGCTCTGAGCAGGAAAATTAATACAGCCGATTTCCCTGCTTGGAACTGCCAAACCTCCTTGTTAAATTAACATATATGAATATTTGTTGGGGGGAAAAAAAAAAAAAAAAGAAAGAAAAGGAGGGGAGAAAGGTAAGAAAAGTGTATAATAAAATTTTATAATTGTAATAAGACACGGCAGCGCCCGGCCCCTGGTCCGTGAGCGCATCTCAGGGGCTGCAAAGGTGGAAGGCAGGCAGGAGGGGACACAGACCTGCACAGGTCAGGGACCAGGTAGCTTGGCTGGGCTCAATGTGGGGTGTCCCCGTGGCTGAATTCCCCCCAAGTTTCACTCTCCTTCTGTTTGCTTTCTGCCACCCCCCCCGCCCCCCCCAAGCAGTGCTGGCTGCTCGCCCACCGCCTCCTCCGGGCCCAAGGTCTGACACCAAGCATCAGTGGTGGTTTTCCAGCCCATCACTTCCCATTTCAGCTGATGGATCTGGCTTGGGTCCCCCAGAGCCTTTGGGAAGGCAGTGCCCATGGACTGGGGGAGTCCGAGCTGTTTGCTGGGGCTGATGATGCTCTCATGCCCGTGCATCCCCAATGGGTGTCCTAAGGTGGATCTCCCCACCCAGGCACTTCACCCCTGCCAACATTGCGGTGGGGATGGTGTGGTGATGGGCGAGGGGCAGTGGGGAGGGCGAGAAACCTGCTGAGGGTGGCGTTGCTTATGACTGAAGAGAGCAAAAACTTCTATATAGCCGTATAGCTATCTATTTATTGAGATATAAATATGTATATATTTATAGTTCATACATATGTATATATTTATACATATGTATATATATGCAGATATGTGTGTGCATATATATATTTATTTTTTATATATATATAAAAAATATATATATATAAAGGATGTATGTGTATAGTCCCTGTACGGGTTGATGCAAAGGGCTTTGCTCAGGTGCAAGGGTGTGTGGATGCACACACAGACACCTATAAATACACACATACGCTTGCCCCTGAGCATCACCTTCCACCCCAGCCATTAGGAGCAGGACAAAAGCAGCTCACCAACAGCCTGGTCCCATCCCAACCTGGTCCTCTTCGCGCTTAGTACTGTGATTTTATTTTTTCCCATCAGAAATTACCAGTTAGGACATGGAATTAAAAAAAAAAATCCCAGTTGAGCTGCTGCGATTTAGGCGGCCCCAGCTGGGACAGGCCACCCGCCACCTGTGCCCCAGCACCCAGCTAGTCCGAAGCGAGCACCTTCCTCCCTTATTGCTTCAGATCCCATTAAATAGCCCCTCATCAAACAGCCAAATCTCACTGAAGGAAAAAGAAAGAGGAAAAAATAATTAAAAAGAAGCCTCTATTCCAGCTCTCCTCTTGCGCTGCCCTCTGTTTATTCTCTGCTGCCTCTTTCCTGTTTAGCGTTTTACTATCTGCTCCCAGCAGGCAGGGACAAATTTGCATTTTAATACAGCGTTGTGAGGCTGCACAAACCACCTGTGAGGAGGAGGCAGAGCTGGGGACAGGCACCCCTGCACCCTGACGGATGCTTGCTCCTCCCCCCCCCCCCATCCTGCCACCTTCCCAAGAACCTAATAATCTCCTTTAAAAATGATACACTCTTTAAAATAAAAATCGGACCTCATAAAGCATCCAACCCTTTCCTACAACAGAGCAGGGAGTGAGGGTGAAAAAATGGGAATTTTCCTCCGCTGAGCCCCAGCCTCCCCCCACCCTCTTTCTCCTCCATCCAACCCCCCCATCATTTTCTTCTTCCTTGGGTTTTCTCTTGAATGGCAACAGCTATCAGGGCCGTTTTACCCCACTCCCATCCCAGCACATCCCTATTGTGCTCCCCTTGAGATGCCTCCAGCCATGTCCCCATCTCACGTGGCTCTGTCCCCGTGATGGGACATTTTGGACAGGGACCACAAAACCCAAGGGGCTTTTTCTTGCCCCGTGATGCCATCTCCACCCTCCTTGGTGCTTTGCGTGGAGCTTCTCCCCATCACAGGGGATGGAGGAATATTCCCGACAGCGGGAGAGATTTATTTTCCAGGAATACAAGTGATAACAAGAGCTCTTCTGCAGCCACAGGCCGGGGGGAGTTTAATTAAGGCAGGACCCATGTGCTGCTCCCCCCCCCCAACTGTTGACATTAACTGGGCAGGATTTGCAGAGCAGCCAGGATAATGACTTTGGTAATTGCACCATTATTTCTGGGGGCTTTCAATGATTTTTTTTTTGCCTGGATCAGCAAAGATACCTCCCTGGGGAAAGAAGAAGGATGCTCTTTTCCCCACACCAGCCGGAGCTGAGGATGGGCTTCCCAAGTGGCTCCAGGAAAGTCCATCAGGTCCCAAACTTTTTTTTGGGGGGGGGGGCGTCCTCCTCTGCGCTGGGAAGCTGGTCCCCTTCTGCCAACTGTAGATCCCTTCGTGCTGCTAAAATTTTTCCCAGGGCAAGGGAGAGGAGCTGGAGCTGGATCCAGCCCTGCGGTGGGGAGCAGGCTGCAGGTCCCCGCAACACTCAGGAGTCTCTGCAAGGTTTTAGAACCCTGCTGTGAATGTCCTCCTGTTTTCTAGGAACTTCCCAGCACTTTCCAGGGACGGTGGGACTGGAGCCTATCTAGGAGGTTTTCAGGGCTTTCTGGGAACTTTTGCTGCTCTCCAGGACTCCTCTCAGATTGCTGGGAACATCGGGGCCTTTCCGGGGTTTCTCTGCCTTTCCAGGAATTTCCTGCAGCTTCTCATAAATCACATTGAGAACTGGTTTCCAAACCCTTGGCTGCACAGCTTGGGTAACAGCTTCAGTGAATCGATAGCTGGGTCAGTAGTGCTTCAAGACACCGCAGCACGCAGGCCACGAGAGAGAGGGAAAGAAGGTTTCATTTTCCATGAGTGCCTCAGTTTCCCCAGCTATCTGTGGCCCCAAGGCACCTCGAAGCCTCTCGAAGGCTGTCGGTGAGCAGCCGTGGGATGCTCTGCCTCAGCTGACATCATGTCCACAAATTCCCCATAAATAAAATCAAAGCACCCTTGGGTGACGGGAGGATGGAGCTGAAGGATGGAGCCACCTGGGCAGTGATGGGGTGCTCCATCACAGATGGGTCCTATGGCACCGGGCCCCATATTTGGCACAGAAAGTGGTCGTGGCCCAGAACTGCTCTGGGCTTTCATTCAAGAGCGTCGGTAAAGATGTTATCACGATGGCATTAGGAGAGGCAGATCCCCTTTAACCACCATTGCATTTTAAATAAGCTTCACTGCTTCCCGTAAGGTAAAAACGCTCATTTTCATTTCACCAACTCAGCACCGGAGGGAATGATTTCCCGCAATTCACTCTCGCCCCGCCGGTGGGATCGTGCCTGGAATGGGACGGGGCTGGTGGGGTGACACAGTGTCCTCGGGGTGGGGGGGGTCTGGCTCTGGCTGATGCCACAGGCACCGCTGGCACAGCCGGGTGGGACCCCCGTGCCCAGCAATCCACGTCCCCCCCTCCAGCCCATTGAAGCAGGATGCTTTTGTGTTGGGGCAGATGAGGAGCCCTCGCCTGTGCGATGGAGGGGGCTCACTCCCCGCAGAGGGGAGCAGTGATTTGATAAATACAGCTATTCCTGGCTGGTCCCTGCCCAGGCAGCAGGGCAAGCAGCAGATGCTGCTTATCAGCAGATGATGAGGGGCCTGGAGCATCTCCCTTACGAGGAGAGGCTGAGGGACTCAGGTCTTTTTAGTCTTGAGAAGAGAAGGCTGAGGGGGCATCTGATCAATGCTTATAAATACTTAAAGGGAGGGTGTCAAGAGGATGAGGCCAGTCTTTTTTCAGTGGTGCCCAGGGATAGGACAAGAGGAAATGGGCACAAACTTGAATATATGTAGTTCCACCTAAGCATGAGGAGGAACTTCTTTATTGTGAGGGTGGCAGAGCCCTGGAACAGGCTGCCCAGGGAGGTGGTGGAGTCTCCTTCTCTGGAGACGTTTAAAATCAGCCTGGACACATTCCTGTGCAACCTGCTCTGGGTGGACCTGCTTTGGCAGGGGGGTTGGACTAGACGATCTCCAGAGGTCCCTTCCAACTCCATGTGATTCTGTGCTGCTGGTGGTTCTGGCAGCGTGGCCGAAGAAAAGCCCCAATTTCATTAGTCCGTAGATCTAAAGGTCACGAAAGAGCATCTTGTCTGACCTCCTGTGACACGGCTCAGCCAAGGGCACCCAATTACCCGTCTGTTGAGGCTCTGCCTTAACGGCTGATTAAAGGCTTTCTCTCGGCCATGACTGGAACCATGGCTGCGAGGGCCCACGCGTGGCTGAGTCCCGTCATTGTCCCCGGAGCAGACCGTCTGCCGCGGGAGAAAGCACCTCCCAAATACTTGGCTTTTGAGGGACAGCCAAGCACCTGGGGTCTCCACAGTTCTGGGGCCAAAACAAGTGGGTTTTGGTGCCAGTCCAGGGAAAACAAAGCCTTTTGGCTGCGAAGACAAAAAATGACGGATCCTTGTTCCTTGCAAATTACCTGGTTTATGGCTTTTTTTTTGTTTGTTTTCACTCTGCTTCTTCCTTGGGAGTCAAAAGAAGGACCTGCTCTGCAGCGTGGGGACCTCTGTGGTGGGAGAAACCAGCTCAGCCCTGAGGTAAACTGGGATGTGATTGGAAAGACCAGACTGGGCATGGAAACAGCATTTCTGTGATCATCCCAGATGATGGGGACAGGACGCGAGCCCTAGACCCTCGAAGCTCCCCTGGGGTGGCCCTGGGAAATGGCTTCATCCATCTGTGCCTCAGTTTACCTTGACACTAATACGTCCTTACCCCACTGGGAAGCCTGGGACCCTGTAGGCTCAGGGCTGCAGTCTCAGATGCTGCCTTAATTAATGAAATAATAATTCACTGCTAAGTGAATTCTTTACTTTGAGGATGGCAGAGCCCTGGAAGAATTAATCACAGCCAATTTTCACACCCTCTCTGTCCCCCTCCCTGGATTTACAGGGTCTGATTCTGTCCTTTGCAAGATGCCACTTTGGCCAGTTAAAGCTACAGCTCACCTTAGAGCAAGGAAAATCCTTCCTCTGCCCAAACTTCCCCCCAGCTCCAGCTCCAGCTCCAGCTCTCTCACTGTTGTTTACCAGGGAGCTCATGTCCCAACACACCATGATGCTTTTGCCCGCCCTGACCTTGCAGGGATTCAGGTCTTTTGGCTCCCTGTCCCCATCGGGTGCCCAGCCAGGGCCCTGCAAAGAGTAATTGGAGGCAGCATAGATCACACTGACGACGGCAAATCCAATTAGCCAAGGGTTAAGCACTCCGCTGATGAAAACCAGGGGGTTCCAAACTGCTGAGCCAGCAAAAGCTCTGCACCGATCAATGCCATGTAAATAATATTGCTTGTTCTTGGGAGCCTATCTCTTTCTGTTTCAACAGTGAAATACATTTCGCCTGGCAGGACCGCGCTGAGCAGATTAATAAACATCGCCCAGGTTTAGGTCGGGAGGGGGGGGGGTACGTAGAGGCACCTCCTTCCCTGGCTCTCCCGCACACACAGTTAAACAAAATGAGGAATAATTGCCGCTCACGTTGTGCTGGCGGCTGCTCTGAAATGGTACTGGGATTCCTTAGAGGATGAGGAGGATTCTTGGAGGTGTATCCGAAGCGGAGCTGTTTCTAGATCGGAATATTCCAACCACCAGTTTACGGAGCTGGAGTCCTTTGGGGAGCTCAAGAGAGGACACATGAACCAGGAGTCACAGACAAGCACCCAGTGAGAGCTGGCCCCAGCTCACCTGCACCCTTCATCACCTCTGCAAGGTCCATGCGCGGGTTTGAGTCCCACCGTGGATTCTCTAGTGGCTACTAAAGGTTGTGCCTCTTCTCCATGTGCCCACCCACTCCCACCCTGTATTGCTGATACTAATTCCTCCCAGCTGCTCTGAGCACTGACCGGGAGGGTCAGAATCATCTAAAAGCAGAGGCAGCTCCACAGGGAATCAATGGATTCCCCTAAACTACCTCTCCCCAGCCCAGATGCCTACAGGGACCTGCTTCTTGGGATTAGACGCAGCAAACGCTGCCAGATAAATAAGCAGGGGGAAAAAAAAACACCCCACAACAATAAAAATCCCAAAAATGCAAGTGCAGACAGAAGGGACAGTAGAAGAGATGCCTGCCCCAGCAGAGTCCTTGGTCCCAGCTGCTTGGAAAGGGTTCCTCGTCACTTGGGATTAATGGCTGGATACTGCTTGTCTTGGTGACATTCAAACCCCAAAGGGTGACTGCTTCCAAATAGTGATGCACTAAACAGGTCTGGGGGTGTGAGGAGCTGAAAGCTGCCCAACTGAACGCTCCCTGGAGGGGGAGAAGGGCCAGGGGCCAACGGGGACCATGGTGGTGTCACCCCGGGCTTGAGGCTGAACCTGCCCTGGCCAAATCACCTGCTCCAGTGAGGCTTTTCAGGAGGACTCCCAGCCTGCTGTGTGATTTCAGCTTCAGAGGACACATCTTGTAGCATTAGATAAATAGGTAGGACCAGGTGGTGGCAGGGATGCTGCTGGGGGCTGGGGAAAGCATCGCCTTGGCTGTTTCGGGAGCGACGGACGTGCTGCATCCCAGGAGTTTGCTCTGAGTCCCTCAGATTTGTCCCTGCTTCGCCTCATCGCTCGTGGCTGAAAACACCAAGACACTCCAGGAGAAAAAGGACAGAAAAAACACATTCAAAAATAAAAATATTTCCTTTTGACATGTTTTCTTGGCTTGCAATAAGCTGCTTCGATCTTTTGATCTGAAACTTCTTTCCCCCTGACACGTCCTTTGATTGCATTTATTTATTTTTTGCCTTAAAAAGCTGGAAATCAACCCAAGCCTTTTGATTTTGACTGGAACAGAGCAGGAGCACAGATGATGTCTCTGGAAAGTGATTTTTCTTTCTGAACCGCTCCAGAAGTGGGAAGAAGAAAAACCCCAAATAAATCTGTTGTTGGCATAGCTGAGAAGGAGATACTGAGAGTGTGGAGGTCTCTGGGGGGGTTGGCCTTGGCTCAGCTCTACCAACAGCTAGAGATGCCAAAATGCCTCCAGGGAAAGCTGGGGGGGCACACGAGCAAAGCCCCAGGGTGTTTGGCAAAGGGAGGATGGAGGAACATTCCTGAAGCCAGAATGACGCCCTCCGGCATGGAAATGATCCCATCTGGGGGAGATTTCCAGAATTCAGTCTCTCAGCCTAGTTTGGATGGATGGAGAGGCAGCAGGTCCTGTGCCATGGGGAAAGCCGCCTGCCCCAGCTCATCACGTAATCACATCGCCATCGAGTTCTTCCTCTTCCCCCAAGAAAAACTGGGCCTTTGGGAATCTTTACAACTTGGAAGCATATTTTTTGCTGAGCTATTTCCTCTGGGTACTTTGCTGGGTTTTGGCTGGCCCCAGCCCTCTCAGCTGACTGGGATAGCACTGCGTGGGGTCACCACACAGATCGGGCAGCCTTGGCTTGGGTGAGTAAGAGCCCACATGAGAAGCATCGTAGATCATCTCCATTTCACCTAAGCTAAGCAGAAGTTTTGGGCTTGGAAAGCTTTGGAGGTGTGAGAGAGACAAGTTGGGGCTTTCCAGGAGCGGCAGCAACAAGTTCAGTGCCATTTCACCAAGAAACACCATTTCTGGTCCCATCACAGCTGATGGCATTGCCTAGTTGAAGGACATGCACACTGGGAATGCACCAGGGGACAAGGACCCTCCTGCATATGCCTGCCACCACACAGCAGCTCCCAAACCCTCTGGAAAGCAGTTGAATCGTTTCATTAGTGTGTTTTTTTAAAGCCATCTTTACTGTGGTGCTCAGGTAGCTATTTTATAACCTGTTTATTTTCTCTCCGCACTCAAAACGTTCACAATATGTTTCAAATCACTGCAGTGCACACATTTGCCAGGTCCTCTCTCTATTACCTGATTTTGTATTTAGGCTTTGCATTGCGGGTTATGATCAGGAGAGAGCTCTTCATCCATTAGCGTGGAAGCAAAGTCTCTCTGGGGCAGCTTCCCCGGGCTCTTATTCGATTCCCAGCTAATGGCTGTGGTTGAGAAGATACAGGTATCTTAAATCCTGCCCTCCTTGTGCTTTTGGGACTGGTGCATCTCTAATTCTGAAGATCCGAGCTCCCTTCTAGGAGGGTTATGAAGTTTCTGGAAACCTCTTGCTAAAAGCTACAGCCCCCAGCCCGCGGTGCTGGGATGCTTAACCCTCCTCCCCGATGGCCCTGCAAATTGCTGTTTGCCAAACGTAGTCAGGGAACGTTTTGTTTCGCAGCTCACTGATGCAGAGATGGCAAATTTCCCCTGTAATCAGGTTGTGATTTCGTTTTCCTTGCCTCCTCCCCCCCAAAAAATCAGTGCTTAAAAAAAAAAAAAAGGTGCTTTTCCAAAGCACGTGGCAGAAGACAGAGGAGGGAAAGGCAGCCAGGAGGGGAGGTGGCATCCTGGGCTACAAACCTTCCTCCCCAGCAGAGAGAAGAGAAACCTTTGAACCAAGTTGAAAAAAAGAAATGACACTGCTGGTGTGTGGGGCTGTGCTACACTTCCCACGAGTGCCCATGACCATGAGTGTGGTTGTTGCCGATCGGTGGTGGAAAAATCCAGCTCCTTCCCTCTTTCTGACCCTCGGGACCCACCTTGTTTCTCCCCTGTCCCACAGGTTCTGTAGGAGCTGTGCCTCCCCACCCTGTAAAGCTCCTGGGGTCCAGCCTGAGCTCATGCTCTCTACGGCGGTAAATCTGGGTTAAATCCAAATAAAGGGATCAAAGACCCTCTTCCCCCTCCTGGACCACAACACACAAACCACCACCCACCCTCCACAGGGCTCAGAGATGTGTAACGCAATGCGGTATGGATCCAGCCTGGCCGTGGGGAACTCCAGCCATTTTTCTTCCTTATTTTTCCTCTCCTTCCCCCTTTCCCCCCCACTCCCTGCACCATGTGATCTATAGCAAGATAACAGCTTCAATTGCTCCAAATTGCTTATTGAGGACTCTGTGGTAAATCAATGATTTTAAATGGGATCACAGAATAGCAATCCCGACAACAGCAGAATAAAAAAAAAAAAAAAAAAAAAAAAAAAGAATAAATGGAGCTGGTCAGCAGCAAGGAGAGGCGAAGCAGCCGGGCTGATTGCATTGAGGTTCTGCCGCTGGTGATGGGCACCGGAGCCACCAGTGGTGGGATAAAGGAGACAGGATCCAGCCCACCCACTGGGAAATCTTCCTGGGAAAAGCCAAGCAAGGGGCGAGCTATCAGAAGTCCACGCGAGCTCTCCTTCCTCCTTTGTCTTGGGGGCTGCAAGTAAAATGGGGATCAGCTCTTTAGCATTGTGCCTGGGCCAGGATCCACAGTGCTGGGCTCCTGGACTCAGCACACGACTGTCCCTACAACAAGGTCCTGACCTTCCGTACATAGGGCAGGGAAACTGAGGCACAGGTGCGTGGACCCCCTGGGCCCCGTGGCTCCAAACTGGGCTAAAATTGCCCCACGTGTGCATGCGGGTCACTGCGCGCAGTCCACATCCCAGCAGGTGTTTGGAGACAAGGTGTAGACGAGGCTGAGTTCCCACCAAAGCCGATATGCATCCCCTCCAAATTTAATTTCTGGGTGAAAATATCGCCAGTCCTCTCAGAACAAACAGCCTGTTGGTCGCTACTGAAGAACATGAGTTATCATGTCCTTAAATAGCCATTTTCTTGCTTTTAAGCGCTCAGGTTCTCACAGTGTGTTAGTGCGAGCAGAAATGCTGTCACTTAGCAACCTCCCCAGTTTGGAGGATGCGAAGGGAAGTGGTGATGGGGAATTTTTGTCTGACTTCTGCTGGAATTTCCAACTCGTCTCAGTCCTGAAATTTCCACGTGTGTGTCTGCGAGGCAAGACTAAAATGAAGATTCAGGCAGACAAAAGCACTATTGGACAGGTCAGTAAGTGGATAAATGAATACTCTTCCCTTCAGGTTCTTCTCTCCCACTTGATTAATGAATTTCATTTACTGTATTAATAACCATACCTTCCTCAGCATGGTCAAAGCAAGAAGTGGCCCTGCCTCAGGTCAGGCTAAATAGATAGAGATGCAATGGTTGGAAGGATGGATGGAGAGATGGACTTCTTGTATGCATGGTGCTCCTAACAATTTCTCACCTGGCAGAAAACACACCAGTTTGGTGGGAATCCCTCGTGCCTTTCAGGAATGGGATGGAAAGAGACTTACAAAATCACAGGAGAAGATTTCTGGTGTTCTCTGTGGTCATCGCCTAGCTCTGCCACTGAATCCAGAGCATTGTAAAATGACTGAAAGAGGAAGAGTTGAGCGCAACATGTCAAAGCCCAAGAGCAGGTTCTGGAGAAGTTCGTGGTAGTTCTGGGGCCATGTAGGTAAATTAACTTAATTAACTGCAGGATGGGATAAAAGGTAGGTTATAAAAAGCATTTAGAGTCAGAGTCTTGCATGGGCACGGGATGGGTTTCACCCAAGGAAAGAGAAGATAGATGGAGTTCAAGACCCTTGGCTCTAGAATGAGCTGGTTAATAGTGTTCAGCTTAAAAGCAAGTGGGGATGAATGTCCCAAAAGTCAAGGCTGAGGCTGGCATTGTCCCCAGGTGGGACACTTTGGCTCTCCTACATCCCTCTTGTCTGAGCATCCCCAGATGCCACTACAATACTGTCCTCAGACACAGGACACTGCTGGAGTAATCAACCTCAGTAGCCCAGGATTGCATGAGAAGTGATGGAGGAGAGGGATCATGATGGTTCTGCTGGGGTGCCCATAGAGTGGGGACAGCAGGGAGCCCCCCCAACTGATGCATGAACTGCACTCAGGGAGAAGAAGCAGGTGAGCAGAAACGGCGCAGAAACCACCTCGTTTGCAGGGTGCAGGATAACGGGGGGGGAGCTGCAGGGCTGGTGATGCTCATGGTGAGGGGTCCCATCAGTTCTACCCTCCCCACTCCAGTCCCCCGTGGGTTTCTGGCTGCTGTGTGGGTCTCACTCTGACACACCACAGCGGGAGATGGCTCGGGCCCTGCTCTAAATGAGGTGTCTGAAACACAGCCCCCATCCTGCTTTAACAGACCACTCATTAGATATAGCGAGCAAAACGCCATCGAACCTTACAAATACAGCTGGAACGGGCACCGCCACGGCGCCCCATCGCTGTCTATTATGCGACTGCTGAAGAACGCTCCTAATAATTAATTGTTGGTTATTTAGGAGGCGAGAACTTGCCCATTACACACAATGTGCAATTAGCTAGATTCAAAAAGCTCTCTGCAGGGCTGGATTTAGCAAACTTGGCCCACCCCAAAGAGCAGTTAAGTGCCTGCTTAACTTTAAGCAGGTCCTTCTGTCTCACTGACTCCAGTTTAAGCATATCCCTAACTCTCTTCCTTATTCTGCACTTGATTTATTGCCTGATTTATTTAAAAACGTAATGTAGCACTGCTGACAGTTTAAGCTTCAGAGACCTGTCCAAGAAAAATCTTTATGAACAGAGACGGAGGCAAAAAGTCTAATTCAGTTATAAACTCACATTAGAAAGCCGTTGGCTCTGCGGTTTTCACGGGGCAGCAGCATGCAGTGATCTCAGCGTGGGCACCCACGTGCCTTCTCCTCCAGCATCACACCCGGTTCGCAGTTTCCCTCATCTCCAAGGTGGATTTTTCCCTCCAGGAATCTGATGCTGGACCTTAAAGAGGGGACTGGAGGGACAGAAGAGGTTGGGGAGATCAGAGAGCATCCTTGCGGGGTTGCACCCTCAGGAAATTCAATTCCCACCCAAAGGAAGATGTGGGCTGGGAGGATTTAAGCAGCAGCAAATGCCTCGTTCTTGCCAAGGCTGGAGGTTTTGCTGGTGTTGAAACGGCTCCTTGCCTGTGACAGTGAGTGGGACGTGTCCCAGCGTGTGTCCCCCCCAAATAACAAGGGGAAAAGCCCCATTTACCAACCCTCGAGCTGCAGCCCGTGCCGAGGACAAACTGAGCAAAGTCTCTTCTCACTTTGCTGCTCTCCCCATCTGTAAATACTCAGAGATAGCAGCCGTAAAAGTACCTTGGAGAGAAGGCAGCAGTAAAATTACATCAAGCCTAGGGGCTTAAACTGATTGAAGGATATATTTTCCAAGCTGATACAGCTAAAGCAGCAGCAGAGCGCTTGTGCACTGAGCAGACGGTGGAGTTTGATCGTTTTTTTTTTGCCCTTTTAACTGGCCAGACAGCTGGAAAAAAGCCCCATGAATATTTTGGGAATGTTTTCAGGACAAAGTGCAGTGATGGGGGAGTGTGCCAGCCAGAGGCAAAAGTCTCTGAGATTTTTCCGTGCAAACAACCCTTACTTGGAAAAATAATAGGGATAGCGTTAATCTCGGTGCGATGCTGCAACCTGGGCTGTTTGCTGGCCCATTTGGGGGCTTCTGCATCAGGTTGTGAAAGGATGCTGGTCCTGGAGCCGTTGGGACAGAAAGGGAGGAGACAGTGGCTGTCCCAGCAAGGGCATGACTCGAATATGTGTGTTATATTTAAACCTCCCCCCCGCCCCCCCCCAAACTTCTACACACCTCCTCCCCATTAATTTTCAGCCTCCACGCCTTCTCTCTCCCCTCTCCCAGGGGGGTACATCCCGTCCCCCCCAGCCCGCACGGAGCAGCCCGACCCAGGGCACGGAGGGGCTCAGCCCCGCCGGACCTCAGTTCGACAGCAGAGATGAGATGGGGTATATTTGCTCCGACCCGCCCTGGCACCTCTAATTATGATTAACGGCTGTGACGGTTATCTGGCTGACTTTTTCTCCGCACCCCGGCCAGCGCTGGGGGCGCAGACGCCTGACCTGCCCCGGCGTTTGGGGGCCGGCGCTGACACCAAGAATCGATCACGGCGGCTGCAGCTATTGCTATTGCTGGGAGCGGGAAAGAGAGAGCACAGGGGAGGGAGGGAGGGAGGGAGGGCTGGTTTTGCTCTGCAGTGGGAATTTCCCTGGGGGAGATGAGTAAATGTGCCAAAAAGAGCCTTAAGTCTCTTCAATTACCCCTGTTGCACCTTCTCTGTGCTTGCTGAGGGCAGGAGGGAGGGGACGGGGGGGAGATGGACGGGGCTTTTGACCCCAAACCAAAAGGCCAAAATCTTGAGTGATTTGGGTTGTAAAGCCTCCAAACCTTTTTTGCTCCCTTGGCTACAGAAATCTGGCTGTCAAAGGGATTAAACATCCACTTTCTCCCTGGGAGACATGGCAGGCAGGAGGGAGCGGGACGTGGCCTCGCATCCCACGTTCCACGGATTCGCACGCCAGACCCCTTCCCCAGGACAGGGCCTGCCATGACCTGGTCCCCTCCAGACACCCACCTTCACAAAGACAGAGGGTGTTTGAGCTGCTCTGTGCCCAGCTTTGATAGATGGGCTGGGGCATTAAAACCATCCAAGTGCCCATCCCACCCTGTCCTATCCCCAGCTCACTCCATCACTCCTGCCTGCCCAAGGGAAGGGAAGGCAAGAAGAGAGCAAAGGGCAAAATTACCTCTTTTTGGCAGGAAGGTTGGATTTAAAACAGCATTAGCCAGTCTCTACTTATCTCACAGTGTCACCTTCCAGGGAGAAAGGAAGCGACTGGGGAAGAGAAACTTGGTCCCAGCCCTGGAGCTGTGACCTGCTCCTGCTAGGGAGGCAACGCGGAGCATCCCCAGGGAGAGCTGGTGGGGTCAACCACCCACGCGAGACCTTGCTGGCCTCACCACCACAAGTTCAGCTCCACTGAAATGCCTGGGGGGGAGCAAATGTGGGCGACGAATTGGCTGGCTGCAGCTGAATCTCACTGTGGGCTTGGTGCTGGCGAGATTCTGCCGTGGTACCCAAGAAGGGCTCTAATGATCTGGGAGGAAAGTGAAGGCAGGCGTCCTGGTGGCAGCTCACGGCTCTCCACTGCTGCAGCTCATTTCTGAAATAGTTCCTGGGTTCCTAACGAAGTACAAGGTTACGCCGGACTTTAACAAACACCACAGACACAGCAATATGCTAATAAATGCTGATTTAAATTTGATGGAAGCCAGGAAGAATTATCCCAGAATGTATTAATTAGTGTGATTATGAGGTGTTCGGAAAAAAAAGAAAAGAAAATGCAAAGCAGAGGCTATAAGGAACAAAGTTATTTAAGGAAGGAGAGCCTTTGAAGCTCTTCCCAGGGTGATGTGCCTGGATTCCCACACCAAGGCGAGTCCTCACCCTGGGACTCACTGTGGCACCTTCTCTGTGACCACCCCAGGCCAAAGCCCTGGCCACGCTTCCAGCACAAAACCCCGAGCAACCCACAGCCCCGCAACTCCATTTGTCCAGGTGCTATGGGGCTGCGGGAGCGAGAATTGCCGGCCGGGCTCTTCTCCCCGAGTGATTTGGCACCGCAAAACTCCGCTTTGCTGTAAACACACCGACAGCTCTTGAAATCACTTACTTCCCTGCCCGAACGCCTCCTCCAGGGAGCACGACGCAGCCTCTCGCAGAGCAGCGCGCCGGGGTCGGCTGCCGGCGGGGCAGGCACGTGTTTCCCCTGAAGGGGAATAGGTTTTTCAAAGCGAATCTTAAATCAGCAAGCTGACGGGCAGCCCTGGCTGATTTCCCGCTCGCTCTCTTCTCGTTGTTGATGTTATTTTACCCCCAATATTCCTCGCTGCCATTTCCTCCACCGCGCTCTCCCCCGCCCCTGCAATTCCCCAAATCACACAACGTGCATCGGACTCATTCTTCAACCATTCTTCAACCTGGGGGCTGGTGCTTCCTCTGAGCTGCAGAGACCTTCCCAGCGCCTTCCCCGGGGGGTGACAGCTCACGGAGGAGAAGGGCAAACTGCAGCTCTGCCATCGAGACCACGGGCATCACCCTGGGATGGAGAATCCTGGGCGTCCCTCTGGGCACAGCACCGGCACCCGGTGCTGTGATCGCGTGTGGTACCCCAGACTGGTTTAGAACAGCATCCCTGAGCTCCTTTGATGCAGCTCTGCGTGAGGAAATGATGCTCAGCAGTGCTCACAGTCCCAGTAAGAGCTATCTTGCCCTTTGCCGAAGGTTACACGACCGCCCCAAAGCAGATCTCTCTCTTTTTCTAGCTTTCCACAGAATAACAACCATGTTGGTGCAGTTTCCCACTAAGCAATACTGCAGGAACTTCTCAGGATCAGGCTGAGGCTGTTGAGGAGGACATCTCACCTCTGCTCGCTGTCAGTCTGTGCCCCGTTCGCCAGCCCCACGTTCCCAGTGAGAGAGGCGGACGGACAGAGGGACGGACGTTTGTTTGGAGGAGGCCAGGAAGCATACACGGGAAAAGAGTACACAGTGCTTTTTGGGGGGGGGGTGGGCAGCTAGTTAAACAGCCCGACTTGAAAGATTTCCCTCTCCTGTGATGGCACAGATTTCTCCCCTCCTACCTTTCATCATCAAAGCAGACGTGCGCTCGGCAGCAGCTCCCGGCTGACAGCCCTCCCGTGCAGCAACGGCGAATGGGGGGCAGGATTTCCCTCAGCTGCTTCCAGCTGCTCCTCCATGCACGCTTGCATGCATATATTGATTGCAGCAACCCCAATTAAGCTGCAGCCCCACCGGAGCACCAGCCCCCTGGTCCTCCCAGCCTCCCCATCAAAGCCTAAGCCAGCCTCAGCTGAGAACATGAAGAGCCTCCCAACTCCAGCTGCCCTGTTTGCAGTGATAAATGCTCAGCCGTAGATCGAGCCGTCATGGCTCCAGACTCAAGTGTGGGGAAAAAAGACCCCAAAGCCACTTCCCTTGATGTGACACAAGGCAGGAGTTTAGCTAACGGGCTATTGCCATCAAGCAGCAGTTTGTCCTCTCGCATCTGCCCCTGCTTTGCCATGGAGCAGGGCTGAAGGGGGGGGTGATGCCAGGAGGGCTCACACCTATTCCTGGCAGGAGCAAGAAGTGCTGGTAAAACTCTCCGCATCTCTTGTAGGGAGCAAGTTCAGCGCTGGGGAGAAGAGCTGGAGGTGACAATGACAAATGCACAATGACCCCAACAAAACCCCAACCCCCCGAAGGGCTCGCCACTGGTGATGCTCCCTGGGCACAGCACTGATTTGTACCAGATGGGTGGGCTGGGGATGCTGGCAGCAGTGACCTGGCTGGTTCTGGTGGGAGAGGTGACCGGGTTTGGGATTTTTTTTTTTACTAAAAGCCTCAGGATTTTAAGCATTCAGATTTACAAGACATTTGCTTAATGGAGAGGCTGGGGAGGAAGAAATGAAAGTGGAAATGTCATGGCCCTACAGGAGGGGGCAGATAGGTGGGATTTTCTGCTTGGAAACCTCTACCTGCCTTCCTGCATCTGGCTTTCGAGAGCCCAGTTACCCAGATTTTCACCAGCCGGCTCTCCAGGAAGTTCAGAAACACCCACCTCTCCAAGCTGGCATCCTTCATGCCGGAGTTACCTCAGCCCCATGCATTGCCTTCCTGTCCTTATCCTCCAAAAGGATTTAAAGAAAAAACGTTCCCAGCCACCACCTTCTTGGAAAAAGAGGATGCAGGTTAAAAATATCCTACTGAAAGGAAAAAAAAGAAAAAACCCAAACCCCATAGATAAGAAAAATCAAGCCAAAGCAAACGGAACCCATCTATAAACCTTCAAATCTCCAATCCCATCTTCAAAGCTGAAGGCATCAAGGGCACCTTTCCACTCCTCTCAATAAATCCTTATACTTTGTGCCTTTCCTGTGAAGTTCTGTGTATAATTCATACTTATTCTCCCCCCGCCCCCTTCCCCTGAGAGTTTTATTCCTCATTTTCAGTCAATGCCTACAAAAGCAGAGCTTCCTTTGCCAGCCAGCACACGCTCATTGCCAGCTCGTGCACATGGCAAAAAAAAAAAAAAAAAAAAAATCAATTTGGGGAGTTTTGGTGGTCAGTGCAGCCACCTCATCCCCCCTGAAGCCGTGACCACTCTCCTCTTGGTGGGCAATGGGGCTGTGGGGCCAACGTGGGGACCGAGCTCACCAGCAAGAACCGAGATCTGAAATAGTTTTCCAAGAGTGAAGTGACTATGAAGCTCCAGGTCTGGGTGTCGCTTGTATTGGTTCCAGTCCTGCCTGGGTTTGGGCAAGGTGAGATGATGGATCCTCAGGTCTCCACTGGCTAGAGAAGGAGTTTGCATTAAAAAAAAAAAACAAAACACCACAATTTTTGCTCCTTGAATATCAAACAGAGAAGCATATCTTCCTCAAAACCCAGAGCAACTGGCTGCCCCAGGGTCCCACCTGCCACAGTGGGAGGGCACCCAGAGGTGGCCCCATACCCTGTTTCACCCCGCTTTGCCCAAGTTACATCCGGGAGAAGTTCAAAAAGAAACGGGCAAAATCTTCCCTGACTGCAGAGGACTCTTTGGAGGGGAAAGATTTTGATTCAAAGTGACTGCTCCTTTGGAAATTTCCTCCTGCTGAAGGAGAAGCACGAACAAAAACTCTTTTCTTTGGGAAAAAAAACAAGGAAACCAAGCTCAGATCAGAAGGGAAAGCCGTAATGGGAGCAGACACCGTCTCCCACCACGGCTGAACTGACCGCCGACAAATCATTTCAGGTCAGTGCAGAACAACACAGGCTCTTCTTGGAGACGGAGAGGCCGTGATGGAAAAGCACCGCCTCAATTAATTTGGGTGTTTTTAATTAGGGCAGCCCGTCTGGGCTGCAAAGCTGGGCTGAGCTCGCCGCGGGGCTGAGCCTGGGGAGGGTCTGTGCCAGCTGCCTGCCCGGAGGTGTGAATCCCTCCTGCCCGCACGTGTCATCAGCGAGGTCCAGGCATGCCATGCCCTCAGCTGCTGCTATTTTGGGGTTGAGGGAGTGAAGAAATGTCATTTTCTACCCAGGTGACCTCACCTGCTCAGCTTGGGTGGTTTTGGAGCTTGAGGAGAGCCCAGAGAGTGAGCGAGGGGTTGCCTTTATCCTGCGGAGCAGCAGTGACAGCTACGCTCATGGACATGTCCTCCCCCTTGCCAGCACCCACGGCAGGAAAAGAGTTGGCAATACCAGGATCTCTGCAAGGAGGACCAACACAGGGCAGCACGTGAGATGTCTGTGGGGCATCCCATGGGACCTGAGTGTCCACCTCAGGGAACCCTGGTTTGTGCAGGAGAGGGTGATGAAGGGATGAAGCCCTTGGGTCGCCCAAGCCCAGCAAGAGCTCAGGGAGGTTCAGCCCTGGGTGAAGGTGCAATGGGTGGTGCAAGGAGAACAAAAAAAGAGCGGGTGTTAGCTCATGGAGTTGTTGGGGTGATGTCTGAGCTTTGGCAGTCCCATCGCCTCTCACAGCCTAGCATAGTAATTCTGGATTTAGCAAGCAGAAAGCTTTTCCCCTTTGAAAGTACACTTGATGCAACACCATGGCCGTGCCGAGAAGCTGAGCGTGGGTGTGAGTAGAGCCTGCAGTGGGATTAAACAGAAACCCCAACGCTCAGGGACCGAGCCCTCCCAGCTGCACCCAATTCCCAACCCCGTGGGCGATTCCCTTAACTCAGCTAAAAGTCACCGCACTTACGGGAAGCAGGAAAAGTGGCCAAGAAGATCCAAGGTGTCCATCCCAGGTGAGTCGGGGGTGTCTGGTGAGCCCATGCTGGGTGGATGCTCAGGTGGGGCCACATGGGCAAGCAGAGGAGAGGGCTGCACCTGGAGGTGGAGAACTCTGTAATCTATCAGGCATCCCAGAGCAGGCTCTGCAGCAAGACTTTAATAGACTTATCTTTACCACAATAATGTATTTTACTTTTCCAGTGCACATTCATTATTCACACACTTATTTCCCCACGGATTATGTATGCTGCCTGAGCTCTGTTCTCCTGCCTTATTTTCACGATGTCGGCTCTGGTACCTACTTATTTTTACAGCATTGTCACCTGCAAACGGGTTTCTATTTAATCGCCAAAACTAATAATACGGCTCAGTGGAGATGTCAGAGGTAGGACGCTCCTTCGCTTCCGACATCCCTCGTCTGAAAAAAGACCAGCTGTTGGCACCGAAGCATCCTGTGTGCAACGAGTTCAGGGGCTCTCAAACCACCTCCTGAGCAGATCCTCTGCCACGGTGGGTGAACCTTGTGGCCACAGCATCCAAAGCCCTGAGATGGGAGTTGGCTGGAGGAAAAGCGAGGGATATACCATGCATCAACCCTGCTGCTTCATCCCAGGCTTAAAAAGGACTTTTAAAGGCTTCTAAAATCCACCTCCCGGTCAATCATTGGATCAGAGATTCCCAAGGCCACATGGCAGAGCAAAACCCTTTTACTTGTGCTGGGCTACACTGTCCATGAGTACTTTTGAATCACTCAGACCTGGGATGACCCATGGCACAGGGGGAAAAAATATGAAGTAGCTGCTCATTAAGCAGGGACATCTGTGAAGCAGGTGAGTGCTGCTGCTGTGGGATGAGCAACATCTGCTCGGAGGCACCAAGCTCAGTCTGTAAGGCTTCTGCACAGAGCAGCTGCATGAGCAGGACCTTGGTAAACAAATTTCCAGCATTTCTGGATTTTTCAACCTCTTGGCATGGTAAAGCAAAGAGTGGTCCCTTACCAGTGGTTTATGGTCACCCACAGTCACCAAGGGCACATCCAAATACTCACGCGCACAAAACTACTGTGCCATGCCTCCCCTAACATACAGCCACATGCACACTGCTTCACATCCCAATGATCTCTTTTTGAGCTGGATCTTGGCTGGGTTTGGTGTTTTGGTGTTTCATGGAGGATGATGAGTTAATTTCATTGCTTTCCTTCCCTGGGAGAGGGAGGTTACTTGACATCAGAGGAAATGAGGGATCATGTTTGCACACACACCTTCCCGTGTCCGGGGGAAAGCAGCACCAACAACTTCTGCAAGCTGTGAAGTGCTCCAAAAAGAGGGAGAGACTACCTGAAATGATTTCCAGGGTTTAGGTTAGCTGCACACTGGGTTTGGAGATAGATCCTCAGGAAGCAGAGATGAGCTCAGCACCTGCATCCCAACCATCTCCCTTCGCCATACGCTCAACTTCAGCCTTGCCACTCAGACAGAGAGGATGGGCTGAGAAAAGTGAAGCCTCCAAGCACTCAGGGAGAGAGTTTTCCTTGCTGTTGCTTTGTCAGTCCCTCTGCAGAGGCTGAGCAGCCCGTACAAGGTGTCCCCCAAAATGGGTAAGCACACATCGCTCCCCATCCTCCACCTTCCCACTGGGGTGCCCTGCTACCTTGCAGGATGCTCCAGCTCATGCTGTCATCACCAGGCACAGCCTGGCCGAGGGGATGGCTGTCATTTTGTCATCCTGTCCTTGGGGTTCAGCTGCCCCTGGGGTCCTGCCCTGCCTCCCTGCTCTCAGCTTCCACCCAACTCCCAGCCCTCATCCACCACTAGATCCCTGTTTTCTCTTCAAGCCTTTTATAACTCCTGACCTGGGCTTCGCCCAGAGCCTGGATGCTGCCCATCCAGGATGAGCCCCTGTCCCCGTTCTGCTCCCCCCAGCACAGCCCTGGCTTCACTGCAAGAATTTATTCTCCCTGGTAATTCCTCTCCCCCACCTTTAGCCGGTGCATTATTCTGCCCATCTCCCTGCGCTCGCTCCCTGCTTTCAATGAGAGTCATAAATAAGGCATAAGCCACACTAAAAAGGGAGAGGAAACATTTAATCTTTTATTCTAGTTTGTTGCAGAGTTGAGATGGATCCGGCCGCTCAGGATCCCTCCTCTGTCCCCGGCCAGTCGCTCCCACCCTCCCCAGTGCTTGCTCACAGAGACGGACGGGTGACAAAGGATGGACGCCGTTCCCCTGGGGTCAACCTTATAAAGCTGTTTTTCTTCTGTTTTATCTGCAGACGGCAAGCGCCAAACCACACAGGAGCAGGCACACTAGCACATCCCAGGGAAGGGATGGAGATGCCCTGTTAAGTGGCTTGTAAGCCCTCAAATTAGAGGAGCTCCCAGTCCCTGAAAGCACTGAGCTCCGCACCCCATAGAGGTTATTTGGGAGGAAAAAAAAGAAGAAATTATCCCATAGCTAAAACCCATTTAACCTCAAGGTGTAAAATCCCATCTCCGACCGCGATGCTCACCACGTGCTTCCAGCTCAGTAAAAAAATGAGGTCAGGAGCTTTTCCTGGGACTCAGGGACAGGTCACTCATCCTGGGCTTCTGCTGGAAGAGGTCTTCAGAGGAGCTACGGGGCTCCGAGCATCCCTGGAGGGAACGGTCCCTGGATGTTGCTGCCGGCCAGAGACCTGCCATGGCACCTGCGTCGCTCATGTCCCTCAGCGATGCCAGGCTGAACGTCCTGAGCTCCAGAGAAACAAACAAAATCATAATGGCATTTTGGTTTCCATAGGCCTAGTTTCCTGAGGAAAAGAGCTTTATTTAATAACATTCCCTGTGCCTGAGACAGCCGGCACGTCTTCCTTTGTCATTTCATACCTTCTGAGGCAATTTGAACCAAATTTGACAGTAATAATAGGAATCTGAAGAGAATTATGTTCTGACAGGCTGGGTGAAGATCCGTAGTCTGGCAGAGGAGTGAAAGACATAATTAATGGCCCCGCTGAGGAAAAGGCCGCATTGTGTTTTCCTTACTAGACACCAGAGATTCTACAGGCAATTAAGAGCAGTCCCTGGGGAAAAGACTAGGTCAGCATTTGCTGGGAAACCCCAGCTGGCAGCGGGTACTCCGGGGTCTGCTGGGACAGGTCTGACAGAGAAGCTCTTTTCTCATTTGGGACGTCACACCATTGCTTTCCTGTGTGGATTCGCTGGTGTCTACTACATGGTTGTACCACTTGGCAGCCTTATCACCCGCCCTCTCACCTCCTGCTCCACACTCATGGCTGTTGCACTGGGTGGAAGAAGGAGCTTCAGCCAGACACGAAGAGCCCATGGGCACGCACCGTCCTCACCAGTTGGATCCTTCCCTCCATCCTCACCCTCCACCAGGGCATCGCAGTACGTGCTGCCCTACATTTCCCCAGCATGAAGACCGTCTCTGTGTGACTGGAGGACCAACATGCTTGTCCTGCCATTTCCACTTAGCTCTGCGCGGGCACAGGGATGTGCTGTACATATCTTTAATCTTAAAATATCACTTGTTACACCTGGAATCCTACTGAACGTTGCTATTGCAGCCGAGGACTTTGCTTAAACCTCACGACAGAAACACCAATTTGAATCCTCAGGAGGTTTAATAAAAAGGCTTGCTTCAAACCTAAATTTTAATCTTCCTGACATATTTTTTGCTTATAAAGAAATTGTCTTAAACAGCAAATACAAAAGCTCCTGTTTCTGTCAAGTTTATAGCAAAGCAGGTCCTCCACAAACCACCAGACAGGACTCGGCTGGACCAGGGTGGGATTCATCATTTCCCAGAGCGATTTTTTTTTTGGTGCTCTCTATCCTTACAACCTGAAGGAGGCTGCCCCAGGGCACAGCAGGCTGGTGAGGAGTTTAAAAGCATTTAAAAAACCATTAACAAACTCTCCTACCTACCTGCTGCCTCCCTCCTGCAATCTCACCTGCATCAGCTGGAGCGAAAGGGTTTGTTTGCCTGAGATTAAAAGTTCCCTTTACCTTCGTGCCCCTAATTTCAATATTTGGAAACAACACTGTTTTGCAGTGGTGCATTTTGCCTCCTTTCCATTTCCTTCCCTCTGATAGGAAATAATTTGCCAAAGCTGATGGTAGTCCCCAGGCAGCTCCAAAGGCTCCATTTTGGGGCTAAATCCCCCCTTCACTTAGGTAAAGGACGGGGGGCTAGCTTGGATTTTCCTCCAACAACTAGTTTCTTCAGAAAACACCAGAGAAGGGCTGAAGCTGTGTGTGAACAGCAGATACACATGACAGTTTTTGGCTAAAAAAGGCTTGGAAAAGTAAAAAATCCCACCAACGTGCTCTATATGGCCAGTGTAATGCCAACCACCCCCCTGTGCTCCCCAGCACATTGCCATGGGGGAACGAAATCCAGCGCTGGCGCTTCCCCTTCTTCAATAAACGCAACAAAGCCCCAAACCCAAGGGGTTTGCAAGGAAAAGGAAATAAAATAAACCAAGTCCCAGCACTGGGAGAGAGGTAGAGCCTGTGGAGGCTGGCCCAGCAGAGGAATGGGTGGGAATAAAATAATAAAATAAAGGCAGAAAGAGTCAATGTAAGAGGAATTATTTAAGAGGTAGAAGAAAGCTGTTAGAAAAAGGGGGGAAAAAAAAAATCAACCCTCTCTTGGGGGGGGAATAAAAATGTTCGAGCGAAAGTAGGCCATTTGCTAAACAATAAAAAGGATGAAGCAGATGATGATTCTAAAATGGCTGAGATGCCGACTGCTTTTAGAAATCTGCCTTTATCAAGAGAAATGTGGAAAAGTGGTTTGGACAATTAGGAAGTAACAAAAGGCCTCATAAAAATAGCTCCGGGGGGAAGAGAAACACTCGGGAAACGGGAGCGTGGCAGCAGCATCGTGGCAGAGCACATTAAGGGATTAGCTGATACAGGGGCTGACCCTGCGCTGGGGACCGAGAGGGATGGATGGGGACCAGGGTCAGGAGCCACATCCCTCCCCCCCTCCCGGCACAACACCAGGAGCTCCTGAATCTGCTGCCAGCATGGACTGGGGCCTTTGGGAAGCCGGACTGGGGGCTTTGGGAAGCATGGAAGAGTGGTGAAATGAGAGAGGCGAATGACGAACCCGTCAGACAAACTGGAGCGTTGCCTCTTCTTTGCCTTTTAATAGCAGAGTCAAATTAAAGACGGCAAAGCAAATTCTCTCTGGATATCAGGATGCGATATCGCTTCCCGGGGGGTGAAATGGAGGAATGATGGAATTAAATTAAAGAAAGAGGAAGTTAAAATTGAATATCTGAAAGGAAACGTTGCTCGGAGTAATTCTCTGCTCAGCTGGGGATAGGCATCCCGGAGGGTGATTGCAGATAAAGTCCGATAGCACCTGGATCACTCAATATCCAGAAAGCATTTCAATCACAGTTGTGGGGGCTGCTCTGAAGGGCAGAAACAGGGGCCACACACTGCCCAAGGGAGGCTCGGAGCCTGCAGAAGAATGAGGGGGAAGAAACAAAATCCCCAGGCAGGGTAGATTTTCTTGAGGGTTTTTGTCTGCATTACAGCCACCTGGACTCTCTCTTTGCAGGGCGGGAAGCAACAGGGAGCAGGAGGAGAAGATTTGGGACCCTGAAAGACCTGATGCACATGATCACAGAGGGCATCTGTATCTTGCCTCAGTTTCCCCCAGGGATGACATGGAGGAGAGGCCACCATGTTCCTGCTGCTCTTTCCCATAGCTCTGTAGGGGCTGGTGAAACAAAGCTACCCCAACAGGGCAGCCCAAACCCCAGCCTTTACCCAAACTCAGCCTCTGACCCTGCTCCGCAGCAAAGAGGATAAATACAGCCTGAGAGCTTCGTGCTGCTCCCCCAGCACCTCTCCCCACCTCCCAGGATCTGTATCTTAGGGAGGATGGAGGATGCCCCAGCTGCCTGGGGCAAACGTCCTCTGGGTGGCATCTCCAGGCTGGAGAGTAGGATGGCTCCTCGCGGCCAGTGGAGAAGAGGTGGTGGGTGGGAGGAGTATTTCACTGCTGGACTGAGAACAGCCTGGGGCTGGTGTAAATCTGGCCGATCCCAGGGGTCACTTCCCCAGCTCTGACTCAGCTGGGCTGTGCTCATCCCTCCTGGCCTCCTCCTCCTCCTCCTCTTCCTCCTCTGGCCAGCCTCCCTGTACCTCCCATAGAGACACCAATGCCACATCCCAAACCCCACTGCTGGTAACCTCTGTTACCAAGCAGGGAAGCACCTGGCAGCCTCTTCGTACAGGGAGAAAGCAACCAAGGGGGGGAAAAAAAAAAAAAAAAAAAAAGGCTTGGAAAAAGCTCAAAATAAGGCAATTTGGGATGCCAGCAACCCCA